>CM060385.1:89151432-89751432 GCA_030545235.1 Helianthus tuberosus
TAAACCCCCCCACCCCTCCCAAAAAACCTAACCCCCCCCCCCAAGCTAAATGCTAAAAACTAAACCTAAAAAAAACCTTAAAAAATCTAAAAAACACAATTTTTTTTTTAATATTATTATGTAAAAATCGCTACTTTTAGTAGCCAATTTTTTTTTTAATGACGAAATACAGCGATTTTTAATTAAAGAGTAAATTACAAAAATCGTCTTTTATGTATGCTACTTATTACAAACTATGTTCTTTATCTTCAATATATATAAGAAACATACTCGATGTTTGCAAAAGCTTACAAGTTATGTCCTTTAGCCTTAACTCAGTTATTTTTTTATGGTTAAATCTGACTCAGTGTACCCCACATAAGGGTATTTTAGTCATTTACTAAAAAAAAGTATTTTAATAATTCTAATAAATTAAAACAAAATTAATTATATATTATATAATATATATAATTCTCTCTCTCTAAAACATATATACTCTCTCTCTAAAACACAGACCTACCCTCACCACCACCTCCGACGACTTGTCACCACCACCTCCCGCCACTTGCCACCTCCCACTCCTGCACAATCAATTTTCAACATCAATGCAAATGCATCCCAAACTTATCAAGTATCTCACCTAAAATCTACACAATCGCAAAAAGCAGTTACTAATTCCATACAACCGGAAGCCAAAACATCACGGATCTGAATTCAAAATCAACTAAACAAAACATCGCACGGAACAATACACTCATCATATTCGATATCGTCATCGTCACCGATCTCCGCCACCACCCACCTGCCACCACATCCACACACCACCTGTTATCACCAATCAAACCAAACACCCACATCTACCCCCACCACCATCACCGGAAAGAAACAAAATAAGAAACATGAGGGGATCCAAAAGAATCTGAGATGAACAAGAACAGGGGGACATGATCTTACCAGAGTTTTGTTGTTTACCGCCGCACCACCGCCGCCATGCTCGCCGCTGCCGTCGTCTCCCTCTCTCTCTCTCTCTCACCTGCCACCACAGCCACACACCACCCGCCCCTTTATTTGGTCTGCGGATACCCAAGAACTACAGTGGTGCAGTGTTGGGGGTGCACTGAACTAGAAGGCAGCGATATTAACCAGAGGACGGGGGAGATCTGAACCGGAGGACGGCGGCTAGGGTTCCGATCCGAGAGAGAGAAAGAGAGAGAGAGGAGGGGTGGGTGTGGGAGTTCTTGGTCGTCGGAGTTGGGCGGTGGTGTTTCACCGGAGAAGAAGACGAGTTGGGAGTTGGGCGGTGGTGTTTCACCGGAGAAGAAGACGAGTTGGTGGGGTGGTAGGTGGGTGGTGGGGTAGTGTCAGAGAGAGAAGAAGAAGGATCGTTTGTTTATATATATGTGTGTTATCTCTGTGTATATTTATAAATATATATGTAGAATATTTTTTTTAAACATTAATATTTTATTTAGAGTAAAATGACTAAAATAACCTTATGTGGGGTATACTGAGTCAGATTTAACCATAAAAAATATCTGAGTTAAGGCTAAAGGACATAACTTGTAAGCTTTTGCAAACATCGAGTATGTTTCTTGTATATATTGAAGATAAAGGACATAGTTTGTAATAAGTAGCATACATAAAGGACGATTTTTGTAATTTACTCTTAATTAAAAAATATTAGAAAATTGTGTTTTTAAGGTATTTTTTGTTGTGTTCACATTGGTTCTCGCGGTTCTCACAATAAAGGGTGGTTCCTAACGGATTCTTCTCTTATATATATATATATATATGGTGAAGTTCCTATAAAATGGACATTTTTCTTGAGAATTGTGAGAAGACATAGAAATTGACATGTAGGTATCATGTTTTGGACTTATGCATGATGTTTTGGGTTGTTTTTCCAAGAAAAACTCCAAACATAACAATTTAAAACACAATGCAATGTATTATAACCGTGAAATTTTAAACACAACTAAAAAACACTATTTAACACTAAAAACACACTACTTAACGTTCTTAGCATGGTGTTTTAAGTTTTAAGCCTAGAATTCATTGCATTGTGTCTTAAATTGTTATGTTTGGTGTTTTTCTTACTAAAACAACCCAAAACATTATGCCCAAGTACAAAACATGATGCCTACATGTCAATTCTTATGTCTTCTCACACTTCTCATAAAAATGTCCTTTTTACAAGATATAGGGAGAGGATCATTAGACAACTACTTAAATGTAAGAAAACTAAAAAAAACTAACAAAAAAAGCTAAAAAACACAATAATTTTTTAACATACTTTGGCTGTAAGTCTAGCAATTTAAAAAAAAAATAGTATTACATATGTGCAACATATGTTATGTTGCACATGTTAGGTTTTTGGGGATTTAGGTTTAGTGTTTAGTTTTTAAGTGGGTAGAGGGATATATTTTTTTTCTTGGGTTTGGGGGGGGGGGGGGGGGGGGGTTTAAATTTAGGTTTAATACTAATTTTTTAATGTAATTTAAAAATGTAGATTGATAGTATAATGTACATTACGACTTAACCTACATTAACCTACGCGACCAAATATATAACGTGCGTAATTATTTTTTTCAGCATCATAACGTGCGTGATTATACTCCCCATGCGTGATTATCACCTCCCATGCGTGATTATCACCAAATAACTCCCATGCGTGATTATAGTCCTCATCCGACGGTTACCATTGTCGCGTACGTGAAGTATGATAAGGGCTTTTGTATGTTAACCTATCCATATATATATATATATATACATATAGGGGGCCGCTAGAATGAGAACCACCACGAGTTATGAGAACCACGAGAACCAAGTGCCACGGAGGGGCGTTGACCACGAAATTTTTTTTACATCTAGATCCGTATATTTTAAGACCGGGTGTAAAAAAAAAAATTTCAAACGGCGCGCCGGAGGGGGTAGTTTTTTACACCCAAAGTTTAGTGTTTTTAATTTTTTTTTCTTTTTTTCTTTACAAACTTTGGGTGTAAAAAACTACCCCCTCGGGCGCGCCGTTTGAAATTTTTTTTTTACACCCGGTCTTAAAATATACGGATCTAGGTGTAAAAAAAATTTCGTGGTCAACGCCCCTCCGTGGCACTTGGTTCTCGTGGTTCTCATAACTCGTGGTGGTTCTCATTCTAGCGGCTCCCATATATATTATAATAATTAAAACACTATTCATTGGATTCTATTTTTAGTATATATAGGATTTAGAGAAAACGGTAGAAAGTGTGAGAACGGTGAGAACGCTTATTGATCGTCCGATTAAAACAATCTATGGACTAGATTGGCGCGGTGGCATTTTTGTAAATAACACCAATTTTATTACATGGACGCGCTTCGTTAAGGGTAAAAAGGGTAAAACACCATTCCTCACATAAAACGCCATTGAAAAATAAAACGCCAAATAAATACAAAACGCCAATTTTATCACTGCGTACTTTTTTCTGTGTTTTTATTTAAGCTCTCTGGCTACAAAAACGCCACAAAATATGAAACGCCATAATATATAACGCCAAAGCTTACATCCGGATAAATGTGAATTACATTTTTTTTATAAAAATAACATCCCGCCTAAACTACGCGCCAAAAAGAATTCTATAAATAGAAACGTCTCACCACCTTCCGTTTATCATACCAAAAAAACACACAAAAACACACAGTGGTTGCTAAAAAAATACAACTCAATGTAAAACGCCAAAAAATACAACGACGGCAAACATCTTTTCTTTGATACTTAGTAAATGTTCTGCATGAAGCTTTGCTTAGTGATTTGTTATGTGAGTGTAGTAAAATTTTGCTGCATGAGATGGACAAAATTGAAAAAAGAGGGACTGATGACACCCATATGTCATACTGCCATCTTTGTTCCTGAAGAAGGTTTGGATGATAAGAAAAGACCTATACCGGAGTAAATGCTACTTTGTCCTCGATGATTATAATGAAGACGACAGGCAGATAGCATCCACCCACACGGGGTCGATCTATGTCTCCAACATCCACAAAGACACTTCAACACATGAACAAAGAAAATAAACAACCCAAAACACGGTAAATTGTAAAAAAAAAAAAAAAACAGTAAAATGAAACGACGGAAAACATAATTACTAACATTTATTATATTTATTTATCTTTTTTCAAAACACCATAATTACCTGTCATACGCGGGACAAAAAAAGTCAATATAAAAGAAGACCATGAGAACACAAGCTCAAACACGCCAAAAAATTTGACTAAAACGCCACATATTGTCCAAAACGCCAAAAAAATTAAAAATGGCTAAGGTTATAGCATGGAGGTTTGAAAGGAAAGAGAAACGATTCATCATAAAGTTCTCTGATAAGAGAAGGGTAAAGGTAAGGATAATCAAATCCATGCTTGGAAAGAATGAAAAGGTTCAGAAGGATATCCTGGCCCTTGGGGTTCCAATGGACAACGATTGTAAAGAACCAGAACTGTAATAAAAAGACTGAAGAGAAAATTTCCGGCAGAAGCTGATGATGATATTGACGACACTCCTATACCAAAACTTAGCAGTTGGGTATTGCATGAGGAACAAGGAACACTTGAAGTGACTTATTAAAAGGGGGTGCAATATTCAAGGCCAATGGAAGAAATGTTGAAGACAGGGTTGCTATCTATCATTGAACAACTCTGTGATTTAGCACCTTCAAACGATCCAAAATCCAAAGATGCAGTGATATTCAAGAATAGGCTGCAGCAAAGAAGAGACGAGCTAATGGCGTTATACACAAAAATGAAATTTGATGATGAAGAATCTGAAGAGAGTGATGAACAAAGCGATGGGTACATCTCTGATGTAATCCCACCTACGAAAGACTATTAGTTTATTTTGATTTAGTGTTATTGTAATTTTATAAAATATTAATCTATGGTAATCAATTATTAACAAAAAGATACAAAACGCCAAAAATGACATGGAAAAAGTCATAACGCCAAAAAAATTAACTATGTCACACAAAAAGAATTAATTCAACGAGAAGAAATCTGAGAAAAACAGTAAAACGCCAAATAATTAATAATTCTAGATAACGCCAAAATTATCTTGCACGCAAAAAATAAAGAAGCATGTCAAACGCGAAAATCATGAAAGGAGAAGAATACTAAAAAGACAAAAAAACTCCTCGGACCCTGATCATGCCTCGCGCCACGTGTTTGACCAGGATGCGTTCTCACACTTTTTGCCGTTTTCTCCTGAATTCGTTTCTATATATATATATATATATATATATAGAGGCCGGTTATCATATAAATAACCTAATCGTATATTATGTACGCTTCATCCACAACCGTCAGATCATCTGATTTAAACAGCGTGTTTTACTATTAAATTTATCAAATTAAAATTATTACAAAGAAACCGCCAAAGTTAAAATCGTCTAATGCGAGATCAAAACCCTTGATAATCAGCAAACAAAAACCTCAAAAATCATAACGTAAGATTCTAAAATCAAAACCGAAATCGAAATTATAACAATTAATCAAAAATCGATCGATTCCTATTCACCAAATCCTTATGTGAAAAATGAAATTCTGATGAATTAAGAAATTATGAACTAACACAAATCGATGGACACGTTTGTGAACTTCTGATGAATTTATAAATCGAAATTATAACAATTAATCAAGAAGATGATGCAGGTTGTGAGATCATGTGCGAATTCATGGACAATGCACATGCGATTTAAATTAAAAAAATTCTTTCAAATTTCATATAGTGTGCGAATTCATAACAATGTACATGCGAATTCATAACAATAAAATGTTAAGTATTTTTTGAGATTTTATATAGTGTGCGAATTTGTATCCATTCAAATGCGATTTCGAATAAAAACAGTGCAAAACAATTAAAAATTGCTTTCTCCTAAAAATGCAAAAAAATAAATAAATAACTAAAAAAAAGAAAATACGAATCTAAAAAACTAAAAATAGTAGTGTTATATATAAAAAAAATACTTAATTTATGACCGATGTGACTGTAAATTGACATGTAATGATCAATTTTACAATAATTACTATTGAACTTACCACCCTACCTACATAATAAATTTACTATATTAATATAAAAAACCTAGATATAACTACCTTCCATATTAAGTCATACATAGAAGATTACCAAACACACACACAAAACATACAAACAAAAAATGGCATCTGATGATTCAGAACAAATCAAAAACATTGCAATCAAAGAACTATTGTCAACTCGCACGTTGACATAACTAATCACTGATGTCAACTCTTCTCATCTGGTTCTTGATGTACAGGGTAAAATTCTTGAACAAATCAAGAAAAATCAAGATATATGGGAACGGCTACTTCAAGAACCACCATCAAGCTTCAAGGACAGAGCTTTGGATCACATAAAAGAGCAATCTCGAGCTGATGACTTGGCCTTCTCTTTCCTGACAGATGCTCTGAACCCTGTGAAGGAGAAGATGGAGTTCAGCTCTTCTGAACGTGATAAAATCTTTTCTTCAAGTAACTAAATTATCTTTTTAATCCTTGTGTGGTTGTGGCTCTGTTAGACAATAACAATTATTTTATATTTTGGGTATGTATTTAGAACACATATTATATATTTAGAACACATATTATGCTTGCTAATAATAATATTAATTCGCATGAATGATATTGCCCTGTTTGTGACAGAAAAAAACAATATAACACAACAAAATCGCATGTAATAAAAGTGAAATCGCATGTTAGAGTTATTATAAACTGAATCATATAAAATCGCATGTTTATACATTATAAATCGCATGTGAAAAAAGATATAAACAGATGAATATAAAAAATCGCAAGTGTTTCGTATAAATTCGCATGTCCATTTAGAAAAAACTACTCATCCTCATCATCTTCCGAAACCTCCTCCCACTGATCTTCTTCTTCAGATCCATCATCACCACTGTAATCTTCAAACTCATCTTCCTCTTCGTCATCTTCAACCTCATTGTCTTTGTCTCTAGCAACATTTTCGATCTGGATGCCCTTCTTCTTCTTTTTTTGCTGTTTACCTTGTAGTTTGGCTTTCAGCTCCTCGCAAGTCCGAATGTCATGACCTTTTACATTACATACGCTACATGTCCTTGACATTTTCCCCTTGCGGCTGATCATTTGTTCTTTCTTAGATTTAATCCTTTTATGCGAGCCACGACCTTTGTTTCTTATAGCAGCCGGCACACGGACAGTAGGAAGAGCATTAGTTACTGGTTGTTGATAACCAATCAACTTTGAAAATCGGTCAAATTTTGGACCAAGTTACTTGGTTATTCGACTCTGATCAACTCTCTCTTTAAGCTGCATCATTTGATCCCTGACTAAAACAAGTTGATCGAGGTCGGAAATCAAATTGCTAACCAAATACTCCCCTGTGTGGATGATTTCACGAGCAATCCGTTTAGCCTTGTGTTGCACATCCTTACCACCCACATTTAAATTGTACTTCACATTTAACTCATTCGGCACCACATCCTTCGTCCATCTCTTCATAACATACTTGTTTGGTATTTCTTTAACACCAAACATCTTGAAAAGGAAATAGATGTGTTTGCAAAGCAGCCCATACTGCTCAAAACGCAAACAGCTACATTGTGCAGTTACATCATTTTCAAGGTTCTTGAACCACACCTAGGAAAACCAACAAAAAAATATATATATTCAAAATTAAAATCGCATGTGTAACAGGACAATTTCGCATGTCTTAAAAAATATGTAAATGAATAAATTTTGAAAATCGCATGATAAAAAACAAAATCGCATATTGTAAGATGATAATTCTGAAAAAAAAAGAAATTCGCATATATGTTATCAACAAATCGCATGTGTGAAATAAATATGCTATAATACCTCCAATAAACCATTTCCATGGGCTTTAAAGTCCTTCAACATTATCCTGATCTGTGGACCCTCTACTTTCGTGTCCATCGGCAGACATTCAGAAATTGTACCACAAATCTCTATTTGCTGATCAAAGAATATAGACCTGGTGAATCTCTTAGCAGCATCTTCTTCCAAAGAAGTTCCAGTCAAATAAGCAGGCTCAGTATATCTTGAAATATTATCATTCTTTCTATGATTAAAACGCTGGACGTCCATTGCACCGTCGAAATGATTCATAAACTCTACGAGAGTGAGTTGTGAATTAGACACCTGGCAGAAAAAATGGTTCTCACTCTCTGATCTTGAGGTTGTTCTCATAAGTCCCGACATTGGCTCGTGTCGGTAAAAAGCCGGAATCCACATGGATCTCATCACAAACATATCATCGATCCATTTGTTTTCTGTGAGACCAAACTCAATCATCACCAACTTCCACTGTCTCTCAAATTCTTCGGGCTCAATCGAATCAGTCCATACAATGTCGCACATCCTCCTTTTAAACTCATCGTTATTGCACAACTCATGTCCAACCTATGACAAATAAATGCTTTTTATATCAACCTATAACAAAAATATATAATATACAAAAAAATAACACTAACAGAAGACAATGTAGCATACTATACCTTATCTGCCACTTTTTTCATTATGTGCCACATGCACAATCTGTGTCTACTGACAGGGAAAACCTCCTCAATAGCCTGTTTCATAGCAGGGTCTTGATCAGTCACTACAACCTTTGGCTGCTGACCAAATGACTTTAAAAATGAATTCAGAAGCCATTTATATGATTCAATACTCTCCGTTGCCAACAACCCAGCTCCAAATGTTACATTTCGACAGTGGTTGTCAATGCCAGTGAACGGGACAAACACCATCTTGTACCTGCACAACACATGCGAAAATACGTTGAAAAAATGCGAATTAAAAAAAACCACATGCGAAAACAAAAGTATAGCATGCGATATAGTCAACAATAATTTTACACATGCGATATACACAGCTCATGAAGACATATAACATGCGAAAATAGTAAAAAAAAACATGTTTGTCTTCAAACACTAACATGTTTGTCTTGAAAGTTGCTTCAAAGGATATCACATCCCCAAATTCCAAATAGTTAAGCTTGCATAAACCATCAGCCCAGAACAAACCAGTTAAACATTTGCCATCATTAACAGAATATTCAAACGAATAATCAGCTAAATACTATTTTTTGTCAGTCATCCTATTAATCACCATGTCAGCATCATATTCTCCTATATAGCTGTTAATTCGCTTCCTAAAATTTTTGCAATCATCAACCGTGTCACCAACGTTCTCGAAACCACCATAACGTTTCCTCATTATATGGAAAGCTTTGACATGACCAAGGTTTAAAGTGCCTAGTTCCCAAACCAACTCCTCCTGGACATCTGACAATTGTCTGTAAGCTGGCAGCATGTGAATATCATCTTGACAAACAAACTTATGATTATGACCATCAACAAATCTCTTTACTGTATATAATATACCATCCACAGTGCAAATCATAAGTTGAGCTTTGCATCCAGTTCTAATAGTCCCCCTGTTCCTTGTTTTGAATTGCTTTTTTGACTTCGAACGATCGTCAATACACAGTGGCTTATGTCCCTCTTTAGAACAAACAAAATTCTTAGTTTTGATTATACCACCACTGTGTACTTCACCACCTTTCCGAATAGAAAAACCAGCTAACTTAGCATATGATTGGTAAAACATATATGCTTGTTCAATAGAGATAAATTGCATTCCAACCACAGGTGTAGCTGATGCTTGAACCTCCGGAGTGTAAACCCTTTCATCTAAATGAACCAAATCAGAAAAATCAAAAACATGCGAAATCTATGAAGAAAACATGCGAAATTGATGATTTTGATTAATCTGATTTATTTATGCGATTTAATATACCATAGCATGTGAAATACTTAAGGAAAAAAACATCAAATGCGAATTGAAAGACTAATAACATGCGAATTTGTACATGTTGCCTTCATGTAAAACATATACTCAACATTCAAACTTCAAAAACAGTTACAACAATCAGAGGAGCGATTGAACAAAAAACAGGTATACGAAACATTTTAGAGATCTGAATTAACATAATTACCATTAAAACAATCGTTTAGAGCACTTGAACTTGCAATTGGATTTGAATTTGCAGATGGCGGATTTAAAACATCCTCAATAGAAACTCTCTGATATGCAGATAATTGAGCATGATCACCGATACGTCGACTTTCTTCAACATCAACAACATTTGCACGTCCAGTGCTGCTCTGTGGATCCATAAAAAAAAACTGAATAAAACCCTAACACAGAAGATCGATAACTGCAAATTGAGAATTATGAAAAATTTGAAATTGATTCGAATGATAAATACCGGGATATTAGTGTAACGAACTTCTCACTCGCTGATTGAATGAAGAGACGAATTTACCCTCAGATGATTGAATTGATTGTCTCATTTAACCTTATATATGAAAAAACCAATCAGGACACGTGTATGGCTATTATGTTCGCGTATATAATGTACGATAAGGTAATTTGTACCGTACTCTTTACCTATATATATATAGGGGGCCGCTAAAATGAAAACCACCCCCAGTTGTAATAACCGAGAGAACCACTTTTCAACCATTAGAACTTCAAAATGGATAGATGAGATTAAAATTAATTAAAACTAATATTAAATGCTTTTTGTCTTATTATTTCTTTAATGTTTTAATCCAAAATGTTAGTTTAGTAAATTTACTATTTTTTGTCTTTTTGTTTTTATTGTTTTTTATTACTTTTTTGTATTATTATATTACTTGTCTTTTTAAAACATAATATTTTATTAAAAACCATTTTAGATCCAGATTTTTAAATCAAAACAAAGTTTACGTTTTACGTTAAAAAGTTTACGTTTTACGTTAAAAAGTTACGTTTTATGTTTTTACGTTAAAAAGTTTACGTTCTACGTTAAAAAATTTACGTTTTTACGTTAAAAAAATTACGTTTTACGTTAAAAAGTTTACGGGTTTAATTTTTTTTTACAAAAACGTTTTTACACAAAACGAACGCACCCACAAATCGCAACTCGGTAGGTGTCTTAGATAGATAGTTATCATAATCGACTGGGAAAAAAATATAAAAAACCAACAACACATAATCAAAACAATGTTTGGATTCTTGAAAAAAACGGAGTTTGGCTCAGATTTTCTGATAATCAAAGGCTGCAAAGTGGGGTTGCAGGTTCAAAAACCTATCCTCCACCATCCTTGCCGCGCCATCGTCATGAATTGCCGGAAATTTTGTTTCGAACTATCACTGCCAATCTCAACCCCCCAATATCAAAAACACAAATCAATCACCGGATAATCCCACCAGAATCACAAACAACTACAGTAAACAAACAACTAAAGGTCGTCGGGCATCATCGGTGAAAAGTCACCTCCGCCTCCGCCGGCACTACCGGAAAACTTTCACATAGTGAGTAAAAAAGGGGGTTAAAAGTCAAGAATGAAAGTTATTAATACACATATTAAAACAACGTCACCAACGCATCATCGGAAAAAACGGCCGGGGTAAGGACATCACCGGAGCTGCCGGCGGCGGTGGCGTCTTTCTCTTTCTGAAACATTCTCTCTCCTCGATCTCTCGCATTCCATATCTATTTGTCTGTTGTTGTAGTCGGCGTAAGAACATCACCTCTACCCACCACCCCACCACCGGTTGTAATCTGAATGAAGAGGATTTTTGAATCAGCACCACCGGCACCACCTCTACCCACCACCCACCACCTGGTTGCCCATTTGTTGCTTCTGTTCACCACCGCCGTGAGCGGCGGCGCTTCTGCTGGAGAAACATGGTGGTGAACGAGTGAGAGAGAGAGAGAGAAACAGGAGTGGGTGATGGCGGCGGCGAGTTCATCGGAGGGCGGGGTGCGAGTTCATCAACTCCGGGGTGTGGGGCGGCAGATTAGCTTTGTTTCAGATCTAATTGTGTTTTGAAGATGGTGGTGGTGAATGTTTTAAGAGGGAGAGAGAATAGATGAGGCAATCAATTTTTTGAATGTTGATGTGATGAAAGTCTGTTAGCTTTAATGATAGACAAAGTAATGGGATTAGACATTTTCTCAAAATGACAATAATACCCTTTAGGGTTTAAAATAATAGTGCATATATGGCATGATCTGATTGGTGGAGAGCGGTTCTCACGGTTCTTACAACTTGAGGTGGTTTTCATTTGAGCGGCTCCCTATATATATATATATATATATATATATATAGGGGAGCGCTAAAATGAAAACCACCCCCAGTTGTAAGAACCGAGGGAACCACTTTTCAACCATTAGATCTTCAAGATCAATGGATGAGATTAAAAGTAATTAAAAAGTATTATTAAATAATTTTTGTTTTATTATGTCTTTAATATTTTAATCCAAAAGGTTAGTTTAGTAAATTTACTCAATTTTGTCTTTATTGTTTTTTATTACTATTTTTGTATTATTATATTCATTGTTATTTTTAAGCATAATTTTTTTATTAACAATCCATTTTAAATTCAAATTTTTTAACAAAACAATTTTTTTTGCGCGCATTTTCTTTACATGCCGTTTTTCCGCCCGTCTTTTTCACGCGCCGTTTTTACGCCCGGCCTTTTTACTCGTCATTTTTTTCACGCGCCGTTTTTTATGTTTTACAATTTACATAAAAAAAGTTTTACGTTTTACGTTAAAAACTTTACGTTTTACGTTAAAAAATTTACGTTTTCGTTAAAAAGTTTACGTTTTACGTTAAAGTTTTTACGTTTTACGTTAAACTTTTTACGTTTTACGTTTTTACAGAAAACGGACAGAGTTTCCTCTGTTTTTGGAATAAGCCGACAACTCAAGTTGTCGTTATCTTTTCAAAACTCAACAAATTTCAACAATATAAACACAATATATAAAATTTCTATCAAAATGCCAAAAGTAACAAGTCAATAAAGTATCGGTTCGAGCTCGGTGCGCGTTAACTAAATAAAATCTATACTAACGTAATAATTGTTTTGGTCAAAAATCACATAAGGATAATGCAACCAAATCTGATTTTGTGAGGTGTGATGCTTAGTTAAATGATCAAATATATGAACAATGGATGAATGAAATGAGTGATGAACACAAGGATTTATACGAGGAAAAAACACTTGATCAATGAATGATCTCCGGCACAAAAAACCTCGGGTGATGGAAACTACCAATCACCAACTATATTAAACAAACAAGGTTTACAAATCGGGATGATAACAAGCTTGGTACAAGGATCACTATAGTGCAAAAGTGTGTAATCTCCGAGAGTTCTTGAGAGTTCGAGTGTAGTGCAGTTGTGTTGCTAATAATAATCAAAATGAAGCTTGTTATCCCTTTTTAAAAATAGATATTATCTAACTAACAAACTATCCGAATAAGGTGCAAGTCTCCCACGATCACCATAACGGTCGAAGAGCTCATGCACGTGCAAAAATGTCAAGCTTATTCCCCTGAAATCTCGGTCGGACCAAGTACTACTCGAATACACCTGCAAAACAAGTTCAAAAGTGATGGAAATAATTGTTAGTATTAGGATAATAATGAGGATCCTGGATCCTTAGTCCTGCAACGTCTTCTAAGGATCCTTAATTCAAACTGAACTGAGGATCCGTGATCCAGGCAGCACTTAGGATCCGTGATCCATATGTTATGAAACTCTATCCCTAACAATTGCCCACAAACATGACTATTTGATATCCAATTAGATAGTCATGTTTCAACATTTCTCGGACTAGCCGTTACAAAAGGATATAGCCCGTTGCAGTGCTGATGTCAACGATCATCATCTCCTGCAACAATAATCATTATAAATAAGTTAGAGATAAGGATCAAAATCTGCATTTATATTGGAGATCCTCTCCTTTAAATCCACATTCGAAGATCTCATCAGGTAACTCCTTCTCTCTTCTCTATTATCTTCTTCTTTCCGATCCTCTGTTCTTCAAAATCGATGGCGAAGATGACCCTTCGATCCCTACTTGCCAAAAATCCAGATCACAATAGCCCATTGAGTTAGGGTTTAACCAAAAACCCTTCAACGGAGCTATGCCGATTCACAGATCCTGATATCGATCGGTTACTCCCCTGTTTCCCCGATGGCACTGTATTCAGGCCCTTCGACTCTTCAACCAAAAGTGACTACATATCAGATACATGGATCACCTTTTCTGCAACCCCTTTTCTGATCAGATTCACCTACCATTTCCCTGCTCTCACACAGGGATTCTTCACACTTACTGGCTTATGCTACATACAAGCCATGCCAATGGTGTGGAGGATCCTATACACATTTGAGCACATAGTTGAACAAGAGGGTATCGACATAGGGATGTTTGAATTGAGCCAGTTATACATCTTGTGAGTCATGGTTCATACCGATACCTTTTCAAATACAAACCTGACCAGCCTCACCCGATCTTGAAAGCCACCAAAACGATACTAACTGGAGGAATCAATTATTCTTCGTGAGGAGGCATTCTGTTCCAGATGGGAAACAACTTCCCAAAAAGTGGAACACCGATGGTAGGATATAGGATCCTTAGATTAGGATATGCGGTAAGGATTTTTCTTTTCTTTTGAGGATAACTGATCCTTTATTTTTGTCTTTGCAGCTATAACTCTATCACACATTCAAGAATCACCTGCCACCCAAGAGAGAATTGAAGCTTTTTGGAAGCTTGACCCTGCAATCAGAACCTATCCACCAAAATCAAAGGATCCAGTAGAAGTTTCATCCACCATGTCAAGTAAGTATCCACACACACACACACACACACACACACACACATATATATATATGGTAAAAATATGAATACTTATCTGCTTGTTATGCTTGTAGGCACCGGAAAATCCTCAAAGTCTGCTTCCAGGTTCAGTGTGAGCGATCTCCAAGAGTATGCTTCCTCAAGGTCCATCAAAAAGGAGCTGGCTGCAAGCCCAAGCATCCCGAATCCTAAGGGCATGAGCACAAGGGGCAAGAGTGCCAAGAAGAGGAAGACTGCTAAGCCCACTGAAGGCCTCCCTCTCATTGAACATCAGATCCAGGAATACATTTCCGAGGTAAGGATCCTAAATCCTTAAACCTGAGCTTTCTTTTCTGAGGATAAAGGATCCTGACAGTTTACTTTCTTTGTGCAGAAATTTGCTGAGGTTCAGATCCTCCTTGATCAACATCTGGCAGAAGCTGAGCAGAAAAACCTGGACTTCCAGCAGATGTTCCTTGCCAGAGATAAAAATATCTCTTCCCTTGAAAAAGAGGTAAACCTGCTGCAGAAGGAACTGGTCCTGGCTCAGATCACGGCCCAGCAAGAGAAGGCAGAAGTCATGGATCGGGCTAAGCTTTCCGCTACTATCGCCATGTTTAAGATCAAGCTGCAAATGGCCAAGGAGGCTGAGGATCCTGCCTTTGACAGATCTGGATGGGACCAAGAGGCTTGGAAGTAAAGGTTGGCTGAGCTGGATGAAGCCGAAGGCAGTGGGTTGAAGGATCCTGAGGTGGCAGCTGGTGGTGATGGCAAAGGTGACGGTGACAAGGTGGTGGAGGCAGCGAAGGTGTAAGCTGCATCAATGGGCGATGATGGATATTTCTAGACGCGGCCGGATCCCATTTTTTACGGTTTTAGTTTTTGGTTGTTATGTTTCAAACAATGATGGTCTGTAACTAACAATAGTATTTAGGTTTAAGGATCATGGATCCTTGGGACAATAGGGGGTAGCAAAGGTGGATGGGTCCTTCTGTTTGTGGAGGATGAAGCCTTTGATGCCCCTCATCTTTTAATTTCCTGCACTCAACGAACCTTTTGAACATGGACACCCTTTGCCTACCCAAGCGGACGGGCCACGTTTTGCTGGTAGATGTTTGGGTAGGCAATTTTGACAACCTTTAAAAGGGTTAACTATGATAAATAAATAAAACTTTAACCTTTTGACTATCTTTGTGTTGTTTATCTTGTATGCATTTGTATTTCAATTGTTATTGTACAATGTTTTGAACTTACAAGTTATTAGTGAAAGTATAAAATCAGTTTTATGTCAAAAAGTTTATGATATGATCAAGGATCAAATATCCTATAATCGAAAGGTTTAAAAAGTGAGACAATTTTAGGATCATATATCCTGTTGTCAAAGAATAAGGGTAACATTGATAAACCAAAAACAAAGTTAAAGTAACCAGGGATTATACCAGAGAATCCAAGTTAGGATCATGTATCCTTAACACTTACAACTAAAATAATCAAAGGATAAGACTTAGTGGATGGTTAGGATCCTGGATCCTTAATTGTTCAGCTCCGGAAACCTGAAATATGAGATAACTTGGGACTATGCCAACTGTAAAAGAAGATGTTAGTATCTGGGGACAAGCCCAACAATCTGGGGACAAGCCCAATAAACTGGGGACAAGCCCAAAAAACTGGGGACTAGACCAAAAACTAGGGACAAGCCCAAAGGATCTTGTGTAAACTGGAGTATGGCCCATACTGGCGACTATCCAAAATTAGTGACATGAAGATGCTAAAACCTTAGCTAACGTGAAAACATTAGAAACCTTAGGAATGGATGTATGGTACGTCTACCATTATACTTAGGATCCTAAATACAGCTAGTACAATGAAATTGTCAGCCCCTAAAGCGGGTACTGGTCCCATTGCCTTTAACTGCATTAGGATAATCGTGCGCAACTGGCGAAGGAGTGAGAACCTGATTCGTAGAAGGTAATAGATACCTTAAACTGGGGACAAGCCCAAAAACTTAGGAAACTTCGATGGATGCATGATCCTTTGGCAATGATGCACCAACTTCTGCAAAACTCATAACTTAGTGAAAACGGATAAAGGATTCTAGATCCTTCTCCTTATAATCAAGTAAATTAAAGGATTAGATAAATCGAAATCAAATCATTACCAGAATGAGGATCATAAATCCTCTAAGGATCCTTAATGTGTATCAGATATGAAGATGGCTAAGGATCCTGGATCCTTCTTACATGAAGTATCTCTTCAAATGAACAACATTCCAAGCTCTTGGTAACAAATCACCTTCCATTGTTAATAAACGATATGCCCCCTTTCATGCCACAGCTTCAATAAGATAGGGGCCTTCCCACTTTGGTGCTAACTTGCCATTAGCAGGATTCGTGGTATTTTCGAATGCTTTCCTCAACACCATGTCACCAACCTGAAACTTTCTGATCTTGACATTCATGTTATAAGTTCCAACCATCCTTTGTTGATAACTAGCCAATCTTATCCTTGCCATATCTCTGAGTTCTTCTATGGTATCCAAATCTTGAACCAAGTTTTCAGCATTTCCTTCAAGATCATGGATCCTTGTTCTTGCAGTAGGGACTACCATCTCTGTAGGTGTTTTGGTAAAAAATCAAGCAAAGATAATGCAACCAAATCTTTTGCTGTGAGGTGTGATGCTTGAATCAATGAACAATATTAAGGATCACTCAGAAATGTAATGAACAAGTGACACAACGATTTATACGAGGAAAAAGCCCTTGATCAAGAGTTGATCTCCGTCATAAAAAACCTCGGGTGATGGAAACTACCGATCACCAACTCAGATTAAACAGAAAATGTATTACAACTTTGGATGATAGCGAGCTTGTTACAAGGATCACTAGAGTGTAATGTGCAAAAAAGTGTGTAATCGCCGAGCAAATTGTCGAGAACTGATGAGAGCAGTTAAGAGTGTGTGTGTTTAGCCAAAAATAGCCAAGTGTTCTAATCTAGCTCGCTATCCCCTTTTAAATTTGGAAAATATCTAACCTAACTAACTATCCGCATTTCGTGCAAGTCTTCCACGACCTCCATAACGTCCATATTAGTCAAGCACGTGTGGAATAAAAAGGGAATATGCTCCAGGAATATCGCCAAGACCAAGTCCAAGCACGTACTCCTGCAAAACAACTTCATATTCAAAGCAGACAATCGTTAGTGTAAGGATCACTATGATGATCCTGGATCCTGATCCTACAATACTCTCTGAGGATCACTAATTCAAACAGAATTGAGGATCCCTAAGCCCGACAGTAATTGAGGATCACTGATCTTTGGAAAATCCTCCCCTAACAATTGCCCCCAAAATATAAGGAGTAAAGTGTAAATAAACAAGTTATATTTTCTCGTTCTTATCCGTAACAAACCAACGGATATATAGCCGTTACATTCTGACCAGCCGTTGCCAATCTGACGTCATTGAAGTGACTATCCTGCAAAATCATGATTATAAATTGAAGTTAGAGATAAGGGTTAGGAAGCATTTAAATTCGTGCGTTTCATCCTTTAAATCCTCATTCGAAGATCTGATCTCTTTCCTTTCTCTCTTCATATTCTCATTCTGTTTCATCTTCTTCACCATCATCATGACCAAGATGATGCTAAGATCTTCACCGGCTAAGGATCACAGAAAGGACAGTCCTTTGAAGAGCCAAGGGATCATCGAAGACTCTGCGAAAGAACGATGTTGCTTTACTGATCCGCAGATAGACAGGATTCGCAATTGTTTTCCGGCGAGCACCGTTTTTAAAGCTTTTGACCCCACCGTCCTAAGCGACTTTGTTTCTGAATCCTAGGGAGCTTTTCCGGTCACCCCATTTACGATAGGATACTCGTATCCTTTTCCTGATTTCACCCAATCTTTATTCTCTCTCACCGGCATCTCCTACATCCAAGCGATGCCAATTATGTGGAGGGTCTTGTATACCCTTGAAAGAATCATTGAGCATGAAGGTATTGATCTGGGAATGTCGGAGTTAGCAGAAATGTACAACCTTGTGAGCCATGGATCTCATCGATATCTATTCAAACACAAATCCGGTGAAGAACACCCCATCCTCAAAACCACTAAGAATGACACCAACTGGAAAAGGCGATTCTTCTTTGTCAGAAGGGATTCCATCCCTGATGGGAAGGATCTGCCAAGAAAGTGGGCCATCCACGGTAGGATAGAGGACCCTTAGAAGGATCACAGGATAACCTTGTTTCTGCTAAGGATCACTAACATCCTTTTGTTTCTTTTATGCAGCTGTCTCTGTTTCGCATATTATTCCATCGCCTGCCACCAAGGAGAGGCTCGCTGCTTTCCGAAAACTTGATCCTGCAATAAGATCATTTCAAGAAAATACCCAGGATTCTCAAGAAGTATCCTCAGGCTCTTTTACGATGTCAAGTAAGTATCCCATTTTGTGCATAACTAAATGTTTAAATTAAAATGAAATAAGGATACTTATCTGTTTTGGATGTGTAGGTGCTGGAAAATCATCGAAGTCTGCTACTCGTTTCAGTGTCACTGACCTCGATGCTGTCCGATCCGCAAAGAAGAAGCCTGCTGCTAGTCCATCCGTCACGGTCCCCAAGGCAACCACTTCTAAGGGAAAGGGCGGAAAGAAAAGGAAGACTGCTGACACCCTTGAAGGTCTGCCTCTGATCCAGCATCAGTTCGAGGAATACGTTGCTGAGGTGAGAATAACTGATCCTTAAATGTGATTCTTGTACATGATCCTTCCATACTGAGGGTAAGGGATCCTGAATTATATCCTTTCTTTTGCAGAAATTTGCAGAAATCCAAGATTACGTAGGGAATCTTGAAGAGGTTGAGCTAAAGTGTTTGGACCTCCAAAAGATCATGCTGGCCAAGGATCAAAAGATTGCCTCCCTCGAAAACGATGTCAATCTGGTGAAGAAGGAATTTGTCCTGGCTCATGTCATTGCTGATCAGGAGAAGTCTGAAAACACAAATGATGCTAAAGTCTCCGCTGCCATTGCTATGTACAAAACCAAGTTGCAGATGGCCCAAGAAGCTCAGGATCCTAACTTTGACAAGAGCAACTGGGACATAGAGGGCTGGAAGGCTAGGTTGGCTGAGCTGGATGACGAAGAAGAGGCTGGTGAGGTCTTAGCAATCGAGGCTGGCAGCAGTGGGGTTAAGGATCATGTGGGTGATGCCGGAGCTGGTGAAGGTGATGGTGATGCAGCAAAGGTGTAGTCTGCAGGAATGAGCGATGATGGATATTTCTAGACGTGGCCGGAGCCCATTTTTTAGGACTTGGTAGTTTTTTGGTTATGGTGTTTTAAACAATGTTGGGTTGTATTTGAACAATAGTATCTAGGGTTATGGGTCATGGATCCTTAGACAATAGGTAGGATAATGGGTGGTGGATGGATCCTCTGTTTGGGGGATGAAGCCACCTGTTATCCTGCCATCTTTTATTTCCTGCACTCTTAAGATCCGTTAACAATGGACACCCTTTGCCAACCCATGTGGACGGGCCACGTTTTGCTGGTAGAAACGTGGGTTGGCAATTTTGACAACCTTGAAGGGTTTAACGTTTTGTGAATAAATAAAACCGTAACTTTTTGGCTATTTCCGGTGTTGTTATCCTTGTGAATACTTTACTTTTCAATTGTTGTGATATACATTTTGTCTGAATTTATTAAGTAAAGAAGAAAAAATTTAATAAATATCCTAAAAAAGTTTAGGATATGATCAAGGATCACATATCCTATAGTCGACAAGTTCTGAAAAGTAGTGTAGTTTAAGGATCATAAGTTCAGTTGTCAAAGGATAAGGGTCACTCATGTAAATAATAAATAAAATCAAAGTAATTAAGGATCATACCTGAGAATCCAAGTTAGGATCCTAACCTTTAACACTTATAATCAGGATAACCAAAAGACAAACCTTAGTAGAAGGTAAAGATCAAGGATCCTTGGTCGTTTAGCTTCAAAAACCTGAAATATGATACAACTTGGGACTAAGCCAATATAAGATAAAAGTTAGTAACTAGGGACAAGCCCAACAATTATGGGGACAAGCCCAATATACGGGGGACAAGCCCAAAGGATAACTGGGGACAAGCCCAAAGGATAACTAGGGACAAGCCCAAAGGATCGTGTGTAAACTGGAGTATGGCCCTCACTGGCGACTATCCAAACTTAGTGACATGAAAATGCCAAAACCTTAGCTAACGTGAAAACGTTAGAAACCTTAGGAACGGATGTATAGTACGTCTACCATTATACATAGGATCCTGAATACAGCCAGTATAATGAAATTGTCAGCCCCTAAAGCGAGTACTGGTCCCATTGCCATGAACTATACCAGGATCATCGTGCGCTACTTGCGAAACTGGGGACAGGCCCAAACTGGGGTCAAGCCCAAATAACTGGGGTCAAGCCCAAATAACCGGGGTCAAACCCAAATAACTGGATACTTCTGTGGATACTCAATCCTTTGTTAAGGATACCTGAACCTTCAAAACTCAGAATCAAGTGAAAGGAGGATAAAGGATGTAGGATCCTTATCCTTATATAAGATAATTAAAGAATGAAATAGTTTAAGATTAGAATATTACCAAAATGAGAATCCTCTGTCCTGTAAGGATCCTTCAAGGATACTTGTCAGGTAAGGATCATGGATCCTTATTACATGAAGTATTTCTTCAAGTGGACAGCATTCCAAGCTCTTGGTAGCAAATCACCTTCCATTGTTAGCAATCGATATGCCCCCTTTCCTGCCTCAGCTTCGATCAAGTAAGGGCCTTCCCACTTTGGTGCCAACTTTCCATCAGCAGGATTGGTGGTATTCTGAAATGCTTTCCTTAACACCATATCACCAACTTGGAATTTCCTGATCCTGACATTTTTGTTGTAAGCTCTAGCCATCCTTTGTTGATAACTAGTCATCCTTATCCTTGCCAAATCCCTGAGTTCTTTTATAGTATCCAAATCTTGAACCAAGTTTTCAGCATTTTCTTCAGGATCACGAATGCTTGTTCTTGCAGTAGGAACCACCATCTCCGTCGGGATCACTGATTCTGCTCCAAATACCAAAGAGAATGGAGTTTGTCCAGTAGCATTCTTGGGAGTTGTCCTATCAGCCCAAAGTATATAAGGTAGTTCTTCTGCCCATTTTCCTTTCTTGGATCCAAGCTTTTTCTTCAAATTGTTGATGATGATCTTGTTGGATGATTCTGCCTGGCCATTAGCTTGTGGGTGGACTGGTGTTGATGTTATCATCTTAATCCCCCAGCTGTCACAAAAGTTAGTAGTTCTATTCCCAATAAATTGGGATCCATTATCACAAACAATTTCAGAAGGGATACCAAATCTAGTAATAATGTTTCTCTTAATAAAGGATATCACTTCTTTTTCTCTGACTTGAGCAAAGGCTTCAGCCTCTATCCACTTGGAGAACTAATCAGTCATAGCAAGCATGAATACTCTTCCACCAGGTGCCTTAGGAAGCTTACCGACTATATCCATTCCCCATCTCATGAATGGCCAAGAAGAGGATATAGGATGCAAGAGCTCTGCTGGTTGGTGAAGGATATTACTATGTCTCTGACAAGGATCACACTTCTTAGCATAATCCACAGCATCCTTCTTCATAGTAGGCCAATAGTATCCTGTCCTCAGGATCCTTGAGAATAATGCCCTGCCCCCAGTGTGGTTTCCACAATCTCCTTCATGAAAATCCTTTAGGACTTGTTGGATTTCAAGATCCTCAATGCATCTTAGATATGGTCCTGCAAGAGATCGTTTATATAGTATGTTATTCAATATTGTAAATTGAGATATCTTAATTTTGAAATCCCTGGGGTTTCTTCTGTAGGAATCTCTCCATGTTGGATATATCTCATGATTGGAAGGATCCATGATCCTGAATGGGATTGTGTATCATCAGTAGGGACGATAGCAGAATCCTCTCCTATCTCCATGGCTAGATGATCCTCAATAGCGGGGGTTAGGATGTGGATAATAGGGATCTTGATATCCTTTGGGATCTTCAAGGATGATCCTAGATTGGCCAATGCATCAGCCTCTGTGTTCTCTTCCCTTGGTACCTGTGTCAGACTAAAGGAAACAAAAGAGAGTGCCAATTCTTTGACTATCTCTAAATATTTGATTAGCTTTTCACCTTTAACAGCATAGGATCCATTAAAGTGATTAGTGATTAATAATGAATCTACATGTACCTCAAGATACCTGATCCTCATATGCTTGGCAATTTGCAAACCAGCTATCAAGGATTCATATTCAGCCTCATTATTCGTAGTTTGAAACTCACAAGCTATGGAGTGGGGTATTATGTCCCCCTGTGGCGATTTTAGTAGTATTCCAAGTCCTATTCCTTTGACATTAGAGGCTCCATCAGTGAAGAGTATCCAAGGATCCTTAGTTTCTTCAAGATGTTGGACTTCTAACTCAGCTTCCTTTTGCAAGTCACTACTGAAATCTGCCACAAAGTCAGCTAAGGCTTGGGATTTAATGGCAGTTCTAGGCTCATATCTTATATCATAAGCACTAAGCTTCACTGCCCACTTAGCCATCCTTCCTGACATTTCAGGTTTCCTGAGAACATTCTTAATTGGAAAATTAGTCTTAACAATAATGGCATGAGTCTCAAAATAATGTCTTAATTTAGTAGATGCCATAATTAATGCAAGGATAAGTTTCTCTAAGTGTGAATGTCTGGATTCAGCATCAAGTAAACTCTTACTTACATAATAAACAAGATGTTGTGTACCTTGGTGATCCTTAACAAGGACCGCACTTACTGCTTTTGAGGATACTGCTAGGTATAAGGATAATATATCCCCCTTTTCTGGTTGCATCAAGGCGGGGGCTGAGGATAGGTAATCCTTAAGAGCTTTGAGGGCACTTTCATGCTTCTCAGTCCATTCAAATTTCTTGTTCTTCCTCAGGATGTCATAGAATTCCTTGCACTTTTCTGAGGATTTGGATATGAACCTGTTCAAGGCTGCGATCCTGCCTGTCAATCTTTGCACATCCTTGGCATTGGCAGAAGATTTGATATTCACAATAGCCTCAATCTGCTCTGGACTTGCTTCAATGCCCCTCTTTGTCACCATATAGCCTAGGAATTTCCCTGCTTTAACACCAAAATGACACTTGGAAGGATTCAGTTTCATATTAAATTTATCAAGGATATTGAATGCTTCCTCCAAGTCTTTAAGGTGATCCTCAGCTTTCTTGGACTTAACCACCATGTCATCTACATAGACTTCCATAGTGTGTCCAATTTGTTCCTTGAACATCATATTGACTAGCCTTTGATAAGTAGCACCTGCATTCCTTAGTCCAAATGGCATAACAATATAACAATATATACCAGTCAGGGTCATAAAGGCTGTATCCTCTTAATCAGATGGTTCCATCTGAATTTGTTGAAATCCAGATGAAGCATCCATAAAAGTCAACAACTCATGACCCGCGGTAGCATCCACCATGGAGTCAATGTGGGGTAATGGGAAAGGATCCTTGGGACATGCCTTGTTTAAATCATTAAAATCGACACATACCCTCCACTTTCCATTTTTCTTTTGAACAACAACCACATTGGCTAGCCACCTTGGATACTTAACCTCTCTTATCATACCTGCCCGAAGTAGTTTATCTACCTCCTCCTGGATAATAGCATTCCTTTCAGGTGCAAACTTCCTTCTTTTTTGATGAATTGGCTTGAATGACCTGTCAATGCCGAGTTTATGAGTAATTATATCTTTAGATATACCTGTCATGTCTTCATGCTTCCAGGCAAAGGTAGTTTTCCTTCTTTTAAGGAATGATACTAGATCCTGTTCAATGTCGCTAAGGATCCCTGATCATATGAAGATCTTGGATTCAGGATCATGAGGATCCATGAGGATTTCTTTTACATCCTGCTCTCTTGCCTCCAAGACATCTCTTGAAGGATACTTTAATTGCTATTGCTCCCTTGGTCTTGAGGCTGGCTTCATTGATGAGGTATAGCAATTCTTAGCTTCTTGTTGATCACTCTCAATTTTCACCACTCCCCATGGCTAGGAAGCTTTACGCATTTATGATATGTGGATGGGACTGCCTTCATGTCATGTATCCACGGCCTGCCAAGGATAACATTACAACATGATAAGCAATCTATAACACAAAATTTTTGATAAGAATGAAGTCCTTCAATATAGATGGGAAGTTTGATGTCCCCCAATGTGTTCTTGGTTTCTCCACTGAATCCCACAAGAACTGAGGATCTTAGGACAATATCAGACTCCGGGATATTCATTTTCTTGAGGACATCAAGCTGAATGATGTTCACAGAGCTTCCTCCATCGATTAGTATCCTGCGAACAAAGTGGTTAGATATAAATAAGGTAATAACAAGACCATCATGATGAGGATCCTGAACATCAACACGATCATCCTCATCAAAGGTTATGACTTTATCCTGGGTAACAATGGAGGTCCGGATAGGTCTGTCTCCATTATCCATCTTGGTTTCCTTGGCATGTCTTTTGGCTGCTGAAAAAGAGGTACCACAAATGTCTGATCCACCAGATATGAAGTTTATAACTTGTGCGTCTGTTGGGGGAGCAGGAGCCTTTTCTGGGATACTTTCAGGATCCTAAATCCTTGACTTCTTTCGTCCCAGAAGTTCCTTCAAGTGCCCCTTGCTTAACAAGTAACCAATTTCTTTTCTAAGTGCAATACACTCTTCAGTGAGATGCCCAAAATCCTCATGATATGCACACCACTTGGACTTGTCCTTTGTAGCAGCTGGTTTATCACTTTTCCTTGGCCACCTAGCTTTCTCACCTAGATTCTGCATTGCAAGAATTAGTTCATTGTTATCAACAGAAAAAACAGTATTCAGAAATGGGAGGATAATCCTCATCATCCTCTTCCTGTTCCACTGCATGCACGTTCTGGTTATCAGATTTGTTGTAGGACTTGAACTTGTTATTCTTAAAGTAGGATACTTGTTTCTCCTGTTTTGAGGATCCTGTCAGTCTTTCCTGGATCCTTTTATCATCCTCTAATCGGATGAATCTAAGGGCCCTGGTTCTTACTTCATCAAGATTCCTGCAAGGGGTCATGACAAGATCATCATAGAATAATGACTCCCTAAGCAATCCCATTTTAAAGGCTTCTACAGCCGTAGCAATATCCAGGTTAGGAATGTCTAAGGATTCTTTACTAAACTTAGTGATGTAATCTCTAAGTGATTCATTTTGACCTTGTGTTACCCTATAAAGATCACTAGTTAAACGTTCAAATTTTCTACTACAAGAGAATTGACTATTAAACAGATTAACTAGATTAGCAAATGAAGTAATAGAGTAAGGGGGAAGACTTAGCAGCCATTTAAGAGCAGATCCTGTGAGTGTGGATCCAAATCCCTTGCATAGACATGCTTCTTTTAACCTCTCAGGAATTGGATTGATCTCCATCCTCTCCCTATATTGAGCTACATGCTCCTCTGGATCCGTTGAACCATCATACAGCTTCATGGATGGTATCTGGAATCTTTTGGGTATCTCAGCATCACATAAGGGTGGTGCAAAACGAGATATCCTATGGCTACCGTCTGCGATCTCAGGAATGGGCTTGACCACTCCTGGAACACTGGATATCATATCCTTAAGCTTCTGTAATTCCCTAGCCATAGCTTGATTGATACCTGTATCCTGCATGGAGCCATGGTTAGTGTTATAAGAATTATTGAAAGTGTTACCTCCCAGAGGATTCATGTTTGGAATTCCAGATATGAATCCATATTGACGGGACTCCGGTATGATCGAAGGACCAGATGAAGCAATGGTCTGCATTGGTATGAAATCTCCTTGATGAACATCCGAACTTGGAGGCTGCACACTCCTTAAGGATCCTTGATCCTGAAAGATGTTGGATCCTTGATGCTGAGAGGATCCTTGAACCTGAAAGGATCCTTGAGGCTGAGAGAAGGATCCTTGAACCATGGAGGATCCTTGAACCATGGAGGATCCTTGGACCTGAGAGGATCCTGGAACCATGGAGGATCCTTGGACCATGTGCATTCCCAAATATCCTCCTGAACTGACGAAGGATCCCTGATGCTGGACAGAGGCTCCGGAAGGTTGAAAGTAAGATCCTAGAGCCTGAGTCATTATTGTTGTTCCATAACGCCTTCCTGGTAATCCACCCAAGTATTGCACGTCCGGAGCTGCTGAATGCTGGGAAGTTATGACCGGAGTGTCGAAATTCAGCGATCTGGGCATCAATGGGGAATGATCCTCCATCGATTTCTTCTATTTCTTGATATCACCTATCTCCCTGAGGATCACTTTGTTGGTTTTATCCTGCTCTTGCATGCGATCCTTCATCTGCAAAATCAAAGTAAAGAGATCACTATTAGTAGGATTAGTGGAAACAGAAGAAGTTGGTGGTTTTGGAAAAATTGGGCTTGGTCTCTTCGCAGCATTTTCAGCATTCTTCTGGGATCCAGAAGGTGGTGGAGGCAAAGGTGGAACGCCTTGTGAAGAACTGATTGCCGGCATTGAACTTGAAGTGTTCTTCACTGAGGAAGCCATCTGCTTGGTTGTAACGAACCGAAATGACCACAAAAATATGAATCTTCTTAGGAATGAAGCACCAATTGCCCCACGGTGGGCGCCAAACTGTTTTGGTCAAAAATCAAGCAAAGATAATGCAACCAAATCTTTTGCTGTGAGGTGTGATGCTTGAATCAATGAACAATATTAAGGATCACTCAGAAATGTAATGAACAAGTGACACAACGATTTATACGAGGAAAAAGCCCTTGATCAAGAGTTGATCTCCGTCATAAAAAACCTCGGGTGATGGAAACTACCGATCACCAACTCAGATTAAACAGAAAATGTATTACAACTTTGGATGATAGCGAGCTTGTTACAAGGATCACTAGAGTGTAATGTGCAAAAAAGTGTGTAATCGCCGAGCAAACTGTCGAGAACTTATGAGAGCAGTTAAGAGTGTGTGTGTTTAGCCAAAAATAGCCAAGTGTTCTAATCTAGCTCGCTATCCCCTTTTAAATGTGGAAAATATCTAAGCTAACTAACTATCCTCATTTCGTGCAAGTCTTCCACGACCTCCATAACGTCCATATTAGTCAAGCACGTGCGGAATAAAAAGGGAATATGCTCCAGGAATATCGCCAAGACCAAGTCCAAGCACGTACTCCTGCAAAACAACTTCATATTCAAAGCAGACAATCGTTAGTGTAAGGATCACTATGATGATCCTGGATCCTGATCCTACAATACTCTCTGAGGATCACTAATTCAAACAGAATTGAGGATCCCTAAGCCCGACAGTAATTGAGGATCACTGATCTTTGGAAAATCCTCCCCTAATAGTAGGGATCACTGATTCAGCTCCAAACACTAAAGAAAATGGAGTCTGACTAGTAGCATTCTTGGGAGTTGTTCTATCAGCCCATAACACATAAGGTATCTCTTCTGCCCATTTTCCCTTCTTGGATCCAAGCTTCTTCTTCAAGTTGTTGATGATGATCTTGTTAGATGATTCTGCTTGACCATTAGCTTATGGGTGGACTGGTGTTGATGTTATCATCTTAATCCCCCAGCTGTCACAAAAGTTAGTAGTTCTACTCCCAATAAATTGGGATCCATTATCACAAATAATTTTAGAAGGTATGCCAAATCTAGTAATGATGTTTCTTTTAATAAAGGATATCACTTCCTTTTCTCTGACTTGTGCAAAGGCTTCAACCTATATCCACTTGGAAAAGTAATCAGTCATGGCAAGCATAAACACTTTTCCACCTGGTGCTTTGGGAAGTTTGCCAACTATATCTATTCCCCATCTCATGAATGGCCAAGAAGAGGATATAGGATGCAGGAGCTCCGCTGGTTAATGAAGGATATTGCTATGTCTTTGACAGACATCATATTTCTTCGCATAATCCACAGCATCCTTCTTCATAGTAGGCCAATAGTATCCTGTCCTAAGGATCCTTGAGAACAGTGCTCAGCCCCCAGTGTGGTTTCCACAATCTCCTTCATGAAAATCCTTCAGGACTTCTTGGATTTCTGGATCCTCGATGCACCTTAGATATGGACCTGCAAGAGATCGTTTATATAACATGTTATTTAATATTGTGAACTGAGATACCTTGACTTTAAAAGCTCTGGGATTTTCTCCTGTAGGAATCTCTCCATGTTGTATATATCTCATGATTGGAAGGTACAATGAACCTTAATGTGACTGTGCACCATCACTAGGTATGATTGCAGAATCCTCTACTATTTCTATAGATGTATGATCCTCAATAGCATGATTCAAGATATGGATAATGGGAATTTTAATATCCTTTGGGATCTTTAATGATGATCCAAGGTTGGCTAAAGCATCAGCTTCAGCATTCTCTTCCCTGGGTACATGTGTCAAACTAAAAGAAGCAAAAGAATCTGCCAATTTCTTGACTATCTCTAAATATTTGATTAGTTTTTCACCTTTAACAGCATAAGAACCATTAAAGTGGTTAGTAATTAACAATGAATCTACATGTACCTCAAGATACTTGATCCTCATGTGCTTGGCAATTTGCAAACCAGCTATTAAGGCTTCATACTCAACCTCATTATTAGTAGTTTGAAACTCACAAGCAATTGAGTGGGGTATTATGTCCCCCTGTGGCAATTTTAGTAGTATGCCTAGTCCAGTTCCTTTGACATTTGAAGCCCCATCTGTGAAGAGTATCCAAGGATCCTTAGTCTCTTCAAGCTGTTGAACTTCTAATTTAGCTTCCCTTTGTAGATCACTACTGAAATCAGCCACAAAGTCAGCCAAGGCTTGGGATTTGATGGCAGTTCTTGGTTCATATCTTATATCATAAGCACTAAGCTTTACTGCCCATTTTTCCATCCTAACTGACATTTCAGGTTTCCTGAGAACATTCTTAATTGGAAAGTTAGTCTTAACAATAATAGCATGAGTTTCAAACTAATGACGTAATTTAGTAGAGGCCATAATCAAAGAAAGGATAAGTTTTTTCTAAATGAGAATACCTGGATTCAGCATCAAGTAAACTTTTACTTACATAATACACAGGATGTTGGGTACCTTCATGATCCTTAACAAGGACTGCACTTACTGCCTTAGAAGAAACTGCCAAATACAAGGATAATATATCCCCCTTTTCTGGTTTCATTAAGGCTGGAGCTGAGGATAGGTAATCCTTAAGGGCTTCGAGAGCACTCTCATGCTTTTTAGTCCATTCAAATTTCTTGTTCTTTCTTAGGATGTCATAGAATTCCTTGCATTTGTCTGATGACTTTGAGATGAACCTGTTCAAGGCTGCGATCCTTCCTGTCAATCTTTACACATCCTTGGCATTGGCAGGAGACTTGATGTTCACAATCGCCTTGATTTTCTCTAGACTTGCCTCTATCCCTCTTTTTGTCACCATATAACCTAGAAACTTGCCAGCTTTTACACCAAAGTGGCACTTGGAAGGATTCAATTTCATATTGAGTTTATCAAGGATATCAAATGATCCTCCAAATCTCTAAGGTGATCCTCAGCTCTCTTGGACTTAACCACCATGTCATCAATATAGACTTCCATTGCATGTCCAATTTGTTCTTTAAACATCATATTAACTAGCCTTTGGTAGGTAGCACCTGCATTTCTTAGTCCAAATGGCATAGCAATATAACAATAGATACCAGTAGGGGTCATAAAGGTTGTATCCTCTTGATCAGATGGTTCCATCTGAATTTGTTGAAATCCAGATGAAGCATCCATGAAAGTCAACAACTCATGACCCGCGATAGCATCCACCATGGAGTCAATGTGGGGTAATGGGAAAGGATCCTCGGGACATGCCTTGTTTAAATCAGTGAAATCGACATATACCCTCCACTTTCCATTTTTCTTTTGAACAACAAGCACATTGGCTAAACATGTTGGATACTTAACCTCTCTAATCATACCTACTCTGAGCAGTTTATCTACCTCCTCCTGGATGATGGCATTCCTCTCAGGAGTAAACTTTCTCCTTTTTTGATGTATGGGTTTGAATGACCTGTCAATGCCAAGTTTATGAGTGATAATATCTTTAGAAATACCTATCATGTCCTCATGCTTCCAGGCAAAGGTAGTTCTTCTCCTCTTGAGGAAGGATACTAGATCCTGTTCGATATTGTCGAGGATCCTAGATCCTATGAAGACTTTGGATTTAGGATCCTGAGGATCCATCAGGATATCTTTCACATCTTGTTCTCTTGCCTCCAGGACATCTCTTGGAGGATACTTTAATTGCTATTGCTCCCTAGGTCTTGAGGCTGGTTTCATTGATGAAGTGTAACAATTTTTGGCTTCTTGCTGATCACTTTCTATCTTCACCACACCCCATGGAGTAGGGAGTTTAACACACTTATGATATGTAGATGGAACTGCTTTCATGTCATGTATCCATGGCCTGCCAAGGATAACATTGCAACATGATAAGCAATCTATAACACAAATTTTTTTAAAAGAATTAACTCCCTCTATGTAAATGGGAAGTTTAATGTCTCCCAATGTGTTCTTGGTTTCCCCACTGAATCCCACAAGAACTGATGATCTTGGAATAATTTATGATTCAGGGATGTTCATCTTCTTGAGGACATCAAGTTGAATGATGTTCACTGAGCTTCCTCCAACTATGAGAATCCTACGAATAAAATGGTTAGATATAAACAATGTAATAAAAAGACCATCATGATGAGGATATTGAATATCCACACGATCATCCTCATCAAAGGATAGAACTTTCTCCTATGTAAGGATTGAGGTTCGAATGGGTCTATCCCCATTCTCCATCTTTGTCTCTTTAGCATGCCTCTTGGCTGCTGAAAAGGAAGTTCCACATATGTCTGATCCACCAGATATGAAGTTGATAATGTGTGCATCAGCAGGAGGAGCTGGAGCTCTTTCTGGAATCTTTTCAGGATCCTGGATCCTTGACTTTTTCCTTCCAAACAACTCCTTCAAATGCCCTTTGCTTAACAAGTAACCAATCTCTTTCCTGAGTGCTATGCATTCATCAGTGAGATGACCGAAATCTTCATGATAGGCACACCATTTGGATTTATCTTTTGTAGCAGCTGGCTTATCACTCTTTCTGGGCCATCTTGCTTTTTCACCTAAATTCTGCATTGCAAGGATTAGTTCATTATTATCAACAGCAAAGCTATATTCAGAAATGGGTGGATAATCTTCATCATTATCTTCTTGCTCCACCGCATGCACGTTTTGATTATCAAACTTGTTGTATGATTTAGCTTTGTTGTTCCTGAAATAGGATCCTTGCTTTTCCTGCTTTGAGGATCCTGACAGTCTTTCTTGGATCCTTTTATCATCCTCTAAACGGATGAATCTAAGGGCCCTGGTTCTCACTTCATCAAGATTCCTACAAGGGGTCATGACAAGATCATCATAGAACTGTGAATCCTTAAGTAAACCCATTTTGAAAGCTTCTACAGCCATGGCAATACCTAAATTAGGAATTTCTAACTATTCTCTACTGAATTTAGTGATGTAATCTCTAAGTGATTCATTTTGACCTTGTGTTACCCTATAAAGATCACTAGTTAATCGTTCAAATCTCCTAGTGCATGAGAATTGGTTATTAAACAAATTAATTAGATTAGCAAATGAAGTAATAGAGTAAGGGGGAAGACTTAGCAGCCATTTAAGAGCTGATCCTGTTAGTGTGGATCCGAAACCCTTGCATAGACATGCTTCTTTCAACCTTTCAGGAATGGGATTGATTTCCATTCTTTCCCTGTATTGAGCTACATGCTCTTCTGGATCAGTTGAGCCATCATACAGCTTCATGTTTGGTGTTTGAAACCTCTTTGGTATTTCTGCATCACAAATAGGTGGTGCAAAATGAGATATCCAGTGACTTCCATCTGGAATTTCAGGAATGGGCTTGACCACTCCTGGAACGCTGGATATCATATCCTTGAGCTTTTGTAATTCACTAGCCATAGCTTGGTTGAGTCCTGTATCCTGCACAAAGCCATTGTTAGCATTATGGGAAGTATTTAAAGTGTTACCTCCTGATGGATTCAAGGGTGGAATTCCTGATGTGAATCCATATTGATGTGATTCCGGCATGATCGAGGGACCAGATGAAGCAATAGTTTGCATAGGTATGAAGTCTCCCAACTGAATCTCTGAACTTCTGGGTTGTACACTCCTTAAGGATGCTTGATCCTGAAAGATGTTGGATCCTTGATACACCGAAGCTGGGGGTCTTGGAGGATAATCCATGGATCCATGGACCTGAGATGAGGATCCTTGAACCTTGAGCCGCGTAGGGCTTCGGCCCTGACGTTTTCTGGTTTCAATGCTTCTACCTGAGCATTTCGTATCAGTGAAGGAATACTAGATTGGATGGTAAGTTGTAATGCTCGCACACGCCTAGGTGTGGTATCTTTTCGACTGAGGGCATCGGCCACAACATTTGCCTTGCCCGGATGGTACTTGATGGCACATTCATAATCATTCAGTAGCTCGACCCATCGACGTTGTCGCATGTTCAACTCCTTTTGCTAGAAGATATGCTCGAGACTCCTGTGATCGGTGTAAATGGTGCACTTGGTACCGTACAGGTAATGTCTCCATATCTTGAGTGCGAAGACAACAGCTCCTAGCTCCAGATCGTGTGTAGTGTAATTCCTTTCATGAATCTTAAGTTGACGTGATGCGTAAGCAATAACCTTGTCACGTTGCATCAGTACACATCCAAGTCCTTGAATGGATGCATCGTAATAAACCACGAAATCGTCTGTGCCTTCAGGCAATGAGAGGATAGGTGCGCTACAAAGTCTATCCTTTAAGTGCTGAAACGCCGTTTCCTATGCATCACCCCAACGATAGGTGATGCCCTTCTGAGTTAGTGAGGTGAGGTGTTGTGCAATTTTGGAGAAGTCTTAGATGAACCTTCTATAGTAGCCCGCCAAACCCAAGAATTGGCGTATTTCTGTTGGTGTACGAGGTGCAGGCCAGTTCTTGATTGAGTCTACCTTGGATGGATCAACATGAATCCTATCCTTGTTTACCACATGGCCTAGGAAAGGGACTTCACGAAGCTAGAAGTCGCATTTTGAAAACTTGGCGTACAGCTGTTCTGCTCGAAGGAGTTCCAAAATGAGTCGTAAATGCCGCTCGTGTTCCTCCTGACTCTTGGAGTAGATCAGAATGTCGTCGATGAGAGCAATTGACACATTCATTTGGTTAGACTAGGTTCAAACGTCGAGTCTGAGAATCCATATCGGTCGAATCAAGCTCAAAGATCAGTACTCGTGGTATCATCACATGTATAGCCCAATGCTCATCGAGTAATATTCGTAGAGTGTAACTTGTCCAAGTAAGTGTCCGCGGGGATTGTTGTTAGGATCACTGAACCCCAAAAGTATATCATGCATTGGTGTTGCAACATAAGAAAGAGTAGTCTCATTCGGTGGGTAAGCATTTAAGAATCCACAGTAAGGGTTTACTCGATATTGAATATACAGCTGGCTGCATGCCAGTTGGGTATAGTTAAGATAAAGTATGTCGTTGACTACATATTGTTGTCACAGGGTTAAATCAATCAGAACAAGAACTTAACATAGCAACATGGTTATCGTACAATCGTGTAGCGTTAAGTTTCACTGTGACTCCCACTAGGAGCCGTTGGATTCGCCCCCATGTGAAGGAGGGACAATTTACCTAACTCCATGAACTTAGGTGTTTGTGTTTCATCAAGTAAGTAACCAAGTCCGGGGGGGTTCCTTAAATCGTGCAATTGAGTCCAAAGTACGTCTGCGTATTCATGAGGTTCCAAGGAAAAACGTGTAAACGCATTCAAGAGAGTATAATCGTATCAACATTACACCCCTATTCTCAAGGTTTCGTGGAGTGATCACCAGTGATCAGGAGTCTAGCCTTCTAAATTTTCTAAACTAGAGAGTGGTTCGTTTCAGTGGCTCGTCATGGAGGAGCGAGAACATAATGTTACTGTGGTATGGGTATGATGGTTTGCTCTAAGCCAATGGTAGAAAGCGGTCATACCAATAATAAGTAATCATGTGTCGGTGCCAGAGCTAGTGCGAGGATTCCGCATATGTAAGAAAACTATCATGGAATTAATGTACGTCTCTTGTAGGGTAAGGTGGGTCAATTATCGTGCTCGCCGGTAGGTTGAGTAATCCATATCTCGGTCCCCAAACATCTTGAAGACTATTTCACCAGTAATGACATCCATTCGCTAAGTTGGGTATACGAGAGGGCTAATCAAGTAGATTAAGAATAAACCATCCAACAGGGTAATAAGGTAGTCTTGCGTTCGGTGAAAATCGTGTTATGGTTGTTGGCGCTTCGTTAAATTGGTTGCCAATCGAGGAAACAGGTAATTAATGAGGTTCATACAAAGAATCGAATGGAAACAGGGGGTCCAACAATATCCGAAGGATTCAACCAGCTAATCGATTGTCTAGAAGTAATTTCCAGTAGTGGTGCAGGGCGGCATGGCACAAAAAGGGAAGTTCGTTGCATCATGGTCACGACGGTATATCACTTGTCCAAATCAAAATTTGGTTGGTAGGGTTGCTAGTTTGCAAAACGACGTACGCGTGTAATTGTGGCTGCTTCGTTTCTGGTATAGACGACCAGTGGAGATGATAAGGTTCGTCAACAGGATGCGTGGGTGTAGTTCTCCTAAACCCAAGTTCATTTGAGCCGGTTCTGATCTATGTGGTTGTTGGCGTACAAGCCGGATGTACGGAGGGTCAAGTGGCGACGACATGTCAAGATAAGCATACAAATAGATAGAATGCATAAACAGTTGTAGCAGGGTGACGAGCAATTAGAAAGGGGGTTTGACCACCTCTTGTCAAGTAGTTAAACGTTTGTGTGCCACATGGGGCGCAGTAGGGATAACACGCAACATGCTACTGTTCTAATAATTATACCATAGACAACACATCATGCAAAAGTACCCTAGCAGGTAGGCAATATCAACTTAAATCACATTACCTAAAGTATTGAGTCTTGCACGTGGAGCGAAGCGTCGTTGTGGATCGTTGAGCACTGTTCAGATTATAGTCTGGTTTTAACAAAACTTTTTCCCTTATTAAAACCAAGTTCACTATAACCAATGGCTCTGATACCAATCTGTCACACCCCCAAAATCCACACGCGGAGTATCACCGCTTGGAGGCGTGACATGACCAGGATCAAGCCACCAATCATATTGAACATAACAAGTTATAAGTAAAATTCACCCACACAATATGAAAGGTGTTTCAAATCACAACGTAGTTAAGTGTTTAGCGGAAGCATAATTGTAAAAACCCATTTGCAAGTATTAAGTACGAAATAAAGTAATGTTTTTAGCATGGCACACACTGCCATGTCCCACAACGACTGCGCCTCCCTGTGCAAGCTCCAAGAGTACCTAACGACCTGCAAGGCATGTAACAACGAGTCAACAACAAAGTTGAGCGAGTTCACAGTGGGTTGTTTAGTTATAGCATTCGTTCCGGAAATCGTATGTTCGTTTGTAACCCATGTATCGTGTTAATTAGTATCACGGTCTCCCAGACATGTTTGCGAAGATTAGTGGGGGCTTCCCATGTATTACTAGACCACGCGTATCGACTTCTACGAAAATGTAAGAGGTGCCCTAAGTCAATGTCTATCAGCATTGACCCTTTGCCCATAGTCCATTAGTACACGCCCGTCCGACCGGCACGGTGTGAGGTTTGTTAAACCTAATAGCGCTATTAACTAATGACCCGCTCGCCATAGGCCTCGGCGATTAAGTCGATAAATGAGGGACTTCAAATGATAGAGTTGATAGTCTTATGATTGTACGTATCCTGTTGTATGGGGAATACGCAAGTTTGTAGTTACTATTCGGTTCTTTAACCCATTCCCAACCCTTGGGAATCCCATGCCTTGGATAGAGTGTGAACTCACCTTGGTTTGCTCGGCAGATACACGAAAAAGGTTACTTGAGCTATATGTGGTTAACCACGTCCTAACATGGTTACCATACAAGTCAGGTTTTTGGTTTCAAGTAATGCACATAAGTTTCACACAGGTTAACATGTTACGAGCACGTATTGATCATGGCAACACATAAACAATAAAATACATAACATACCCATACTTGTACGATACAAAATATTAGGCTCGCACAAGTCTAACAGCCTTGTTCGACTCACCCAATAAAGCCCAAAGATACCCGGCCCAATAAACATAAGCAGACCTGCATGTAACGGCCCAAACAAATAACGCAAGTCTTGTGCGGTTCGGATGGTCTTGTGCGACTGACCAGTCCTTGTGCGATTGGGATTGGGCTTTGAGGCCCAACAGTGTAATAGTTTGTGTGTGGCCCAAGCCTTGTGCGATCGGCACTATCTTGTGCGATCCACAAGGTCTTGTGCGATCCACAAGGTCTTGTGCAATCATGCAGAAACTGATTGTACACGGTGCTTAATGTGATTGTACCCGACTTGTGCGATGCACCTTGTGCGATCAGATCAGGTCTTGTGTGACCTGATCTTGTGCGACCGAGAAAGCTTGTGCGATTAGTAAACTTGTGTGATGAGATCTGATCTTGTGCGATCGGTTATGTGTCCCCTTAAATCATGCAATCAGTTACTCTATTATTGAAAATTTCCATATTTGCAGTTTATCAATCAACAGTTTCTAACTCAACCATATATCGATCAAAACAAGGTTTTTTTTTTATCACAAAAATCATCTAAACCCTAATTAAACATCCGAATCATGAACACAAACTATCATAACATTCAATCGGATCTAACACTAGGATCATCACATATCATCCGAGTTCAAACACATCTCAGCCGACTCACTTACATTCGGTTCTAATCATCTTTATCATTATCCGATTACTATTTCGTTTCATAAACTAATCATACACATGTGAGCCGAATAACAAAACTCTAAATTCCATTACAATCAATTACGAAACATCCTAAGGCTATCATGTAGAATCACAACATCGTTCAAATCACGTAATCAATAATAAGAACACTTACCGATTAGAAGGTAGAGCAAAAAGGGTGATCCGAATCAAGAAATCCTCGATGGAGAAGGGGTGTTGTTGCCGTCGGGTTCGAGAGAGAGAGGGAGAGGTATTAGGGTTTGGTGTGTGTTCTTGTTTTGTAACAAATGAGAAATAAAACTCCCAAGTCAGGTTTTTGGTTTCAAGTAATGCACATAAGTTTCACACAGGTTAACATGTTACGAGCACGTATTGATCATGGCAACACATAAACAATCAAATACATAACATACCCATACTTGTACGATACAAAAGATTGGGCTCGCACAAGTCTAACAGCCTTGTGTGACTCACCCAATAAAGCCCAAAGATACCCGGCCCAATAAACATAAGCAGACCTGCATGTAACGGCCCAAACAAATAACACAAGTCTTGTGCGGTTCGGATGGTCTTGTGCGACTGACCAGTCCTTGTGCGATTGGGATTGGGCTTTGAGGCCCAACAGTGTAATAGTTTGTGTGTGGCCTAAGCCTTGTGCGATCGGCACTATCTTGTGCGATCCACAAGGTCTTGTGCGATCATGCAGAAACTGATTGTACACGTTGGTTAATGTGATTGTACCCGACTTGTGCGATGCACCTTGTGCGATCAGATCAGGTCTTGTGTGACCTGATCTTGTGCGACCGAGAAGGCTTGTGCGATTAGTAAACTTGTGTGATGAGATCTGATCTTGTGCGATCGGTTATGTGTCCCCTTAAATCATGCAATCAGTTACTCTATTATTGAAAATTTCCATATTTGCAGTTTATCAATCAACAGTTTCTAACTCAACCATATATCGATCAAAACAAGGTTTTTTTTATCACAAAAATCATCTAAACCCTAATTAAACATCCGAATCATGAACACAAACTATCATAACATTCAATCGGATCTAACACTAGGATCATCACATATCATCCGAGTTCAAACACATCTCAGCCGACTCACTTACATTCGGTTCTAATCATCTTTATCATTATCCGATTACTATTTCGTTTCATAAACTAATCATACACATGTGAGCCGAATAACAAAACTCTAAATTCCATTACAATCAATTACGAAACATCCTAAGGCTATCATGTAGAATCACAACATCGTTCAAATCACGTAATCAATAATAAGAACACTTACCGATTAGAAGGTAGAGCAAAAAGGGTGATCCGAATCAAGAAATCCTCGATGGAGAAGGGGTGTTGTTGCCGTCGGGTTCGAGAGAGAGAGGGAGAGGTATTAGGGTTTGGTGTGTGTTCTTGTTTTGTAACAAATGAGAAATAAAACTCCCTAAGTTTATGTGTATGCGCATAGAGGAGTGGGCCGAACCCAAACTTGGGCTGCCCTTGGTTCGGATGCAAAGAGTGTAGCCCGAATGGGCTTGTGCGATCGGGTTGTGTTGTGCGATCCTAATACATACGTACATGCACATAACATAACATCAAATATAACATTTCATAAATCATCAAGGTTCACACAATCACATAGGATTCACATACGTTACATTAAACACAAAGATAGGTTCGAAATACGAGTTGTCACACTTGAACCGGAGATGAGGATCCTGGATACTGAGAGTCGGATCCCTGAAATGTCTGCATGCCCATGTATCCTCCTGAACTAGAGAAGGATCCTTGATGCTGGAAGGAGGATCCTTAAGGCTGAAGAGAAGTTCCTGAAGGCTGGAAGTAGGATCCTTGAGCTTGTGTCATTTCCGATGATCCATAAGCGTATACTCGATGATCCACCCTGGTATTGGACGCCTGATGATGTGGAATGCTGGGTAGTTATGACCGGAGTATCAAAATTCAGTGATCTAGGCATCAATGGAGAGTAATCCTCCGCTGATCTCTTCAATTTCTTGATCTCATCAATCTCACGAAGGATCCTGTCATTAGTTTTGTCCTGCTGCTGCATGTAATCCTTCATCTGCAAACTCAAAGAATAAAGATCATTGTTAGTTGGACCAGAAGAAACAACAGTAGTTGGTTTTGAGAAAACGGGGGGTTTGTTTCTTTGCAGCATTCTCAGCATTCTTCTGGGATCCAGAAGGAGCAGGAGGCAAAGGTGGAATGCCCTGTGAAGAGGCGATCGCCGGCATGGGACTTGAAGTGTTCTTCGTGTGAGAAGCCATGTGGTTGAGGTAATGAACAGAAATGAATGAAATAAACAAAATTCTCATAATTGAAGCACCATTTGCCCCACGGTGGGCGCCAAACTGTTTTGGTCAAAAATCACACAAGGATAATGCAACCAAATCTGATTTTGTGAGGTGTGATGCTTAGTTAAATGATTAAATATATGAACAATGGATGAATGAAATGAGTGATGAACACAAAGATTTATATGAGGAAAAAGCCCTTGATCAATGAATGATCTCCGGCATAAAAAACCTCGGGTCATGGAAACTACCGATCACCAACTATATTAAACAAACAAGGTTTACAAATCGGGATGATAACAAGCTTTGTACAAGGATCACTGTTATGGGTGGTTTTCTGCTTATATATCCTGAATAATATTCTGACTATGTTTCTTTTGTTGAGATCAGGATACCAGATCAGGATATTGGTAACATCCTGACACAGTATCCTAGTAGTGACTAATTAATTCACGTGCAGATTAATGAAGCAAGTCTATAACGTTCAAGTGGACCTATTCTCCAAAAGACTCAGGCTAATCTATTGAAATAGGAACGTTGAAGCCGGAAGACGTAGACTACAACGTTCACAAAGGGAATATTCGTTATATCCCGGATTTGTAGGCTAGTTAGTTAGCTTTGTTTTACTATAAATAGGATTGATCGGATCAGATAAGAACACACATAATTCTTCGAACACTCTTGCTCTCTACTAGCTGCAATCACTCACACTTACACTTGTATTCAAATCGCATTGTAACACATAGTTGATCCGTATCATATCCTGCACTGTATCCTGATAATTGAAGTAATAAGAAGAACAAGGCAGCTGCGATTGTCAGCTCCTAAGGTTTTATGCCGGCGATCTAGATTGATCAAGGGCTTTCCTCGTACATCCCGTGTCACCCTTTACCTTTTTTGCTCATTGTTTGATTGTTGATACAGCTCGATATCCTGAGCTGTATCCTGAAAACTGTTTTTACTAATTACTTAATCAACATATTTTTCACAAATCTATCTAGCACACTACCTCACAAAACTAATTTGAGCACTTAATTACTTAGGTAATTTTTGACCAAAAGAATTTGGTGCCCACCGTGGGGCAAGTGGTGCTATTTCTACTAAAAGCTTTTGCAAAATCATTACTTGGTTTTCTATTTTCGAAACTTTTTGCTACACTATTTTCAATGGCCTCAAGATCAAACATAAGCTCTTCTACCGTGTCTGCCACAACCTCTGCAACAATTGGTTCGGTGCTTCCACCACCTCCAAGGATGCAAGCCTCTTTACAGCCTCAGGATCTTTCAAGAGGAACAGAAACTCATGTGGGTCGGGATGTTATCCCCACTCGGAATGTTCAAGGATCTGCTGTCTCATGGGGTACTCCTATTTTGGCTTCTAATGATGAAATTCGGACTTTGTTTGGCAGTATACAGGATCAGATGAAGCAACAGCATGAGATCAATCAGATGCTGATGAGAGAGATACAACTCTTGAAATCCAGCTCAAGCAGGCCTGCTGAGGATACCATCACTCCCTTGCAGCCTAGGGCTCTGAACTTCAGTTCGGCAACAGGGGCAATATTGTGCCTAGTCATACTCAGAATCATACTCCTTAGATACCCTCTTCGGTTAGGGTGTCACATGTGAGAAGCTCAGGATATGCTTCAGGATATGGCCAGAATCCTCAGACTGGTAACGTGTCTAATAATACAAATACTCTTGTTACTAATGGTCTTGGATCTTTGCAAGATGCAGGTATGACATCAGCATTTTCTAGGGAGCTTCAGAAATTGAAGGACATGATATCAAGTTTACCAGGGGTGGTCCAGCCAATTCCAGAAGTATCCTAAGACAGCCACAGGATATCCCGATTTGTATATCCTATTTGTGATGCCGAAATCCCAAAAAGATTTCAAACCCCCAACATGAAGCTCTATGACGGAACTACGGATCCTGAAGAGCATATTGCTCAGTATAGGGAAAGGATGGAAATTAATCCTATTCCCCCAGATCTCAAGGAAGCATGCCTCTGCAAGGGTTTTGGTTCTACTTTGACAGGATCAGCCTTAAAATGGCTCTTAAATGTTCCACCTCATTCAATTACATCGTTTTCGCATTTAGTCAACTTGTTTAATAGTCAATTTTCTTGTAGTCGAAGTTTTGAAAAACTAACCAGTGATCTCTATAGGATAACTCAAGGAGCTCAAGAATCCTTGTGGGATTATGTGAACAAGTTTAGCAGGGAATCTCTAGATATCCCACACCTTGATGTTGCAACAGCCGTGCAAGCATTCAAAATGGGTTTGCAAAAAGATTCCCAATTTTATCAGGATCTTGTAATGAATCCATGTAGGAACCTGGATGAGGCTCGAAACAGGGCTTTAAGATATATTCGGCTGGAGGATGATAAAAAGATGCAAGAGAGGATGAATTCATCCTCAACCTATGAATCAACTAACAGGAAGTCAGAATCCTCCTACAAGTCATATCGCTCTAAGCCTTATGGCAGGAATGACATCAAGAAAGTGAATGTTGTTGAAGACGTGGATCCTGAGGAATATCCTGAATTGTCAGAATATTGTTTTTCTGTTAATATATCTGAACTGATGTATGCTATGCAGGGTTTAGGAGACAAAGCGAGGTGGCCTAGGAAAAACCAACAAAAAGCTGATTGGAAGGATAAGTCTAAGTGGTGTGCCTTCCATGAGGATTTTGGACATGTCACGGAGGATTGCATTGCTCTGAGGAAGGAAATAAGCTATCTCCTGAGCAAGGGATATCTGAAGGATCTCCTGGGAAGAAAGAAGAATAAGGGTCAGGATACTGAGAAGGATCCTAAACGAGCAGCATCACCTCCTGCGGATGCCAAGATAATTAACTTTATTTCAGGAGGATCCGATATCTGTGGAACCTCTTATTCTGCAGCAAAAAGACATGCAAAGGAAGCTAAAGCAGAAAGGGGAGATAAGCCGACCAAAACGACAACCCTCACAACCGATAAAGTGATAGCATTTGACAGTGATGATAGGGATACTGTCCAGGATCCCCATCATGATGGTTTGGTAATAACTTTATATGTTGCTAATCACTTTGTGCACAGGATACTGGTGGATAATGGTAGCTCTGTCAACATTATTCAACTAGAAACGCTGAAAAGGATGAATGTTTCCCCAATGGATATCACTTCAAAATTAACCATACTAACTGATGACCAAGGGCTTCATCCTGAAACTCAGGATCCCTCCACCTTTGGCCATCATATTGTTTAAGTGCAAGAAATTTAAATTGTTTGAAAGACAAAAAATAGAAATTGTTCAACAACCACAACCAACAAATTTAAAAAAGTGGGCTCTGGACTAGGCATGAACATCTATCATCGCCCACTTCGCTGCTTTCAAGGAGCAGCACCTTCTTCGCCAGCAGCATTTCCTCTAGCATCCGCGCCATCATCACCGTCAGGATTCTTTTCAGCATCAGCCGCCACCTCTGCTGCCTTGGAAGTCTCCTCACCCGCAGGCTTAGCAGGATACTCAACAGGACTCCCCCCGAGATCTTTCAACTTCGCCTCCCAAGCACTTACGTTCCAAGAAGGGCATTCAAAGCCCAAATCTTTGGTTCGTAAGCCAACTTTATCCTGCCTTGTAGGAGGGAAATTACAACTGTCCCTTTGAGACCTTCTCGGTAGGTAGTCATATCCTGCTCAAATTGACGATGGGCAGCATCCAGCTTGGCCTTATTGATGGCAGCTTTAGCCTCCTGGATCACAACCTTGAAATTATCCTCATAGTGTTGTGACTTAGCGGCGGCTATCATTCCCTGATCTGTGATGGTTTTCTCAGCTTTCCTCAGCTTCACTTCCAGCATCTTGTTTAGACCACAACTTTCTTCATAGAGGCTCGTCAGGCGTTCAAGACCCTACAAAACAGAGAAACAGGTATTAACATACATTAACATATATAACCAGCATATGGTGCAAGATGTAGGTTAAGGATATGAACCTGGTTAAGGAAGCTGGTCATAAAGCCACTGGATTCAAGGAACCCATGGTGTTCATAGGGGAAGGTCTCGGATGATGCTGGAGAATCGGTTTCCTTTCTTTTGCGGGAACTTGAGACACGTGGCTTGGTAGCGGGAGAGGGTTTAGGAACAGCTGCCGGTTTAGAACTGGATACTGGCTTGGAGGTGGAAGCAGGTTTGCAAGGTTCCTTCTTCACCTGGACAGGAATAGGTCAAAGACTTCTGGAACTTTGGCTGGTGCTGCAAAACAGGGAAAATATCCAAATCTCTACTCTTATCTCTTATTTTGTTAATTAAAAATATGCAAAGGTTATGTGATCCTTACCAGACATATCTGATGAAGAATACTGGCTTGAACTAGGAAGATGCACTGTAAAGGTATCGTCGCAATCAGGCAACTGATAGATCCTGTTGATTCTTTCTTAGGATTCTTCAGTACGGGGAGCCAATTCTTTGAAGATTGCTGCATAAAAACATCAGGATGTTAGCATAGGATACATCATCAGGATATGTTTGGGATTATCTTAAAACCCTAAACCCTACCGGAGGTCAACCATTTTACCGGAAGGCTATTGCCTTCGGGAATGGAATCCCGTCTAACAAAGAAAATTTTTTGTTGCCACCCATCCTCATTCTTTGAGGCTTTGAGGATAAGGGGGTTGCTAGAGGTCGAGAAAAAGCAAAAAGCGACTATTGCGATGAGATCGGAGACGGTAAGCAATCGGAAGGTCTTCGATACAGAGATCGGGGACATGAAGGGTTTTGGTCTGGTTAAGCATGATAAGCACTCTCCAGACCATAGGCATTGTTTGAGCAAAACAGAGGCCGGTGATTCGGAAAAACCGCATGATAAATTCTGGAAAGGGATACCGGTGGCCAAGGGAAAAGGGTATGATGAAAAACAGATCCACTCCTTGGAAGATACGTCGGAACGGATGCTCCGGTCAAATGGACGGATAATCGCCGTGTCAGAGAAAGAACCGGAGGTTCTTAATGCAGCAATATTGGCATTATCGAAGGAGCATACCTCCTTCTCGGGGTGTTGGAGCAGGTTTTGATTGACAACTGATGAGGTGGACTCGCCGGAATGGGAACGTGTTCTGGTGGCCATCGAAAAATTTGGGGGAAGAAAATTTTAGAAGATAAGAAAGAGGGAAGTACCTGAGAATTCTGAGGAAGATGATCGCTTATCAACAAGGAAGAGAGAAGATATAGGGGCTAAGTGGATAGCCATCGAGTGAAGAACGCGTTGGAAGTTGCAGCTTGTCACTTCAAGCGTCGTTTCAACATAATTACCTCGATTCGCAAGATAAGAGTTTTAAAATATATCTGTTGGAATACCAACATATATATTTTGGGGACAATTTTTATGGGTGGTTTTCTGCTTATATATCTTGAATAATATTCTGACTATGTTTCTTTTGTTGAGATCAGGATACCGGATCAGGATATTGGTAACATCCTGACACAGTATCCTGGTAGTGACTAATTAATTCACATGCAGATTAATGAAGCAAGTCTATAACGTTCAAGTGGACCTATTCTCCAAAAGACTCGGGCTAATATGTTGAAATAGGAACGTTGAAGCCAGAAGACGTGGACTACAACGTTCACAAAGGGAATATTCGTTATATCCCGGATTTGTAGGCTAGTTAGTTAGCTCTGTTTTACTATAAATAGGATTGATCGGATCAGATAAGAACACACACAATTCTTCGAACACTCTTGCTCTCTACTAGCTGCAATCACTCACACTAACACTTGTATCCAAATCGCATTGTAACACATAGTTGATCCGTATCATATCCTGCACTGTATCCTGATATTTGAAGTAATAAGAAGAACAAGGCAGCTGCAATTGTCAGCTCCCGAGGTTTTGTTCCGACGATCTAAATTGATCAAGGGCTTTCCTCATACATCCCGTGTCACCCTTTACCTTTTTTGCTCATTATTTGATTGTTGATACAGCTCGATATCCTGAGCTGTATCCTGAAAACTGTTTTTACTAGTTACTTAATCATCATATTTTTCACAAATCTATCTAGCACACTACCTCACATAACTAATTTGATCACTTAATTACTTATGTAATTTTTGACCAAAACAATCACTATAGTGCAAAAGTGTGTAATCGCCGAGAGTTCTTGAGAGTTCGAGTGTAGTGCAGTTGTGTTGCTAATAATAATCAAAATGAAGCTTGTTATCCGCTTTTAAAAATAGAAATTATCTAACTAACAAACTATCCGAATAAGGTGCAAGTATCCCACGATCACCATAACGGTCGAAGAGCTCATGCACGTGCAAAAATGTCAAGATATTCCCCTGGAATCTCGGTCGGACTAGGTGCTACTCGAATACACTTGCAAAACAAGTTCAAAAATGATGGAAACAATTGTTAGTATTAGGATAATAATGAGGATCCTGGATCCTTAGTCCTGCAACGTCTTCTGATGATCCTTAATTCAAACTGAACTGAGGATCCGTGATCCAGGCCGCACTTGAGGATCCATGATCCAGGCCGCACTTGAGGATCCGTGATCCATATGTTATGAAATTCTACCCCTAACAATAATAACTCGCTACGTTTAAACTTTACCGGTCCTCGGTTGACCATCTTTGACTTGTTTGACTGTTGCTGACCCGAACCGGGTCCGTTGACTGCTTTCGACCCAAACTAAAACCCGAAACTGACCCGAGTTGCACCGCGTCAAGCTGAAACCCGAGTCGCTACTGATGTAACTGTTCTTGTCCCAGCTCCGTTACGACCATCATCATCACCACAACGCTGCCACTGCCTATTATGGTGGTTCCCTCGTTACCTCTGTCTTGAGTAGTCGTCCAGTCCCCACAATAACCCTTCCTTTGCTGAATGTTGCAGATGCTGCCACTGGCTTCCTGGTGCTGCCGAGCTCCCTCTCTCTCATCGCTCTCTCTCTCTCTCTCACTGCATGTTCCCCTCTCTCTCTCTCTCTCTCTGCCGTATTAACGAGTTTGTGTATGTGAGGTGGTATAATGGAGGGAGGTTGCAGGTGTGGTGGTTTCCACCGGAAAATCGGTTTCGGAAGTCGGCCGGAATTCCAACTCTGGTGACCGGATTTTAGAGAGAATGTGGAGTGAAGTGATAAGAGGGGGCTAGGGTTTTTGAATAAGGAGGGGAAAGTAGAGGATTTTAAGAGAGATAGATAGAGGTGAGAGATTATGGTTAGATGAGGGATGAGAGAAGTGAGAGTAGAGATGAGAGATATATAAACGTCTGCTACAATAAATGAAGAGAGAGAGGAAGATTAGACATTTTGAAGCAAATGACCCAAATACCCCTTATGGTGATTGGTTGAGAGTGGTTCTCACGGTTCTTACAACTGGGGGTGGTTTTCATTTTAGCGCTCCCATATATATATATATATAATTCACTTTTATAAGATATATATATATCGAAAGTAAAAATAATAAAATAATTACTAGTACCGATACGGTTGTTCGGACAGTTTCAATTTGGTTCAATATCATAGCGTCATGATATTCATTATCACACAGAAACATAAAAATGAATATAGTCATCGGTACCGATATTGTTCAGTTTTGTTCGTTAGGGTATAGTGGTGATACGGTGCCAGTTTATCGAAAGCAAAAACAATACAAATAAATATAGGTACTGATACATATGTTGTTCAGTCAGCTTCAGCGGCTTGGTACGATAGCGACATAGTATCCCTTTTTAATAAAATTTGTATCGGAACGTTGAAAAATATAAACATAGAACACAAGTTATTAGAAAAATAAATAAATACTTAAAATTAACAAAGGACTATTCATCGTCAGTTTCGGTTCAATTTTATATGAAAGCAGCACGATATCCTTTTTCAATAAATTTACATCACAATGTTAAAAAACTGACTTAGCGACGAGGTTGGGTTTTTTTTAAATATGCTTATGTATGCAAGTTATTTAAAAAAACAAATTAAAAGTTAAATTAAATATTATTAAAAATTAAAATAAATTTTTAGCATGAATATTATAATTACTTTTAAAATTGTTTTCCGAAATACTTTTATCAGAAAACACGAAGGGTTTCGAAATTTATTAGTGGTTATTTATTGAACGCCGTAAGGTTAAGATGTCGTTAACAGAGTTAGTAGTTACTATGTTAGTATCACTATTCACGGGTCAAGTAAGAAGTGGGCGATCTTGCCGCTGAACTCTGCTATTTTTGGAGTTTGGAGGAACATTGTGAAATTGGAAGAGGTTACATCTTCAAAGGGAGCATATTAACATCGTCTATAAAAAGTATACCAGGGAATGGGAAGCACACCCTTTTCTGGTCGGATTTTTGGATAGGAGATAGACCGCTAATGCACATTTGGCCAAATTTATACGAGAAAGAAAGCAATAAATCCTGCTTCATTTCGGATCGGCCAAAGTTGGTGGAGCAGCACTTGGAGCATGTCTGGAGCTGGTCAGGTCAACTGTCATCCGATAGGGACCAATCTGATCTCAACGATCTGGTTCATCTTATAAGGGATGTTTGTGAATCGGACCATCCTGACAAATGGAAGTGGACATGGGATCAGCAGAGTTCTTTCTCTGCGGCTGCTATTAGGAAGCTTCTTATCGAAGATAACGTTCCCAACTTCGACGACATTTCAGAGTGGGTGTCTTGGGTGCCGGCGAAATGCGGTGTCTTTTTTTAGAGAGCTCTTCAAAATAAAATTCCGACTAGGACGACTTTGGCTCACCGCAACTTTCAAGTCTCTATCTATAGCTGTTGTTTTTGTAGTGAAAGTGATGAGAGCACGGATCATTTATTTACGGGCTGTTCGGTAGCGATAAGGGTGTGGCAGTTTTTCAGCGAGTGGGTGCGTCTTCCTCCTCTGTTTGCCTTTGAGTTCAAAGATGTGGCAAACTTTCACTTATCTTGCAATCTCAACAAGGAGGAGAAGAAGGTGGTTAAAGGCTTGATTATGATAGGATGTTGGTGTATTTGGAGGGCGAGGAATAAAAAAATATTTTCTAACGGTCGAGGCAGGTGTGAAGACATAATGGGAGGAATAGATCGAAACATAAAGATTTAATGTGTGTTGAGTGGTGTAAATTTCCTTTGTATATGCTGTAGTTTTGTTCTTTGAGTCGGCCTTTTGGTTCGGTTGCGGCGTTTTAATAAAAGTTACATTTCAAAAAAAAATTACTAATAAAACCCTCTTTGTCTGGATTTGAACTCAGGACCTCCAAAAAAAGAAAAGTTTCTCACCTTCCCCTTGACCACTAGACCAAGAAATCATTGGGTTAGTGGTTAATTAAAACTAATAAAAGGGCTAAAACTAACTATTAAATGGTAAAATACTAAAATTATTATCATATCACGTAGAAAATTATTTAACAAGGTTTATATTCTAAATAGAATATACGAATTTTCTTGCCGTCCAAAGAAGAAAAAAAAACCAAATAGAATTTCCCAATTAATATAATCAATTAATCATCAAACTTTTCGATAAAACAAAACCTTTTTATACGGCTTTTTCTCCGGATCATTGGTCATTTATCGTTCAAATTCCAATATCATAACACACATTTCAAGTATGTTTGAGTCATATAGCATTAATGGTCAAAAACCAACTTTTGTTTTTCTCCAAATGCTCATGGTTCTTGACCGAATAACATTATTTTGAACCACCAATTTTAACATGCTCCCAGCTTAATTTGAAAGATTTTGATCCAATATTTACAATTCAAGTAACTTGTCCATGGTTTACTAGTTGTTTTGATACCAAACTCATTTTTGACACACACCAAACATCATTTTTACGTGTTTAAGAGATATATGTATAGATATTTGGTTTTTAAAGGAGATGTTATTATGAATTACCAATATTATTATCCACACATCAAATATAACAGACATATAACAAAAGAGTTGTGTTAAATATACCCTAAAGTCAACTTTTTTTATTTTTTACTTTTTTCTCATAAGTCAACTTTTCAAGTTTTCATAAACTAATAATTTATCACTGCACTTTTCAAGTTTCCGTATATCTTTTAGGGCAATTGCATATATCCCCTCACAAAAAGGGAATACTCTTCATGAGAAAATTTGTATGATATTAAAAGCTCAAGAGTAAACTTCCGTTTTGCTTCCTGTGGTTTGGTCACTTTAACGGTTTTGCCCAAAACCTTTAAAAATAATCATTTTCCTACAATAGTTTGCTATGGTTTTTCCATTTTGCTCCCTGCATACAACTTTGATGGAGTTAGAGGCGGAGAGCAAAATGAAAAACCATAGCAAACTATTGGAGGAAAATGACTATTTTTAAATGTTTGGGCAAAACCGTTAAAGTGACCAAACTACAGGTAGCAAAACGGCAGTTTACTCAAAGCTCAAGCTTTTACAAGGAGATCTAAACTTGCAAGTCTATTCAAATCTTGAAAAACTATAGTTAACTAGCGTTATTAAATCCGTGCGTTGCGAGGTGGGTGGGTATCAGCTCGTTTAATTACGGTACTGACACTCGTTATAGCAACCAATAGAGGAAAAAAAATCATGATATGACAAAAAATATACCAACACGGTGGGAATTTGATCGGTATCGGTTTGCTTTGTTACGTCACGTACACTCGTTACAGCAACCCATAGAGAAAAATAATCTTGATATGATCAAAAAATACTGGTACATGAATTACATCGATAAAAAACAAACGCAAGTTACATAAGATATATAAAAGAACCACATATAGGTATAGCAATGGGTCAGGTTTGGGACGGGTTTAGATAATCCCAAACCCGGTTAGATAAGCTTGTCCCAAACCCGTCCCAAAACCCGTCGGGTTTCTAGTGGGTAAATACCCATCGGGTATCGGGTATCCTCGCGGGTTTCGGGTAAACCCGTTAATTTAAAAAGATTACTCATTGGGTATACTCATATCAAAACCCATTGGGTATTTATCGGGTAACTACTAACCGGTTACATTTTGTATTGTCATTATAAAAATATATATCAAATAACTACAATGTATACGGAATAGAATACCTATATGTGTAAAAAATGGATGTATCATATATATACATATTTAACAATATAAAAGGAATTATATCGGGTATACAATCGGGTAAACGGGTACACTTTATCGGGTAAACGGGTATATCACTAAATCCCAAACCCGCGAAAAAAATAAAAACTATTACCAAACCCGTTAACCGACCCCAAACCAATCCCAAATGTGGCGGGTTTCGGGTTTACCCAGCGGGTTCAGGTTTGATTGCCATACCCACAAAACACATGTAAAAACCCACTAAATAACAAATAAAAATAAAAAAACAATAAAATAAATGTACTGTTCATTCAGTTTATCTATTATTAGTATACGATTATCTAGACTAGAAATTAAATTGAATGTCTAAATAAGTATAGTGTTGTTTGTTTTGGCTGATTCTAAACACACCCCCTGATTATACCCCTCTTATTAGAGGAAAACTGCCGGTCCCACGCGGGCCCCACCTGTAAGTATGTGAGAGGAGGGGGTGTAAAAAGTAATTATGGGGTGTAGAAAGTAGCACCCATGGGACTTTTAATGATTCAGACCTCTTACTAATTCAGCACTTAATGGTTCACACTGTTTGTTTCGTGAACAGATGTCTGAATGATTCGGACATTTGTCTCTGAATGGTTAAACATTATACTGAGTCTGAATGGTTAAGACCTGTTATCTGAAGTGGTCAGACATTTGCCGTTGATCGGTTAAGCATTGTACTGGCTCTTAATGATTCAGATCTCTTGCTGGTTCAGCACTTAATGGTTCAGACATCTTACTCGTTCAGTACTTACCCATTTAGAAGTTGCCAAACAGTCACTATGTAGGTGACTCAAATTTAATATTCATGTTTTTACATTGAAAATAAAAAATATAGTAAACTGCAATTTTACCCCCTGAAGTTAGGGGTCATTGGCACCCTTACCCCCTAAGTAAATAATTGCAATTTTACCCCCCACTGTTGGCTGTTATGTTGCAACCTTACCCCCCGGCCTTAAATTTGTTGACTATAAGTTGAAATGACTATAATGCCCTTTCATATTACCCCCTGTGTTTTGTGCACTCTGTGATATTACCCCCTGCCACCACTGTCACCGCCATTCACCACCACAACCACCACTGCCACCTCCAGCCACCACCCCTCTTCACCCACCCCCACCACCTCCTCCACCGTCCACCACCACTCTTCAAACTCCACCACCACCACCGCCCCACCGGTTCAATCATAACCTGCGTAAGCCACTATCGTTGCAAAAATAAGAACTAAATTTGGTGAGCGTGAACTCCAAATTTGTTATAAGCAATATGCAGTGTTTGGATAGATGCAAACTGCTTATGATTGTCTGCTAAGAAGTTTGGATATGCAATTTGGGATTTGCTCATTCAACCTCCCTATCTGATTGTAATTCCTTATATCCCTAAATCAGAACATCCCCCCCCCCCCCCCATTAAGCCTAAATTCTTTAATAAACCTAATCTAACAGGGTTAAAACAGCCAAAACAAGATTAAAGTACAAGTTCCACTGCATAATGATGAAAACCCATAAACTAATGAAGTTAATCTCCTCCCACCAATCAGTGGACAACCAGGGCATAAGAAGCAGAAATAGTGAAAAAGATTGCATCTTGCCACTTTCTTGATTCGTTAATCTCCTCCCACCAATCAGTGGGCAACCAGAAATGAATCATCTTGCCCAGTGGAATTGTCGCCATATGATATCTCCTCTGTCCAATTAAACCGACGGTCACACAACTCCTCCTCTAGATAAGATTGGTGGATCGCACACACACGCAATCTTGATCGAAAAGTGGAATTGAAAAGGGTGTTTTACTGTTGAATGTGGAAATTGGGGGAGAAAGAGTACATCTTGGATTGGAAAGGAAGGAAAAAGTGGAAGAAAGAAAGGGAAATCGAACACGAACTTGATTTTGATTTGATTATTGTAGTGTTGAAAGAAGATTATCGAAGGAAAGAGTTTGTTCTCCTTCACACAAGGTTAATCTCATTGTAATAATCTTCCATCACTTAGTGATAGTGGGTTACGCAGGTTATGATTGAACCGGTGGGGGTGTGGTGTTGGTGGAGTTTGAAGAGTGGTGGTGCACGGTGGTGGAGGTGGAGGTGGTGGGGGTGGGTGAAGAGGGGTGGTGGCTGGAGGTGGTTGAGGGTGGTGGCTGGAGGTGGCAGTGGTGGTTGTGGTGGTGAATGGCGGTGGCAGTGGTGGCAGGGGGTAATATCACAGAGTGCACAAAAACACAGGGGGTAATATGAAAGGGCGTTATAGTCATTTCAACTTATAGTCAACAGATTAGTCAACAAATTTGAGGCCGGGGGGGTAAGGTTGCAACATAACAGCCAACAGTGGGGGGTAAAATTGCAATTATATTCTTAGGGGGTAAGGGTGCCAATGACCCCTAACCTCAGGGGGTAAAATTGCAGTTTACTCTAAAAATAATTTAAAATTGCTAAAATTATTAAAAGAAACTTGAATTCAAAATTAAGGTTGCATAGGATAAAATCCAGGTCTGATATTTGAGAGAAACCATCTATAACCCGTTAAAACGTTCCTTTTGATCCTGTAACTCTCAATGTAACGACATTTACGCTATTAAACATTGGATAAGAATGTACAACATACTAGAACACCTTTGTTGATGATCGTTTACTCCGACAACATCTAGGGTGCCAGGTAAATTCTTAACCCTCCCATCTCTTAACAAGGTTATTGATTTCTCTCCCTTCTTTCACTATGTTTCAAAGAGTAACTAAGGAGAATTTAATCACATTTTTATGCTTCAGTTGAGCACTTTTCATTTTTGGTTATTCTATTTAATAAACATATACGAATCCGATGAATTTTGTACCAGTTTTTCAACTCATTTACTTCTTTGAAACTAATTTTAAACTGAAGGTGAAATCGTAATTTTGAACCGAGGGAAAAATCGTAAATTTGAACCGACTGAAAAATCGTAATTTTGAGCTGGGGGCAAAAGCATAATTTTATTTTGAGTCTTTAAACTGTGGGCAAAAACGTAATTTTAAAGCGGGTATAAAATAAAAAGCTGAGGATAAAATCGTAATTTTTGAACCGATGACAAAATCGCAATTTTCAGTTGATGGCAAAAGGGTAATTATTTTTTTAAGTTGAGAGAAAAGCGTAATTTTAAACTGGTGGGAAAACCGTAAATTTAAAGTGGATATAAAATAATAAACTGGTTGGTCCAATGGTGAAGTGTCGGCCGCCCATTTCGACCAATGGCAGAGAAACACTATTCCCTGCCATGGTCTTTGTACATGTTGAATAATATGACTTTACACCCAACTAAACCGAAAATACGATTTCGCCCTCGGTAAAAAAGTTACGCTTTTAGCCTCAGCCAAAATTACGTTTTCGCCCCATTTCAACATAAAATTTTGTTTTTCCCTCCGGTTCAAAATTACGATTTTACACTAGTTTATTATTTTATACTCACTTTAAAATTACGGTTTTCCCCCAATTTAAAATTACGTCTTTGCCCTCAGTTCAAAATAAAATTATGCTTTTACCCCCAGCTAAAATTTACGATTTTCCTCTCGGTTCAAAATGACGATATCACCCTCAATTCAAAATTACGTTTTTTGCCCCTAGAGCAAAATAAAAATATGGTTTTTCCCTAGCTAAAAATTATGATTTTACACTCGGGAAAAAAATGTGATTTTTCCCCGAAGTGAAAATAAAAAATATGACTTTGCACCTAGCTAAAAATCGTGTCAAGGAGCTGCCTAACACTCTTTTTTACTTTTTCTTTCTTGCAAAACTATAGTACTGTTTTTTTAATTGGTTAACAATTATTCGGCCATCACCCCGCAACACGGGCGACGCAATGGCCGAATAATGACCGAGTATGAGGTAGCTCATTGACAAGAAAAACAATAAAATCGAGTCAACCAATTAAAACAAAACATTTTTATAGTTTTGAAAAAAAAAAAACTAAAACAATGGCAATATTGTAATTTTTAACTGAGGGAAAGTTGTATTTTTTGAATGGGGTAAAATCGTAATTTTCCAAAAGCTAAAGTGATGGCGATACTGTACATTTGAACCAGTGGCAAAATTGTAAATTTTCACAGGGGCAAATTCATAAATTTGAACTTAGGGAAACAACGTAATATAAATTTGAACTAAGGGCACAATCGTAATTTTAAGCTGGAGGCAAAAGCACAATTTTATTTTGAACCGGGGGAAAAAACGTAATTTTGAACCGATGGCAAAACCGTAATTTTTTAAACGGGGACAGAAGAAAAAATCGTAATTTTTAGCTGGGGGCAAAAACAAAGTTTTATTTTGAACTGGGGGGCGAAAAGGTAATTCTGAGCGGGGGGAAAAACCACAATTTTACTTTGAATCGAGGGAAAAATCTTAATTTTAAGTCGGGTACAAAAGCGTAATTTTATTTTGAGCTGGGGGCAAAAACTTAATTTTAAAATGGATATAAAATAATAAACTGGTTGGTCCAATGGGAGAGGGTCAGGCAAAAGCGTAATTTTGAAGCGTAATTTTGAGATGAAGACAAAAGCGTAATTTTATTTTGAGCTAAGGGCAAAACGGTAATTTTAAACAGAAGCAAAAACATAATTTTAAAATGGATATAAAATAATAAACTCGTCTGTCACTATTTCCCCAACTTGTAAAACTAGGGTTAAGACCCGCCCGCGTTGCGGCGCGGGTACATCGTAAACATTGAATGGATTAGTCCAAACATTATATGATGCATTAACCATATGAAAACACACATTTCGACGTATCCAGTTGAACTCAGTGTAACCTCTATAAGCATTGTGATTGGATCAAACGTAAAGTAAATGGAAGAGTAAAATGCACGGATAGTCCCTGTGGTTTTGCAAAATAACACCTATAGTCCCTAACTTTTGGAAATTACACCGGTGCTCCCTGTGGTTTGACAGTTTGTTACTCGGATAGTCCCTGGAGTGGATGGCGGTTAGTTTTCTCTGTTAAATTAATATGAAATGACAAATTTACCCTTTATCTTCTACCTTCTATAAAAATAAAATAAACCCCAATTCTCAACAAACTCATTAGAAGAGTCAGGGATCGTTCCGTCCAAACGCAACACTCTCTCCACCTCATCATCCTCTTCTTCATCTTCTCCGTTATCCGATCATCCTCTGTTCCCAACGACGTTCAATTTAAAGTTAATTCTGGATCCAAACGGTTGTAACTGTAACTGTAACCTAGGGTTTGAAGGAGTGACGAAGGAAGAGTCTGAACGACCGGTGATCTAGATGAAGAGATGAAGTAGAAAAGGAAAATGTAGATGATCGGAGGAAGAATCTCCGGCGGTTGTGGTGGTGGTGGTGGTGGAAGGGAGGTAGGACGATGGAGGTGGATACGGTGGAGAGAGATTCCATTTTAGTGTGTATATGTGTGTGTGAGAGGCGTGTGATGAAGATAATGATGAATTTCAGAAAATTGAAAAGGATCCTAGAACAATTGCAAGAGGGTATGCCAGTGTTTTGTTCAAAGATTCTAGAAACTGGAAAAAGTTTGCATTTATGCTTCTTCTTGATCATCTTTAACGAGAACACGTTGTTGATTTTATGAATTTTTTGTGTAAATAGTATTTTAGTGAAGGTGGTTACTTATGGGTGGTGGTTAATGGTGGGGTTGAAACAGAGAGAAAAGGGGGGGGGGGGGTTGCGGTTGGAATGGGATTGTTTTGTTTTTATAGGTGGAGAAGATGAAGGGTAAGTTTGTCATTTCACATCAATTTAATGGAGAAAACTAACCGTCATCCACTCCAGGGACTATCCGAGTAACAAACTATCAAACCACAGGGAGCATCGGTGTAATTTTCAAAAGTTGGGGACTATAGGTGTTATTTTGCAAAACCACAGGGACTATCCGTGCATTTTACTCTAAATGGAATTTATATCGAACAATCATAACGTATTATATGTGACCCAACTCATACATAGAAAACGTAACGGGTATGAAGGAAAATATACACATGTAATCGAAAGGGATTAATTAGAGCTTTCGGAAAAAAAGGAAGAAAAAGAAACCATAATTTGACTTCACTCGGTTCGAAAAAACTTTACGAAGCATACATAAAATAAACACGAAAACATATTATATTTGACCTGAATCATTTCCCAAAAAAGTTTACGCCAAAACGTAGAACTTGAATTTATACCAAAACGTACATAAAAATATGCACGTAAAAATAGTTTCTTTAAACGAAAACGTATTATATTTGACCTGACTCGTCTATAAAAGAAGTTTACGTCGGAATGTAGAAAAAATAATATTTATACATACCCGTACATAAAATATGCACGTAAAAATAGTTTTTAAGTAAATGAAGTATAGAGGTAAACCGAAACAAAATATTAGTAACAAAATTTAATAGGTTAAAAACGTTCGTAAAACCGTGACAAGTAGCACAAATGCCACAACATCGACTCTCAACATCGTAAAAATAAAATAGATAAAATGGTAAAAATTACACTGAATGAAAAGGAGACTAAAATCGTTGAACCACGCACATCCGTTACAGTGTCTAATGTGAAGAAATTAATCAGAAACGTAAAACGTACAAAATAATTAGGACCCGCCCATTGCGGGGAAGTTTTCAAAAGGGAAAAACTGGACGCGTTGCGACGGGTCTGTCAAATATGAAAAAATAGAGCAGAAACGTTGAACCTCACATGCACGCTACGGCATGTTAACTCGCAAAATTTATAACGAAACGTAAAACGAAAAACTTGCGAAAGATAAAAAGTATGGGGGACCAAAGTTGTAAATAATAAAGTGTTGTGTGAAATTACAAAAGATGAAAAAGTTTGAGTTAAAAGTAAAATTTTGAAATGGGTTAAAATGTAAAAGAAAAAACTTTAAGGTTGAAAATGAAAAATCAAGTTTTTTTTTTTTTTTTTTTGAAAATGCCTCCAAGCATATGGTACAACTCAAGATGCATAAAAAAACTTGGTAAGTTATATATGGAATAATGTATATGTAGGATAATGATCCACTAATAAATTCACTAGCACTTATAGACTAGTTCCCTATAACAATTTCACTTTATTATATCAATAATAATAATGTGATGGTGTACTACTCTAGAGGATATTTTCTTTTTCTGTGGACGACACCATGTGGATGACATAGGAGAGGATGTCAGCACATAATTTGATTGGAGAGCCTTCAAACTTGAAAGTTGGGATTGGACTCACTTTACACCATTGGTTATGGGGAGGATAGTCTCTTTGGAGACTACCCGTCACGTGGGCACCACGTCATCACAGGAGTAGGAGCATCCTCTTGGGGACTACTCAAGGGTGTGGGGACTAGCCAAAACTACCCAACCATTAATAATATATTAATATATATATATATAAAGGATGAGAGAGAAGTCAGCCGGGGGGCCCACCAGTTAGCCCCGTCTCCATCGTCACAATTGCGATGAAACTGCCGTGCCGAGCCCCTTGGGGGCGGTGTGTGACTAGCCTAAAGGGGGGGACGGCCCTGTGCCGATCCCCATACCCATTGGTCTTACATCGCTCAAACGTTATAAAGTAGGGGTGTGATAAATACACCTAACATATGGATTAATATACTAAATTAATAATGATTAAGTACTTTAATACATTATTTTATTCTAAAGTCAAAAGTAATAAATATGTTTTTTATATTATTTTATTTTATAATACTTTTGTTACTTTTTTATATTTTGTTATACTATTACTAGGTTAGTTCCTCGTGTATTACACGGGTTGAAAGATTTAAATTATATAATAAATATTTCTTGTAAATGCAAATCAAAGACATACACATTTATACATCAAATCGGCATAAATGAGTTAATATAAAGATGATGTATGTTAGTATTATAAAATTCATCAAAAAAGCATGTAATTACATTGTCGTTGAAAATAATACAAAAATAAATATATTATATAATACTTATTATTGTATTTACGTATTACATTACATTTAATGAGAAATAAAAGGTTACAATTATAACTTGCATATTACTGAAAATAATTTGAATCCAAAAAAATATTCACATAATTCATAAAATATTTATATGTTTATTTGTACACAACATAACATCTTTTATTCATAACTTTATCATCTCTATCTAGAATTAGTAGTTTTATATCGTCTCTACTTTTAATTAATGATAATGCCAGATACAATTGACCATGGGTGAATCCAGTTAATGTTAAAAACAAACCAACATTGGATAATGACTGACCTTGGCTTATATTAATTGTCATTTCAAAACCAACATATAGTGGAAGTAGAGATATGTAGATATATGGTCACAATGCAACAAAACGAAATTATGTGTTGATAGTAAAAACGGCCACTGCTTACGCACATTCCTAGACCGGCTCGTAGACTTTTCCGGTAACTTGATTAAAATCTCATACACAAATATATCAATATCAGAAAGGTACAATAATAACAATAATGGTAGCAATTATAAATAATAAAAATAGCAGTAATAGTAATAATAGTTATATTAAAAATATAATATCTATATTAATAAGATGTTATCGTATTAATTAATTTGAATTTGAAAAGTAAGATTTAGATAAAAACATTAAGTAGGGATTAATATATTTTTTCCAAGATTTAAGGATTAACATTTTTTTTTGAATTTAGGATTAACTAATGAAACTAAATGAATTATGTTTAAGGTGGGAAAATAGAATTCTATATAACCTCAATGATTGTCATGTGTCTCAAATTAGTTTATTTTATTATATCTATAGATTAGTACTAGCGGTGCACACGGGTGGTTTCTTATAAAACCATAACACATATTAATAGAAAGTATTGATATGTGTATAGATATTGTACCAAAACTTGTTATCTATTATATATAATAGACAACTATAAACATAGATCATCGGTTAATATATCAGTTACATACGATTATTTCCATTCTGTTTTCCAAAAAACAGAGTACCCACCTATTGACAATGTAAACTGCTTATAGACATAAGTACATATAAAAGATGTCTAACAAACTTAATAGAATTTAAATATAACTTAAGTTACAACAAACATTAACTACGACCACACGATCACCTGCCTCAACAACTTTCACCAAAGCTAAATCAAGGTTGATCAGGTCTTTGATTTCCAGCAGTTCTTTGACTTCAACAGATGATAGGTCTTCAACAGACTTTAGACTTCAGCAGATTTTTGTGTATAACAGCCTTTATAAACCAGCAAACTTTAGAAATCAACAGATCTTTATTCTCTCATCAACCTTTCCAGGATTTAACCTTTGAATTGGAGCTCAAAATACAAGGAATCGGTATCATCTTCATCCCTATCAAGCTGAAGGTTCAAAAGATCTTGGAGGTCAACTGGATTCAGACCAAGTGCATTATCCATTGATATCTTTTCAACACTACCTTCAGATTTGAGCAAAGTCAATACATGGGTCTGTTTGTCATACTTTCACTTTAGTATTTTTGGGTCTGATAGGTTTCTTGGGAGAAGTTTTATTTGAGAGGAGTTTGGCGATTGAGGCCTTCTTGCCAACCTTTAAAGTGTTTAAGCAACTTGAGCTTGTAGTTGCAACGAAGCATCATCCAATCCATATTGTAACTGATTTCTGATAGCCTCTTTTCTGATTTCAGCTTCTTTCTTTTCATCTTTCTCATCAATCATTTTTTTTCTTTTTCTTTGGTTCAAGGCAGTGATGGATACATCTGCTGATGAGAACAATTTTTTAGAGCGAAGGGTCTGCCGAGGTCTAACAGTTGTTTCATCTTTGTATGTTGGCTTTTTAGGAAGGGATGGATCTATATTTCTTCGCTCTTCTAGCTTATTGTAAACTTGATCAATATACTGCCTAGACCATCTTGCAATAGCTCTGACAGTCCCATACTTAGCTGCTACAAGTTCTGCCCTCATTCTCTTGTACTTCAATGCTTCATCCACTTCAACCTTCTTGTATTGTTTCCAGTTGGGAGCATATTTTTGCATTTGAGGATCTTTATTCATCATTTCAAATCTATTAACTTCATCTTTAAAAGCTTCAATAGGCCAGTCTTTGAAATCAGACTTGTAGGCTTCATAGGGCTTGGTATCCATGATAATGTTTAAGAAATCATCCCTCAATGTCTTTTGTAGCTCAGCATTTGGTGACAGATTTGACATTTTCTTACTCAGGTCTCTAGCAAGTCTTCTAACTTCTTGACTTTACTAAGCCCATGTTGCATGCGACCTGATAAGTTGCTGTCTCCTAGCCCTTTACTCTCTTCTTTTACCTCACAAGTTTTCTTGGGCAAACTAAGGTGAAACCTCACCATTTTTGAGGTCCAAAGTGCACCTAAATTCTGCTCATTTTATCTTCATGTTTTGGAAGAAAACTCATGTTTTCTTCATACATTCCTATGTCCTTATGCCACTAATCAAGACTATGATTATGTGTGCTTAAAACTAAGGTTGTAACATGTAAATCTAGAGGTTTAATCCTCAAAAACTTTCTATTTTAAAAGGGGTTTAACCCACAAGTGATGAACAAGTCTCGAACTTGAATATGTGTGATTATTTGGATTGCTTGGGCTTTCCTACTTACAAATCCATACATCACTTGATGTTTCTTCTTAGTTAGTTAGTATATTTCACTTCCGTAATAATCCATTCATGACCATCCTTGTTGTCTTATGACAACTTGTGCATTGGTGATGTCACACCCTGACTTTTGCGGAAGCGTGATTATGGTGTGACTTTCTTAATATCATTGCATTCAATCATATCAACAACTATATGATGAAAACCATAGATGGCCATCCATTAATTAAGTTTTAAAAACATAATAACAACATTGTTTTAAAACATAGAAATTCAAATTCGAGTACAAACCATGCAACTAGTTTAAGAGTTCACAAAGACTCGACAGATGACATTAAATAAAACCAGGTTTTGGAAGACGCCTCTCGTCCAGGAATAAGACACGCTGGCCAAACCCGAAGACCATGGATGACATCTTTTATTCTTAAACCACATTCCGAACGCCTGCCAGATCCACAACTAATTCCCTGAAATACTTGTAGTTTTGAAAACATCAACAAAAGTTGAGCGAGTTCATGTGTTTGTTTGTGTATATGAATAAAACTTTGATATCATTGAAAGTATGTATGTATGTTTGTAAACTCCAGGTATGAAAGCAATAAGGAAAACAAATCACCAATGGTTTGCAAGGCCATTGATATGTGTGAAGTGATGCATGAAAGCTCAAACCTAGCAGATTTGTCTCCGGGAATAAGACATAGTCACCTCATGGGCAACCCTTGTCCACATGGGTGTGGGCTCGCTACACCCAAATAGATCTATCACTCATGTCCCTCGGTCCTACAACGAGGATTAATGGCCTTAAGTGTTATACCCACCACTCACATAATCAAGCAGTACCCTTCCTTAGCTAACCATACCAAATCAAAATGTTTATAAATAGTTGTAACATGTACTTCACCCCTGAAGTTATAAAACCGAAAACAGTTAAAAGAAAAGGGGGTCATGAACTCACATTCTTGCGTCTTCGCACCGTAACTAAAAGCTTCTTCGGATAAACATGACTACCTACAACGTAATATGATCTATTAGACGAGCGGGTCGTGCCTTAACTTAGTATTAATGTCGTTGAGTTACGTTTCATTGTGCCTTCGATATCATTCCAAGTTATATAATTATTTGTTAAAATAATTAATATTTTAACTTAAATTATATTTATGAAATTTTGGAATAATTGTTAAACAATTATTTTAACTTAATACTTCTCAAGTATATATACTTGTATATCCTTCCCAAGGATGGGGATATTTGTATTCGTATTCTTATACTTGTATATTTTTGCCATGTATTGGGGTCGTATTCCGGTGTGCATTTATACGTATGAGAATACGTATTTTTATTGTATTCATTAAGTATTCTTATACTTAGTTTCGTATTAATCTTTCCGGAATATTATCTTTAATAAAAACTCCACCAATATATATCTCCAAGATATATATTGTAGTAAACATTATTTAGAAAAATTATTTATAATTTTTCTTTTGGCAAAAATATTTGTATTTTCATATAAGTTCCAAAACTAATATATTTTCAAGTCTAACTTAGAAAATATATATAACCTTATTTTTCTCCAAAAATAATGTATTTCAAGTTTACTTCAAGAAAATATACATCTTTCCTAAAAATAATATATCTTTTAATAATTCTGAGAAAATATATTTTTACTTCAAAAATAATATATTTTCTTCTTGTCAAAATATGATATAAATTTGTAATAATAGTAAAAATCATATTTTTGTTCCTTGGTGTCCAAAATATTATTTACCAAAATATACTTTGTGAATCAATTTTCCGGAATATCTTATAAGTTACATTCCTTTGTTCGGTTTCACCAATATTTTGTGTGTAACTTGTATATTCATACTCTTGGAATTTTGGTAAACATTTTGGATTGTAATTCTTGGTATTTGATTAGTTATATTATTTCAAATCCTAAAATAATATAACTAATACACAAAATATACAAATAATCACACACATGGTGTCTTCTAAATATATATTTCCTAAATACATATTTAGTCACTTTTATTTCTAAAAACCAACCTCCAATATTTATATTTTAGTAACAAAATCTATGGCAAAGTTCTTGTAACAATTTATGGTTTGAACTACACTTGTAAGTGTAGGTTAATAAATATTTTTTTTTCTAAGTGTTTGGATTTTTAGAAAGTTTTGCCATAGTTTCCCCTAAAAATAAAGGTTTCCATGCTTTCAAGCATATCATTTTCTTTTGTAAAAATCGTCACAATCAATCCACAATTAACAATAAACAACCTTTACTTATCAATTTTGCCAAAATCAAGTAATAATCTACTACTTCATGAACTTGAATATTTGTAAAAATTTTGTAGGAACTTACTAGTGTTCTTAGTAAGCCTTGTTACCTTCTAAAGCATGATTAGTTCTTTAAAAACTTCATTTTTAAAGAATATAGATGTTTACAACTTGTGATCATCATTTCTAAAAATGTTTCTTTATGATTTCTTCTTGTTTCACAAGTGTTTCTACACTTGTTTAACCACCAAAAATAAAGTTTGTTATGTAAAACCAAGATTTAGTAAAACTTATATCTTTAACTTGGTTTCTTTAGAAATCATCTATAAATCTTTAGATCCACAAGTGTTACTACTCACTTTGATTATTATTTTTCAAGAAAACATTATGTTCCTTCAAGTTAATGATCTTTGTGTGAATGATCCATCATCCTACAATATTTCTACTTTCTCATATTGCTAGATTATGTTTTTAATCAAGATCTAGCAAGATCACATGATGATCTATATCATATACATGAACAAACAACATTCAACAAGCAAATCATCACATAAACAACTTAGTTTCATCATTAAACATGCTTATGTTCATGTTTACATATTGTGATCTTTAGTGTTCTTCAAGATTATGGTTATGTTTCTCCTTTTAACCACTTAAAATAGAAGTAAACTAGCAAGATCAAGATTCTTACCACTAGCACAAGGCTAGGGATGATTGTGAAGAAATGAGATGGATAAAAGCAAATAAGAGAGGTTCTTGAAGTTCCACAAGCTCCTAGCTTCTTTGTATGATCTTTAACACCTTTGTATATGCTTGAAACTAGATGAATATGAGCGGATGATGGTGGTGGTGTGGTGGTGGTCTTCGGCCGAGAGCACAAGAGAGGGAGGAAAGAAAGACTTGTGTGTTTTTCTAGTGTGTGTGAAATGAGCTTACGTGTTTAAGGGTTATACTTATAACCATTTCATGTGATCATCCAATGTATAATGTGTTCTAAATAGAGAAACAAGATCCAATTTAATAATGAAATGAAATCTTGAGGTATGGAGGCATGGTATAGCCGATTACTAGGTGGGGGGGGGGTATGTAGAGTAGGTTTAATCATCTAGTTAGTTTAGGGTAAAATTTCAAGTATGTAGTTAGTTACTTAGTTACATGATATTTTATAGGGTGTTATGATGTTCGGGGACTATAACTAGCCTGGTAATGTTAAAACAGTGCTTCTAGTGTAAATTTGATGTTTCGGGTAGTGTCCGGTTATTCGGTTGGTTACTGGTTCATTAAAGTGCTAAACTTTGCAGTTTAGTGTGCTTTATGTACCTTTTTGTGACACTTTTGATTCCCGACACTTAGGAAAGCATTCAGGACCATTTAACTATGTTTTTGCATAAAATTAGATGGTTAAAATGCCGATTTATGCTGAATTAAGCACTCTATGTGAGTTTTAGGCACTTTCCGGCACTTAAACTATCACTTAGAAAGACAGTTTTGTGATCCTTACTTTCCTACACACTATACTAGTGTCATACTTGGTTTCTGGCCTATTCTGTGTCTCAATACACTGTCTGTCTATGTGCTGAGTTCTGTCAGCATTTTCCTGATTTTTCTGATAGCTGTGCTAACTGTACTTAATGCAATATTGGTATGACATCAAACAATGTATGATGCACATGTATGTATACAACAGTAATCAGAAAACAGTTAATTGTAATTGTAATTCAGCACAGTCATTAAGCACTAATCATGGTTAATTAATTGTACGGATACCTGAATTTTTGACAGTTGTCACATTCTCCCCTTGTTAAGAAAATTTCGTCCCGAAATTTTAAGCTCTACTACTAGCTGCAGGGGTGTTAGGGAATAAATGCGGGTACTTAGCTTTCATACGGTCCTCACGCTCCCAAGTAAACTCTGGGTCGTGAGGTGCGTTCCATCTTACCTTGACAAGCTTAACACTACTCCTCCGAGTCTTGTTAACTTTCCAGTCAGTAACCTCAACGGGTTCTTCGGTAATGTGGAGTGTGGCGTCAATGTGAACTTCACCGGCAGGTATGATCGCTGTTTCTTGAGTTGGACTCTTCTTCAGATTAGATACATGGAATGTATCATGAACACCATTCAATTCCGCTGGTAGTTCCAACTTATATGCTACCGTACCAATCCTTTCCAGGATTCTGAACAGTCCAATATATCGTGGGTTTAACTTTCCACGCTTCCCAAAGCGTGCCACACCTTTCTAAGGTAAGACTTTTAACAAAACCATATCTCCCACTTCAAACTCCAAAGGTTTCCTTCTTTGGTCGGCATAGCTCTTTTGTCGATCACGAGCCGCCTTAATGCGCTCTCGGATCTGCATGATCTTATCTGTCGTTTCCTGGACCAATTCGGGACCAACTAGCTGTCTATTGCCCGCATCTGCCTAGCATAACGGCGATCGACACTTCCGTCCGTAGAGAGCTTCAAACGGTGCAGCTTGAATGCTTATATGGTAGCTGTTGTTATAGGAGAACTCCACCAAAGGCAGGTGAGTGTCCCAACTGCCACCCAAGTCCATTACGCAAGCTCGTAACATATATTCAAGCGTCTGAATCGTTCTCTCACTTTGGCCGTCTTTTTGTGGATGGAATGCGGTGCTCAAATTCAACTGTGAACCAAACATTTCTTAGAAATATTGCCAAATCCTTGACACAAATCTCCCATCTCTATCAGATATAATTGAGATAGGCACTCCATGACGTGCGACTATCTCCCTTAGGTACAGCTCAGCTAGCTTACCTGTGTTATCCTTCTCCCTGATTGGCAAAAAGTGCGCAGATTTTGTCAGACGGTCTACGATTAACCAAATCGTATCATGACCTATGGGTGTCGTTGGCAACTTCGTTATAAAATCCATCGAGATCTGTTCCCACTTCCACATGGGTACTTCAGGTTACTGCAGAAGACCTGAAGGTTTCTGTTACTCGGCCTTCACCTTGGCGCAAGTCAAGCATTTTCCAACATAAGTTGCAACATCACCTTTCAGTCTCGGCCACCAGTAGAAATCTTTCAAATCTTGGTACCTCTTATCCGATCCTGGGTGGATCGACTACCTTGATTTATGAGCTTCATCAAAGATCATATCTCTAAGACCACCAAAGAGGGGACCCCAAATTCGTCCCATAAAACACAATGTTCCTTCCTCATTGGGTGCCAACTTCTTCTCCATTCCACGGAGATATTCTTCCTTAAGATTTTCTTTCTTGAGAGCTTCTCTCTGTGCAGCATGAATGCGCAACGAGAGGTCCGTTTGAATGATCATCTCCAAAGCCCTAACCCTTATGGGCTTAATCCTCTCTTTTCGACTCAAGGCGTCTGCCACCATATTCGCCTTGCCTGGGTGATATTTGATTTCACAATCATAATCGTTTAATAACTCAACCCATCGTCTTTGTCTCATATTAATCTCTTTCTGATCGAAAATGTGTTGGAGGCTCTTGTGATCTGTAAAGATCGTGCATCGGGTGCCATACAAATAATGTCGCCAGATCTTCAAAGCAAACACCATTGCGCCTAATTCCAAGTCGTGTGTGGTATAGTTCTTCTCATGAATTTTCAATTGGCGCGAAGCATAAGCGACAACCTTCTGTCGCTGCATAAGCACACAACACAATCCCTGACGCGAGGCGTCACAGAATACCACCAAGTCGTCGGTGCCTTCGGGTAGGGATAAAATAGGTGCATCGCAAAGCTTGTTCTTGAGTAGCTGAAAAGCTTCTTCTTGTTTATCTCCCCAATCATACTTCTTGTCCTTTTGAGTAAGGGAGGTCAACGGTTGAGCGATTTTCAAAAAATCCTCAATGAATCGACAATAATACCTAGCTAAACCTAGAAACTGACGGATCTCGGTTGGCGTCTTCGGAGTTTCCCAATTCTTGATCGCCTCGATCTTGGTGGGATCCACATGGATTCCATCCTCATTCACTACAAGACCGAGGAATTTTACCTCACGCAACCAGAACTCGCATTTCGAGAACTTTGCGTACAGTTTCTCCTTCTTGAGCAGCTCTAAAATAGCTCTAAGGTGTTGCTCGTGCTCTTCCTTCGTCCTTGAATAGATCAAAATATCATCGATAAACACAATCAAGAATTTATCGAAATATGGCTTGCAAACTCGGTTCATCAGATCCATAAACACTGCTGGCGCGTTAGTTAGACCAAACGGCATCACTAGAAACTCGTAATGTCCATAACGAGTTCATAAGGCAGTCTTCGGTATACTCTCTTCTTGAATACGCAGCTGGTGATAACCTGATCGAAGATCGATCTTGGAGTAGTAACTAGAACCTTGAAGTTGATCAAAGAGATCATCAATCCTCGGCAAGGGATACCGATTCTTGATGGTCAATTTGTTTAGCTCTCGGTAGTCAATGCATATACAGAAACTACCGTCCTTCTTCTTGACAAACAGAACTGGAGCTCCCCAAGGCGAGAAGCTTGGTAGAATAAATCCCTTGTCCAAAATCTCTTGAAGCTGCGTCGACAATTTTTGCATCTCGGAAGGCGCAAGTAGATAAGGTGCCTTGGCTACAGGTGCGGCGCCTGGAACCAAGTAAATATGGAATTCGACTTGTCGTTGCGGCGGCAATCCTGGCAAGTCTTCGGGGAAGACTTCAGGATATTCCCTTACCATAGGGATATCTTCCAGCTTTGGCTCTTCGGCTTCTTTATCAACTACGTGCGCCAAAAAGGCAACACATCCCTTCTACAAAAACTTTCGTGCCTTCAAACAACTGATAATCCTTAGAGGCGTATCATGCTTTTCTCCATGAACTACAATCGTCTCTCCGTTCACCATCGGGATTCGAATGATCTTCTCGTGACATACTATCTCAGCTTGGTTGCTTGATAACCAATCCATTCCGACTACCACGTCAAAACTTCCCAACTCAACTGGTAGAAGATCGAGGGTAAACTCATGCTCTCCGAGCTCTATTACACAGCCTCTAATTACTTCGTTTGCCTCTACTAGCTTCTCATTAGCTAGCTCTATCGAGTACGGGATATCTAACTTACTGGCAACTAACCCAAGTATTTCCTTAAATTCTAGGGATACGGAGCTATAATCGGCACCAATATCAAATAACACAGATGCAAAGTGTTGGTTGATAGGTAATGTACCAGTGACTATGTTCGGATCCTGGCGAGCTTCCCTAGCTCCAATGTTAAAGACTCTCCCCTGGGCTTGGTTGTTCTTTGGGCAATCTCGCTTGAAATGCCCGACATCTCCACAACTAAAGCATCCTTGCTTGTTTCTGGTACCACCCTGGATGTTGTTTTGGCTGCAGTTTCCATTACCGGCTTGGTTTCCAGAACCACCACGATTTCCATTACCACCAAAATTTCCATTTCCTCCTTGATTATTCCTACTCCCATTACCGTTTCCACCACGGTTTCCACTACCATTTCAATTACCACTACCTTTCTGACCACCATTTCCACGACCAGTACCAGCCCAGCATGTCTCCTTCGAATGACCATTCTTTACACAGTTTTCACACTTCCTAACTCTGCACTGGCCGGCATGATGGAACTGGCATACATCACATTTGGGCAAGGTGCCCATGTATCCTTTCCCCTTATTCTCCGAACTTGCAACACCAGTCCGGACCTCGGCTGGCGGGTTCGCATCTCTTTTCTTGTTACCACCATTGTTTCCTTGGGTACCTTTCTTGAAATTTGAGAACTTCCTCTTGTTCTCTCCTGACGACTCGACATGAGTCTCCTTCTTCTTTCCTTCAGAGATTGAAAACTTGTTCAATCTAATCGCTTCCTCTGTCAGTGCCACACTCAAGTCAATGGCCTCAGTGATGGTTGGAGGCTTGGATGTCGTCACCATGCTCATAATTTGGAGTGCCAATCCCCAGATGAAGCGTTCAACTTGCTTGAACTCCGGTTCTACCATGTAGGGGACAACGCGAGACAGGTCATGAAATCTCTGTACATACTCAGCAATCTTGGGTCCATCCATCTTCAGATTCCAGAACTCGGTTTCCAACTTCTGAATCTCAGCTCTTGAACAATACTTCTTGCGCATCGTTTCTTTCATCTCATCCCAAGTCATAGCATACGCAGCCTCCTCTCCCAGAGTCTGAACCTGAAGGTTCCACCAGGATAGAGCTCCATCTAGGAAAAGTCCAGAAATGTAGGTGACCTGGTGCTTTGCGCACACTTGCTCATTCGAAGCATAGAGTCTGTTTTCTCAGCCCATCTAACGAAAGCTACAGCACCTTCAGTGCCATAAAAGTTCAGAGGCTTGCAGTCAAGGAACTTCTTGTAAGTACAGTCGTGAGGTGGGTTATTTCCTGAGGTACCTCCACTGTGTTCAGAGCGTAAGGCCTCATGTTGTGCGATTGCTTGTGAAATCCGTTCATGCAGTTCTGCCTTTGTTGTGGGCAACTGAGTGTTCCTTTGTGGAGGCGTCTTCTAAAAGAAGATTGTATAGGTCAGGTCTTAATATAGATTTAAGCACATAAGCATCTATTATACGAATATGACCTAGGAGTGCATATACGTAGGTATGTAAGTAATTATCATAGCAACAATCATACAACATCACAATCATTTACAACCATGTAAATTAACAACATTTTTAATTAGAACATTACGATTGAGCTTTCCATTAATCATCGACCACAAATACAGTTACATGTTTTACATAAATATTGTATCAAAAGGAACACAGGGTCACACTACCCTTGTCCAAACTGTCTATCAATCTACCATAAGTCATACAATCAAAAAGTGGTCTCCAAAAGGCTTCACTAGCTCAGCTCAATAGCGGTGCTCTCATCAAAAGCAAGCTACCTACATAAAACCAAAAACCGTCTATGCTGATGGTGGTGGAGGAACAAATAGCAAGCTGCGCACATGCGCTAGCTCCTCCTCGAGATCGTAAACATGACGCAACAGATAACTGATCTGCTGCTCAACGGTAAGAAAACTAGTGTCAAACTTGGGAAATGGAGTAAGCGGTGCAGGAGGATGTGAAAACAGGGACGGTGATGAACGAGGAACATATGCAGGCTGACACGGACATGGCAAAGGTCGCGTTATCATCTCAAGCTCTAAAATCCTGCGACTCATGATCTCATACTGGAGCTGCAATGATAAAAGTAACTCATCCCGTGTATAACCAGTAAAATGTGAGGGATGGTAGGGATCAGAAATCGGCATGGTGTATGGTGGGAACAATCTAAGTGGCTCGTCTAGTGGCGAAGAAGTAAAATGAGCAGAAGGTGCAGACTGTGGCATGTGAGGGAAAGCTGCTGATACGTGTGGGTCATGGCTAGGCTGCTGGCTAGAAGTGCCTTACCCTGGACGGGGTGCGGGTATATCCTGCAAGAAAACAATAGGCAGGTCGACACGGTGCACATCCGACTCAACTGGGTGAAAAGGAGCAACATCAACAGGTGCGGGTGCAAATGGGGAAGTGACTGGCTCAATAAGAGGAGGGTCAGCGGGTGCAGGAATTGGATCTGGTATAAGTGGTGCAATGTCAGGTATGCCAAATGGAATAGAATCAAGATCAGGCAAAGGCTCAGGAGCAGGTATCGGCTCAGGGTCAGTAGGTACATCAATAGGCTGATCATCAGGAATAAAATCCAGCTCAAGTCCAGGCTCAAAGTCATGTGGAGGTGACGGTGCAGCTGACATAGCTGTATCATCGTCAGAATCGGTGGCATAACCTCGCAAACCAACTGCCTCTAAGGCGGAAGATGACACAGACTCAAAGGAATCTGGGACAGAGTGTAAGCTAGAATCAGAAGAAATCTTAATAACAGGAATCCCCAGAAGTGGAACATCAACAACGTCCTCATAGAGCTCTCCATTGCCATGAGCGTCATCAGGGGGGCCATCAACAAACAGATCAAAAGCATCGTCAAAAAGATCATCGAATGGCCAATCCTCAGGAGGAATGACTACTAAAGGAACAGGAGCGAGGATCGGTGCCACAATGTGCTCACCATCGGGATGACCGATGATAAGATGATCGTGGACAGGAATGGGGATAACAAAAGGATCCTCGTCTGGGATACCATCAGCAAGCGGTAAATCATCTAAGAAACCAGGCAGCGCAAAGGGCTGAAAGTCGTCATCATCATCGGACATCATCTCTGGATCACTCTCGGTATCGGAAGTAAAGATCTCTGGCTCTGGCATAACCTCATCGTCGGAGACTACTGCCATGGGGTCATGGTCGTCGGACAATCCGCTATCCGATGATGACATAGTGTCTGTAACAAAGCAATCACAACATATGCACATATATCAACTACTAAGCATTAAACATGCAATCAATGACAACGTACTCACATATCCTTCCTAGTCTCCCAGACTACCCACCCAGTCTCTCAGAGACTGAACTATCTAGTCTCCCAGACTAGACCTCTTAGTCTTCCAGACTAGACCTCTTAGTCTCCCAGACTGAACCACCCAGTCTCTCAGACTGAACCACCCAGTCTCTTTGACTGAACCACAAACATAAACCTTGAAATGTGTTTTGTGCCTTTTCGTTTGTAAAAATGTTTGTTTTCCTGGATCTGGGCGTTTCATGTATGCAATGAAAACATGTTGTAGAAAAATTTTCGTGAGAGCCCTAATGATTGTAGTCTAGACTCGAGAAGAAATCCTAGTTCGCTACAATCGAAGCTCTGATACCAAGCTGTCACACCCTGACTTTTGCGGTAGCGTGATTATGCTGTGACTTTCTAAATAATCATTGCATTCAATCATATCAACAACTATATGATGAAAACCAAAGATGGTCATCCATTAATTAAGTTTTAAAAACATAATAACAACATTTTTTTAAAACATAGAAATTCAAATTCGAGTACAAACCATGCAACTAGTTTAAGAGTTCACAAAGACTCGACATATAACATTAAATAAAACCAGGTTTTGGAAGACGCGTCTCGTCCAGGAATAAGACACGCTGGCCAAACCCGAAGACCATGGATGACATCTTTTATTCTTAAACCACATTTGGAACTTCCGAGCGCCCGCCAGATCCACAACTAATTCCCTGAAATACATGTAGTTTTGAAAACATCAACAAAAGTTGAGCGAGTTCATGTGTTTGTTTGTGTGTATGAATAAACCTTTGATGTCATTGAAAGTATGTATGTATGTATGTTTGTAAACTCCTTGTATGAAAGCAACAAGGAAAACAGATCACCAATGGTTTGCAAGGCCATTGATATGTGTAAAGTGATACAGGAAAGCTCAAACCTAGCAGATTTGTCTCCGGGAATAAGACATAGTCACCTCATGGGCCACCCTGGTCCACATGGATGTGGGCTCGCTACACACAAATAGATCTATCACTCATGTCCCTCGGTCCTACAACGAGGATTAATGGCCTTAAGTGTTATACCCACCACTCACATGATCAAGCAGTACCCTTCCTTAGCTAACCATACCAAATCAAAATGTTTGTAAATAGTTGTAACATGTACTTCACCCAGTGGCGGAGCTAGACTTTAACACCAGGGGTATCCAAAAAAAATTACGGTGTATTCATATAAAATCCTTTATAGGGGTATCCTCGTATTTTTTTAGGGGTATCCTTTATATAAAATTGAAAAAAAAAAACAAAAAATTAACACTGCAAACACGACTTTGAGCCGTAGCCCGTGCTACGGCTGCTAACAAGCTGTCTCCGCCCCTGACTTCACCCCCGAAGTTATAAAACCGAAAACAGTTAAAAGAAAATGGGGTCATAAACTCACAGTCTTGCGTCTTCGCACCGTAACTCAAAGCTTTTTCGGATAAACACGACTACCTACAACGTACTATGATCTATTAGACGAGCGGGTCGTGCCTTAACTTAGTATTAATGTCATTGAGTTACGTTTCATTGTGCCTTCGATATTATTTCAAGTTATATAATTATTTGTTAAAATAATTAATATTTTAACTTAAATTATATTTATTAAATTTTGGAATAATTGTTAAACAATTATTTTAACTTAATACTTCTCAAGTATTTATACTTGTATATCCTTCCCAAGGATGGGGGTATTTGTATTCGTATTCTTATACTAGTATATTTTTGCCATGTATTGAGGTCGTATTCCGGTGTGCATTTATACGTATGAGAATACGTATTTTTATTGTATTCATTAAGTATTCTTATACTTAATTTCTTATTAATCTTTCCGGAATATTATCTTTAATAAAAAGTTCACCAATATATATCTCCAAGATATATATTGTAGTAAACATTATTTAGAAAAATTATTTATAATTTTTCTTTTGGCAAAAATATTTGTATTTTCATATAAGTTTCAAAAGTAATATATTTTCAAGTCTAACTTAGAAAATATATATAACCTTATTTTTCTCCAAAAATAATGTATTTCAAGTTTACTTCAAGAAAATATACATCTTTCCTAAAAATAATATATCTTCTAATAATTCCGAGAAAATATATTTTTACTTCAAAAATAATATATTTTCTTCTTGTCAAAATATGATATAAATTTGTAATAATAGTAAAAATCATATTTTTGTTCCTTGGTGTCCAAAATATTATTTACCAAAATATACTTTGTGAATTAATTTTCCGGAATATCTTATAAGTTACATTCCTTTGATCGGTTTCACCAATATTTTGTGTGTAACTTGTATATTCATACTCTTGGAATTTTGGATTGTAATTCTTGGTATTTTGGTGAGTTATATTATTTCAAATCCTAAAATAATATAACTAATACACAAAATATACAAATAATCACAAACATGGTGTCTTCTAAATATATATTTCCTAAATACATATTTAGTCACTTTTATTTATAAAAACCAACCTCCAATATTTATATTTTAGTAACAAAATCTATGGAAAAGTTCTTGTAACAATTTATGGTTTGAACTACACTTGTAAGTGTAGGTTAATAAATATTTTTTTTCTAAGTGTTTGGATTTTTAGAAAGTTTTGCCATAATTTCCCCTAAAAATTGAGGTTTCCATGCTTTCAAGCATATCATTTTCTTTTGTAAAAATCATCACAATCAATCCACAATTAACAATAAACAACCTTTACTTATCAATTTTTCCAAAATCAAGCAATAATCTACTACTTCATGAACTTGAATATTTGTAAAAAATTTGTAGGGACTTACTAGTGTTCTTAATAAGCCTTGTTACCTTCTAAAGTGTGATTAGCACTTTAAAAACTTTATTTTTAAAGAATATAGATGTTTACAACTTGTGATCATCATTTCTAAAAATGTTTCTTTATGATTTCTTCTTGTTTCACAAGTGTTTCTACACTTGTTTAGCCACCAAAAATAAAGTTTGTTTATGTAAAAACCAAGATTTAGTAAAACTTATATCTTTAACTTGGTTTCTTTAGAAATCATCCATAAATCTTTAGATCCACAAGTGTTACTACTCACTTTGATCATTATTTTTCAAGAAAACATTATGTTCCTTCAAGTTCATGATCTTTGTGTGGATGATCCATCATCCTACAATATTTCTACTTTCTCATCTTGCTAGATTATGTTTTTAACCATGATCTAGCAAGATCACATGATGATCTATATCATATACATGAACAAACAACATTCAACAAGCAAATCATTACATAAACAACTTAGTTTCATCATTAAACATGCTTATGTTCATGTTTACATATTGTGATCTAGTTAATTTAGGGTAAAATTTCAAGTATGTAGTTAGTTACATGATATTTTATAGGGTGTTATGATGTTCGGGGACTATAACTAGCTTGGTAATGTTAAAACAGTGCTTCTAGTGTAAATTTGATGTTTCAGGTAGTGTCCGGTTGTACGGTTGGTTACTGGTTCGTTAAAGTGCTAAAATTTGCAGTTTAGTGTGCTTTACGTACCTTTTTGTGAAACTTTTGATTCCCGACACTTAGGAAAGCATTCAGGACCATTTAACTATGTTTCTACATAAAATTAGATTGTTAAAATGCTGAATTTTGCTGAATTCAGCACTCTATGTGAGTTTTAGGCACTTTCCGGCACTTAAACTATCACTTAGAAAGGCAATTTTGTGATCCTTACTTTCCTACACACTATACTAGTGTCATACTTGGTTTCTGGCCCATTATGTATCTCAATACACTGTCTGTATATGTGTTGAGTTATGTCAGCATTTTCTTGATTTTTCTGATAGTTGTGCTAACTGTACTTAATGCATCATTTGAGGCAATAAAGTTTTCATGCAATATTGGTATGACATCAAACAATGTATGATGAACATGTATGTATACAGTAGTAATCAGAAACAGTTAATTGTAATTTAGCACAGTCATTAAGCACTAATCATGGTTAATTAATTGTACGGATACCTGAATTTTTGACAGTTGTCACAGGTGAATACAAAAAAGGTTTTAAAATGGAAGATTTATCTTCCTACCTCTATGCATGACTTCTATGATAATCTAGTTATACTTGATGGACTAAAACTTATAATATATACTATATAGAATATATAATATCTATAGGAACCGAACCTTTGATGATAATCTAATGGTTATTTGTCAAAATACTAAGTTGTATCATCTAAGAACCTAGTATTCGTTACGATTCTAATGGGTACTTTAACCCATGAAAACATTCAATCCCCTATGGGTTTCATAGTGTCAAAAACGAGTATTATGTGTTAGATGGTTATTTTCTCATATGTTTACTTTCCATGTACTTTTCATTCCAAATTCCCAATCCTCCATTATCACCCGATACTCACACACCTACGTTTCCTTGTGTAGAAGGACTTGATGTCTCATACTCCAACAACCAACAACTCCTAGCGGATTAACAAGTGGAAGCTTGCAAAACTGTGAGTATACTTGAAACCCCCTTTTCGTTTACCACCTTTGGGGTGTAACATGTTAAACTATGAAAACCTACACTTATACAAATTTCTAAAATGCACAAACATTCCTTATACATACATGCATGCATACTTGTTACTTGATACTTTAAATTTGGGTTTATACATTTTGTGTTAGAGTTATCATTAACTTCGTACGAGCATATCATTGACATATATAGCGCTATAGGATCAACGCACCGCCTGTGAACGTTGGGTTATGTTAAGAGCTTATTGCGTTTCATCTTGGTTTGATTGGTTATGCACATGCCAGTTTATTGATTATCTTGTTTAGACTAGATTACCATGTGGAATTGTTTAAAATTTATCTTTTTATGCTATGTATGAAAAGCTGTATACTCGCCTTTGCTTTTGCATTGAACTTTGTTTTAAACATGTTATAGGTTGATGATGATGACCGTATGAAATCTAGTAGGAATGACTAGAAACACGCTCGAGAAATTGCTAGATTTGAATATTTATGTTATGTCGAACTCGTTGTATTTGTCTTTTATTTGTCTTAATTTGAATTCCATGAATTGTAATGACAATTTGAGTTATGAAATGAAAACGATTTTGATTTAATTATTGTCACAATTAGCATAATGTGTGATGAGCAATCTTTCTTCGTCCCACTCCGATGATTTCACCATTGATTGGGGTGTGACACAAACCTAAATTACTTATTACACAAACATAATTAAACATAAAAATATAATGTCCTAATTAAAAAGCCTTAATAATACCCCTCCCAATCATCTAGGTTGCCCTCTGGAGATGAGATGCTACGATTGCTATCATGATCGTCCGACCTCGCGTCTTGACGACAATGTCCAAAGTCAGGAGATGGAAGGTATGGTTCATCATCCACCGGTAATAGGTATTCCTTACCTGGGTCAGTTTTGTACCCTCCTGTAACACCCCGACCGCGAAATACAACAAACCGCGGTGGAAACATCGGGGAGTCATGTCACAGAATCATTGTTTCACAACACATGGTATTTGAAGTTTCGTTTTATTTTGTTAATAGACTTGTTATTTTGATACAAACCTAATAAATACAAATAATTGTCTTTCAAGTTTTAAAGTCACTAAGGCCCACGTCCATCCTATGTGAAGCAAGTAATAAACAATCGTCACATAATAGAACCTGAAACATATGTGAAAAATAGTCAGCATAAAAATGCCGGTGAGTACATAGGTTTTTTATGTCAAATCCATGGCTTTGAATTCATATTGCAATACCTCGTCCAACTTCGAAAGTCGACGAGTATAAATTTTGAAATCAAAAAGTGTTTGATATTGCAATATATTTTATCAACTTTACAAGTTGATATAAGTAAAACAAAACCCTTGTAGCCATGAATCTTGACCGAAAACATTTTTTTTGTAAAACCAAGTAGTAAATCGTCTTGAAAGTAAACATTTTATGGTTTATATCTTTAAGTAAACATCGTTACGTGACATCGTTTAAAAACATTCGTCCAAGTGATCTAGATAACGCTACGACATGTAATGTGATAAAAACACTTATATATAGGAAGTACAAGCGACGTATCCACCATGATTTTATCACATTACGCACGCCTCGTTACCTAATCACTTACCATAAACCAATCATCCAAATCGTCCTTGTTACCAATCGTTTGTGTTATAAAAACCAATCATCCAAATCGTCCGTGTTATAAACAATCGTTCAATCGGCCGTGTTTTAATTGTGAAATAAAACCTTTGGTCGTTCTTTAATGAATACATTCAAACCTGTGTGACTCGACTATACCACCCATGGGGTATCTTTAATAGACGCTGAAAGGCCTCTTTAACATCGACTAACAAACCACCAAAGGGTTTGTTAAAATAACAGATTCTATCGTTATCCAAACTACCCACCAAATCCATGGGGATAGCCTGATAACGGGATCTGTCAGATCCTATGGTACCATAACATACTACTGGCCGGCTTGATCAAAGCTAATGAATGTCATTCGTCTTTCGAATAACACACCAACAAGTTCGTTCACATTATTGAAATCGTCGTGTTTTATATAAACCATAGACTTTGTTTACGAAAACTTGAAAAGCAGTTAGAACATATGAGTCACCCCAAAACAATTGAAAGCATAAAAGAGGGGGGCTATGTACTCAGTTGGGATTGCAAAGTATCCTTGTAACAAGTGAAGTATCAAGCTTTGTACGTGTCCTAACATGTCCTAACATTGGTATCTATGTTAAAGTAACGGTACATAATCGGAGGAATCGGATAGAATGAGATTTTGTAAACCAAATGAGTGTTGGAACTCATATGAAATGGTTTAACAAAGTCTACATTCTGATTTGGAATGAATCCTAAGTGCTTTTGACCTGTTAAAGTAGTTTACGCTACTTTAACGTGTCATTTGCGCAAATGCGCATTCAGATGGTGAAACTAGTCCTATTATAAGTATTATATGCCTAAACATGTTTAATAATGTTGCAATATCAGTTTAAGTGTCAAAATTTAGGTTGCATATGCTTAAATTGAATTTATGCGCAAAAAGGGCATTTTGGTCATTTTCCTAAGGCATATAAACTACCTATCATATAACTAACCAAATGAAGTGACCATAAGGTATAACCTCTGGAGGTTATTCACTATGCAACTATGGTCACCATATGTGTTTGGTCGGATCCTAATGATCGGCCAAACGGGTCGGGTTTGAAAGTCAAAGCAGTGGTCAAACTGCTCGACTTACGACCCTAAATAAGCACTAAAATAGAAGTGACAAGTTAAACATGTTAGTTGGAAAACTGATTTGGTATCAAAACACTTTGTTTTGATACCCAAAAATAGTTCCGTCATAAAATGCACATAATCGTGCATTTTGACCGAAACTTTGACTCGTCACTTCGACTAGTCAACATGGTAATCAGTAGGTATAGTCGTAAGGGACTATAACCATCGTGATTACGATCACGTTGCAAAGTTCAATTGAACTTTGTCTTGACCAATTCATGGTCAAAGCCGAAAGTCAAACACTGTTTGACTTTTAGCTTGAAATAGCTAAAATAAATGAACAAGACTAGTTAGGACACTCACTTGTGTTCTAGGAAGAAAGGATGACTAGAAAACTCAGTTAGGAAGCCTCTAACAAATGTGGTAGCCTCCAATTAGAGTTTAGGAGATAAGAAAAATCAAATGAGCAAGTTGTTGAGGTTGATGGAGCTTGCTATTTATAGGAATCAAGAGTGCATAGGATGATGACAAGTATATTGTGTGTTTAGCAAGGCTTAAGGGGATTATTACAAGTGTCTTGATCAAGTTTAATGCTTGGAAGATACATAAACTTGGCCAACACACATAAAAACAAGGGGTTGTGAATTAAATCTGGTGCTGGGAACTGTTTACGGACCGCAAACAGTTCTGCCATACGGTCCGCAAACATGCAGCCAGGGTAGAAGTATGTAATTTGACAGCTTTGGTCCCTGAGTTTGATTCGTCGTGTTTCGGCACTTCTAGCACTCGTTTGTCACACCCTGAGTTTTGTGGAAGCGTATGATGTGTGACTGGTTTAATATCATTGCATTCAATCGTAATAAACAACTACATGATTCAAAACGATGTTCATCCATTCATAAAATTTGAGTATTACAAATACCGGTTATTTAAGTTTCAAAACACAACCTTCGACTAGGTTACAAATCAACAAAAGTGGATGACATCTAAACTTGATGTCTACTTCTAGTTACGATACCCGCGCCCAAGATCCATCCTGTCACCTGAAATACATGTAATTTTGGAAAACATCAACAAAAGTTGAGCGAGTTCATGCATTTTGTGTGAGTACTGTAATCTTGTAAATCTTTGAGAGAATCCTTTGTAAACAGGTATGAAAAGCGTGTATGAACATGAATGTTTTACAAGGTCTTTAAGGCATGTGAGGACATAGGGAGCACTCGTATTGAGTAGGCTTATACCCTTGTCGATTTTCCTCGACTGTGTTGATTTCCCTCGACTGTGTCGATTACCCTCGAATGTGTCGATTACCCTCGACTGTGTCGATTAACCTCGACTGGGACTCCGAAGCACTGCTTGGTACTAGTTGTGACCATGAGTGGGGTTCGGTCGTACCCGTTAGATCTAACCCTCGTCCCTAATTATGTATTAATGGCATATCAGTATTAAGTCTATGCTCACATGATCTAGTATTTCATAGGCATTTCATACCGTTTAAGCATTTGTAACATGTATTCCACCGCCGAGAGTTAAAAAACCAAAAACAGTTAAGAGAAAAGGGGGAGCATGAACTCACTGTTTTGCGTCTTCAGTACTCGTAACTCAAATCTCGTCAGCTAACACGACTACCTACAATGTTCTAGGGTTTATTAGACGAGCGGGTCGTGCCTTGCCTTAGTATTCATGTTTTGAGTTACGTTTTTTTTATGTCTTCAAAAATTATTCCAAGGTTCCGTGACAATACTTCTCAAGTATTTATTTTCGTATTTCCTTCCCAATGATGGGAGTATTTCATACATATGTTTTTGTATTCTCGTATTTGTAGTTCCCAAAAATAATATATTTTCAAGTCTTACTTTAGAAAATATATTTAAACTTGTTTTGTCCCAATAATGTATTTCAAGAAAGTATAATTTAACTTCCGAAAATAACAAATTTTCTATTTGTCAAAAATATGATACACTTGTAATAATAATAAAATCATACTTTCATTTTTTTTGTGTCCAAAACAATGTTTACCAAAAATATACTTGTAACGGTATTCCCCGGAATATTTCATAAGTTACGTTTTTGCGTTTGGTTTCACAATATCAAGTGTGTAACTTATGTATTTATTCCGTGAGGTTTTTGGTAATAATTTGGATTTGTACATTCTTGGTATTTTGTTAAGTTATATTATTTTAACCCTTAAAACAATATAACTATTACACAAAATATACACTTAATCACACACAATGTCTGCGATGTAAATATATATTCTAAATACATATTTAACCATTTTTATTTGTAAAATCAACCTCCAATACTTTTATTTTCTGTAACAAAATCTATGGCAAAGTTTATATTGAAAACCAAAGTTAAAATACACTAGTAAATATTTGTTAGAAAATATTTCTAAGTGTTTGTATTTTTAGAAAATTTTGCCATAGTTTCCTTTGAAAATGGAGGTGTCCATGCTATATAAGCATATCATTTTCTTTTCAAAAGTCATCATATCAATCAACAATCAAACCCTAAACAATATTATTCTTACCGAGTGCAAGAACAATACATTTTACATAACAATATGAACTTGATCCTTTCACAAAAACTTGTAGTAACTTGGTAAAGTGTTTAGTGGGTTTAGTTACCCTTTAAAGTGTGTTCATTCCTTTAAAAATATCATTTTCAAAGAAACTAAGTGTTTACAACTTGTAAACATATTTTACAAAAATATTTCTTTATGGATCTTCTTGTTCTTCTAGTGTTTCTACACTTATTTTACTACCAAAATAGTGTAAGTTTAAGTAAAAATCATGATCTAATAGAAATCACATTTTGATCTTGGTTTTCTTGGAAAGTCATTCACAAATCTTGGATCTACAAGATTATCAACTCACTTTGTTTATTACTTTTCAAGAAATCATTATGTTTTCAAGTTCATGTTTAATCAAGAAGATGATCATTTTACGTGGTTACATAATCATCCTTCCACTTGCTAGATTATGTGTTTAATCATACTCTAGCAAGTTCCATATGATGATCAACATCATATTACCAAGAAATCAACAAGCAAACATCATACATATTCTAAACAACATCATTTTATCCATATTTCATCATATGTAAGCTTTATGTTCATGATTCACGTGTATGTCTTTTAATGTTCTTGTCATTTGCATCAATATACATCTTTTAACCAACTAAAATAGAAGTAAACAAGAGTTACAAGGATCTTACTACTAGCTTTATGCTAGGGAATAACAAGATGAATATGGAGTGGACAAAAGCTATAGATGGAGGTCCTTCAAGATCCGTGAGTTCCACACTTCCTATATCACCTTCTTACACCTCGGAATGGCCTTGGATTGGTTGGATGAAGATCAAAATATGGTGATGGTGGTGGTGTTATTTGCGGACGAGAGAGGGAGAGGAAGAGAGTGAGAGTTGAAGTGTTGTTGAAGATGGTTTCTTATAGTCCCCTAATCTCTAATGTCCAATGGGTATAGTGTCTCCATAAGTACATACACATCTCATCAAATCTTAAGAAAGATTATATGGAAGGATTTTGAGAAGATTATGAAATCTTGGAGTGGGCCACTCCATGGGCCGTAGATTAGCATGGGGGGGGGGGGTTAATTATAACTTGAATGATAAGTAGGTTAATTAGTTAGGGGTTAAGTGTAATATCTATTGTTTTAAGTGTAGGATGCATTATGTAGTGTGTTAGGATGTTCGGAAACCATTACTAGTTTAAAAAAAGTAAAACAATGCTTCTAGCAATATTTTGGTGTTCCGGGTAATGTCCGGCTGTTCGGTTAGATAGCGGTTCGTTAAAGTGTCAAGTTATACTGTATAGTGTCATTTATGTAACTTTTTGTGACACTTTTAATTCCCGACACTTAGGAAAGCATACAGGACCGTTTTGCCATATTTTTGCACATTACTAGCTTGTTAAAAAGCTGAATTTTTGCTGAAATATGCAGAATTCTTCACTTTATGTGGGTTTTAGGCACTTTCCGACACTTTATCTATCATCTAGTGACGCAGTTTTATGGTCCTTACTTCTCTACACACTATACTTGTAGGATCGTTTTCTGACCCAAATGAGTCGATCAGAAGATTTTTTCTCAATACGAGAGGCGGAAACAAACGTATTGAGTTCAATTCAGCCAGATATACACTTTAAACTGTCTTTTGATTGATTTGACAAAGATTTACAGCGAGTAGACACTTCGGCAGCAGTTCGGTACTGAAACAGGAAAGTTACAAATGACTTGGCACACCTAGTATTTATAGGGCAGCTAATTTCGCACGGAATAGTCCAAGCGAAATTAGATTTCACACGAAATCTAATTTCGTACGAAATTACCAACTAATTTCGTACGGAATTACCTAGTTGTAATTTCGTGCGAAATTACCTACAAACACACTTTTCTCGTTTTTTATGCCCTGATCTATCTAATACAATACAAGACTCGATACAAGACGAAGTCGACAGACGCATGCATCAACAGACTCCCCCTCGAATGTTGACGAGTCTTTAGTGTCGAGTCTTCAATCTTCAGACTTTATCAGTCTTCTCGAACTCTTCAAAGTATCTGATAATGTAAAGCATCCTCAATCTCTGTCTTCTCTTCTTCTCCAGGATCCCCACCTGGCTCTAATCTCACTCTAATTCTCTTGATCAGATCTCTTTATTCCTTAAATTCATCAGCATCATCAACTTGCATGAACATCAGGATCTGAACTTAGGTCTACAATCTTCTATCCCAAGATCTGTGGCTGGCTCTTACAACTTCAGACTCCCCCTTAAAATGTGCTTAGAATCGCAGTCTGGCTTCCACAGGTTCAAAATCTTGACCTGGCTCACATTCTGCTCAGGATCAAAACTTGGCTCTCTCTAATCACAGACTCTTCAGGAATCGAAACCTGGCTTACCTGCACATTCTCTACCTCAAAATAAATTTCCCAAATTTAAAATTTTACAAATTTATACATCACTTGCAGGTATTAGTCAAATCAATAAATGATTTTACAATGTTAATCTCTGATGAACCACTTGTAAAAATACCATTTTTCTTTTCAAACAACTTTTCATCTCAAAACATCTCAAACAAATTCTCCCAAATCTTTTGCTCATCATGTTTAGCACTTGAAATTTTGAAAATCAGCTCTCCAACAACAGGTGTCGAAAATCTTTTTGAAATTTTCAAAATGTTATGCTAAAACACTCTTAATTTTTTTTTGGATTTTTGAATATAATGAAAATGCAGTAAAGAAATATTTACAGACAATATTTTTTTGTGAGTTAGTGTAAGAGGATCATATCAGTTTATGAGACAAATCACTAGCACCGTTAAGCTTTATACATTTTCAGTTCTAAACGATTCACTTAGATTGTCAGTATACTGATCCACTTAAATTTTAACACAAAGTTCAACTGTTTCGAGATACGAGATTAATGTTTTAGATACTTAAACTTATTCGCGTGTCCCACCTCTTGAATATACTCCCGTATCTAGATCCCAATATTCAGTCTTACAGGTGAGTATACCTAGATGATATCTGTAAAGGGTTAAATGCGAGGGCCATGAGAGCTCATGCTATTGCTTCCGCAAAATCAGAGAGATGATGGCTTCGACTTTAGGTGTGTTCCCTTTAGAGAATCTTTTCTTCAACAACACATGATTAGCATTTTGCAATGTTTCATCATTTTTTTGTACTAAGGGTGGTGCTATATTTCAAGCAAGCAGAAAGTATTATACGGGGACTAGGCCATTGCTTCCGCAAAATCAGAAGAACCGGGATAATACCCCAGATATCACTGAGTATAAAGACCTAGTATCTCAGAAAGAGGGACCTTTCAAACAAGATTTCGGGGGTTACCCATATATCCAAGAGATGTTCCCCACGATATAAGTAAGTTTGAAATTTTAGGTTTATATCTCGACACAATCTACTAATTGTGCAAAAACTTACTGGCACATCATCAGTGAGACCGTTTATCACATATTGACTTTCCATTTCTTTAGCATGTTGTGATTGTCCACTGATGTACTATCATTTACTCTATTTCACAACAAAACTCGTTTTTAATTTTATCATGTTTTTGACTTTTTCAAATTTCTAATGTTTTTGGATTTTCTAAAATTTCTTACTCCCCCTAAAATTCAAAATCATTTAAAGAAACTTTGAAAATAAACTGTACAAGTAAAATGACAACTGTTGTGAATTGCTTCAATTCACCATCCACTTGGCATAAACAATCAGAACTCCCCCTGACAACAAACTATTTTCCCAATATGATTTCAAAACACTTAAGTTTGTTTTAATCAAATGGTTTTTCCGGAAAATTAGTTTTGTTGATTTTACCACTTGTATAAATGGGGATCAATTCATCACTTTGTTTCATGAATGAAAGTTAAATCAAGTTCAATTTAATGACCTTGATTTACCTTTTTAAGATGAACACCTTTTTCAACCACTTGTAGGTTCACTTACCAACCATACCATTTGTAAAACAAAGTATAACAATTTTAAGAACAACTACCACTTATCGGTCGAAATATCACAGTTGTCAATTTCTCAAGAAAGATGCTGATTCCTGCTCCACTCTTATCTACCTGGGAGCTCCGGCAAGTCCTGATTTTCAATCATAAATCATAATAGGTTCCATACCAGTCACAAACCTGGGATGACCCATCTTTACCTGGTTTCTTCATTTTCTTCTCATAAAATTCCTTTACCCCTTTAACCTTCCCATCAACCATTTTTCCAAAAATATTTTGAACTGTGGGGTTAAAGGCTTTTTCAATATCAAAATCTTTCTTTTTAGAGAAAAATTGATTTGAAATCTCAACTTTACCAATTTTTTGTTTAAAATTCTCAGCCCTCAATGGTGGAAAATTGACATCATCCATTGGCGGTACTGATGTTTCCAACTTTAACTCAACACGTGGCTCCTCTGACTTTGTGGAATCAGATTCATTGCCTGAAAATAACTCCTCTGATTTTGACGAATCAGAATCATTGCTAGAACTATCATCAGATTTCTTAACAACCCACTTTTGGTTGTCAATATTTGCTTTTCTCTTGTAAAACCTTTTTGAACATTCACCAACCTCAAACTTTGAATTTTTGAAAACTTTGAATTGTTTAGTTGGTGGTTCATTCTCAACCATCTTTTCTTTCAGTTTTTCAGAGACTCTCTGTTTTGTTTGAATTGCCTTTTGACAGTTCCTGGCAATATGACCAACAATTTTGCATTGAAAACAGGTTCTCGTCTCTTTTTTCTGTTGAGCAACATTTTTCTCCATTTCCTCTTGCTTCTTTGCAAGGAATTCTTTGTTTGATTGATTCCTGAACAACTTCTCCTTTTCTTCTTCAGATGATATTCCTGAAACAAAAATAGTTTTTGGTTTATAAGTTTTCTCATTTTTATGATTTTTTGGTGGAATAAAACCTAATCCTTTTCTTTTGAAATTACCGTTATGGTTTGGTTTCTTTTGAAAACCAGAACTGTAACCCTTTTTCTTGTTTTCTCTTTGTTGAACTCTTGAGGTGTACTTTTTAGGTTTTTCAGAAAGATTTACATCTTTTATTTCAGAAATATTAATTTCTGTTAGTTTGAAAACCTTTTTTATCATTTCAGTTTTAACACCTCTTATTGGAAATTCTTCATCAGAATATAATTTGTCAGAATCATTCAAAGTATATGCCACTTTGACTGTTTCATCATTCAAATTAGATTTTGATCACAAAAACTCTTTATTGTAAACCCGTTTGCCCTTTTTGACTGTTGACTTTGACTTGTCAGACTTTGACTCTGAGTTTGACTCCGACTTTGACTCCTCGGTTTCATCGTTATCCAACACCTGATCGACCACTTTCTTTATTAATTCGGACTCATGATCAGTGTCAGATGATGTGAAAGTGACATCAATGTTGTCTGGCAAATTTTCTGAAGACTCAGACTCCCACTGTAAATTGGTTGCCTTTTTGACTCTTTCTGAATTTGGATTTCTTGGAGAATATCAATTTTCAAGCGGGGGTGGACACTTGTTGTAACTGGCATCTTGTTTCTTACCAGAAATCTTCATTTCAGTATCCTTCTTCTTTTCAGAACTCTTGTCTTCAGAAACTTCCTCTTCATCAAATGCCTTCATACCTTCAACGGTTGGATAAATCCTGTCAATAACATAAGAAGTACATGAGTAACTTTTTAACAATCTATTAACTCTTTCTGTTTTAACCCTTTGGGTTTCCAGTTTCTGTTCCAGCACAGCACACTTCTCAATATATTTGTTGACCACTTTCTGCTTTGTCATGAAAGCTCCTTGAAGTGTCTTCATAGCTGTTGCTTGTTCACTGCTTGATTGATTGTACTGATTCATTGCTTTGTTGAGAACATCATAAGATTCTCTTAATCTATTCATGTTATGAATCAAAGTACTGTTTTGTTTTTTCACAGCTTCACAATTTTCACATTTCACAGGAATCTTTTGTGCATCAGCTTTTGCATCAACTTTGAAAACTGGAATGTCTTTTATTTTCTTCCTTATCACATGAACTTCTTCATCATCACTGCTGACAGGTTTCTTAACTTTCTTCTTTTTCTTTTTAGCTTTTTCATCATCACTGTCACTCTCTTCCATCAATTTTAAATGCTCTTTCATTCTCCTTGCATAATAATCATCATCATTATCACTGTCTTCAGCAACTCTAGCAACAAAAGCTTTGTGATTTGGAGTTTTGTTAGGATCATAGTCATCCCAACTGGAATTTTTCCAGCAAAACCCCTCTGGTAATTTTTCATCATCTTGATTTATCAGACATGCTTTGCTATCAACTGAAACATATTTGTCCCAACTGAATTCTTTTGTTGACTTTTTATCATCTTGATTCACCATACAAGCTCTCTTTGATGAATCTTCGATTGTCTTCCTAGCATGTGCAGTTTGTGGTTCTTGTTGTTGTTGAGCAACTTGATGATAAATTGCTTTCCGATAGTAGTCATTATTGTTGAACGGATTTTGAGCTCCACTTGCTTCGCGATTTGTGCACTCTCTCTTGAAGTGTCCTTTTTCCCTGCAACGAAAACAAGTAACTTTAGATTTATCAAAACCTAGAGTAGATACATTTGCATCACGGAAATCATCTCTTCCCGTAATTTGTTTAAACTTTTCGGCTCTTCTCAAAACACTCGCCAAACACCACTTTATATCCATCAATTCCATCTCCTCAGCATCAATCTGATCGTAATTCTCTTTTGTCAATATTGGATTCCCGATCTTTCCTGCTACAAGACTTTCATAAGATTCTAATACAGTTCCCAACAACGACATGTGACCTTTTGCAACCTCTTCCGATAAATTTTCACTATTTTCAAGATTCAAAACAATGTTGCATTGTAATCTCTTGCCATTCTTGGTTGTTGAAAAATTTGGATCATATGATGGATATGAAGAAAAACTTGTTTTGCTGTTTGATCCTTTAGATGAACCTTCGGACGAACTCTTAGCATTGAATGCGGTTTCAACCTTTGGTGACATATTGGCCTTATCACTAACACCTCCTTTGTAATAAAGACCTATATCTTGTTCACCATCAAAATCTTTCATTCTAGAGATCTTCCTTTGTTCCATTTCCTGAGCTTCAAGTTTTTCAATGAATTAATTCAGTGTCAAATTACTAAAATCTTTCTTATTTCTCAACATCATAAGATATGTGCCCCAAGTTTCATGTGGCAATGCATCAGCCAACTTTTCTATCAACTCTTCATTATCTTTTGTGATGCTCCCTTTCTTCATTTGGACTAACAGATTGCAGTATCTTTCAATAATCTGCTTGGTGCTCTCAGTTCTCAAACCACGAAATAGATCAAATTCCTTTTTCAAAAGTGATTTTTTGTTCTTGATCATTTCTTTACTTCCAACAAACTTTGATTTTAAAGCTTTCCAAATTAAATATGCACTTCCATTGTGTTGAAGTAAAACCAAGATATCTTCCTTAACTGCTTGATGCAATAGACTAATCATCATCTTTTCATTTTTGTATTTCTTTCTATCATCAACACTTAGATCTTTAATAGCAATCTCCTCTTCATCATCATTCAATGGTCTAATATATTTCGTTTCAACACATTCCCAAGCATCCAAATAATTTTCTTGAACCCAATTCTCAAATCGTTCCTCCCATCCTTTATACTCCTCGATATTCATAACCTTAGGCGGTTTTTGCATAGTGCATGTTTCATTTTCCATGTTCAAGTTCTGAGTAACAGATGCCGGAGTAGTCGGGGTGGTAGCAAATGCGTTATAAAATTCCTCTTCCATGTTTTAGACTACAATTTTCACAAAACAGTCTTTTCAAACGAAATTACTCCTTCAAACAAAATACCCTTTTGAGCGAAATAACCTTTCAAACGAAATAACCAATCTCAAGCGAAATAACCTCTTCACACAAAATACCCTTTGAAACGAAATACATTTTCAAGCCAAATACCGTGGTTTCAAACGAAATAGGTAATTTCGTATGAAATACTCAAACGAAATTACAACTTGATGCGAAATAGCTAATTTCATGTGGAACTCACAAACGAAATTACAAACTGGTGCGAAATAAGGCTTATTTCGTACGAAATACTGCTGATGTCATCATCTCGGCTGTTTTTGATAAAATTGACCAAGTTTTAAGCCGTTTTAAGATCTGAAACTTTCAAGGATTTGTTAAAACACTATTGCGCATACAATGTGTGAAATTCAAGTCATTTTGACCGTAAAAACTTGTTAATTTTGAAAAAGAAGGTGTAGAAATCAGAATTTTCCAGCGAAAACAAGCTAAAATGTAAGAACTCTTCCTCCTGAGCTCTGATACCACTTGTAGGATCGTTTTCTGACCCAAATGAGTCGATCAGAAGAGTTTTTCTCAATACGAGAGGCGGAAACAAACGTATTGAGTTCAATTCAGCTAGATATACACTTTAAACTGTCTTTTGATTGATTTGACAAAGATTTACAGCGAGTAGACACTTCGGCAGCAGTTCGGTACTGAAACCGGAAAGTTACAAATGACTTGGCACACCTAGTATGTATAGGGCAGCTAATTTCGCATGGAATAGCCCAAGCGAAATTAGATTTCACACGAAATCTAATTTCGTATGAAATTACCAACTATTTTCGTACGGAATTACCTAGTTGTAATTTCGTGCGAAATTACCTACAAACACACTTTTCTCCTTTTTCGTGCCCTGATCTATCTAATACAATACAAGACTCGACACAAGACGAAGTCGACAGACGCATGCACCAACAATACTAGTGTAGTACTTAGTCTCTGGCTCATATTGGGCCTCAAAACATTGTCTGTCTATGTACTGTACTCCTGTCAGTATTTCTAGTTTGTCTGATAATGGTGCCAATTCTGTTCTGTGTATCATTAGAACTATCTCGTGTTGCATGTAGCAACGATAAAAGTCTTGCAACATGAAATGCCATTGTATGTATATAACAGTAATAAAAAATTCATTTGTCTTGTAAACTAGATCATGCACGGTTATTAAAGCACCGGTTACTGTTCAATTAGTGTACGGAATGTACGGAAAAGTGACAGTTGTCACAGTCTCCCCCCGTTAAAAGAATTCCGTCCCGAAATTCAAGCTATGCCATCGGTCGCAGGGGAGTTGTGAATCAAATGTGGTCACTTAGGTTCAAGTTTTGTCTTTATGTTCCCATGTAACTCTGCGTCATGATATGAATTCTATCGTACTCAAGTAATTCAATTACGTCTTCTCTGTATCTCGTGGACTCTTGGTCCGCAACCTTAACAGGTTCTCTAGTAATTTTTTCGTTTGTCATTGACGTGAATCTTATTTGTGGGAACAACGACTATTCCTTGAGTCAGACTCCTCTAAAGAATTCACTACTGATCTTTTTCTGGAAGTTTCATCTTGTGAGCAATGGTTCTGATCCCTACACCGGGGATCCAACCTCTACGTTTTCCAAATCACACCACGCCTTCTCTAGGCGAGGCTCCCATTAAAGTCATACTTCTTATTTCAAATTTCTACGATTTCTGCCGCTCGTCGGCGCAATCTTTCTGTATTCCGCGGGTTGTCTTGTTATGATCACATATCTGAACGATCTTGCCTCTAGTTTTTCCTGGACCAACTCGGGCCAGTAGATTGTTTATTTCCGGTCTCCGTTCAACATGATGGGGATCGACTTATTATGTTCCATCTAAAGCTTCACACGAAGCGGTTTAAACGGCGGTGTGATAAATACTGTTGTAGGAAAACTCCACTAAGGGCAAGTGAGTGTTCCACTTTTCATCAAAGTTTATCACACAGGCACGTATCATGTCCATACAGTCTGCATCGTTTAGTAGCTTAGTTCATCTACGTTAATATTCATGCTTTTACGATCAACGGTGTGCTGCAACCCTTGTGATCAGTAAAGATCGTGCATCGTTTTCTTTCGGGTAATGACGTCAAATTTGCGGTGCGCAATCATTGTATCTAGATCATGGTTTCTTCTCATGATCTTTTAATCAAGGTGGCGCGTATGCAATGCCGTGGTCTCGTTGCATTGACGCGCAATCGAGACTTTGTCGAGAAGCGTTACATAATAGCAACTCTAACTCCTTAGCTCTTGATTGCAGGGTTGGCATGAATCTCGTTCTTACCCACCATGTATTCTAAAGTTCTTTTCTCGCGAATTCGAAATCTGCTTTTCGACATCTTAGTACATAACTGTTCTTTCTCTAAAAGTCGCAAGATAAATTGCAGAAGTTGTTCACGACCTTCCTTGGTCGTTGGCCATATAAGAATGTAGCCAATAAATATGATCGTTCGACTCATAAGGTCCATGAATACTATCGATGCATGTGTTAAGCCAAATGGTACGACAAGGAACTCGTAACGCTCGAAACGAGTCCGAAAGGTCATTTTAGTGATATTTCCTTCTTGTATTCACAGTTGAGGACTTCCTTGCCTCAAAAGTCACTTCTTAAGTAGTAACTGAAATCTTACGGTTGGTCCAATCATGTTGCCAATCCTTGGCAAAAAGGATGCCGGCCCTTGATATCCAATTCTCTGAAGTTGTTGCAAAGTGGAGGCTGTCAACTTTCTTTTTGTGTCCTTAACTAAGGATGTCATGTCCTTAATTTCCTTGGTCTAGTAGCTCTTGCAGTTATATCGGAGGCTCATGCTTCGCGGATGAAGCTAGTCGGTAAGGCGTCATTCGGCACTGGTGCCGCTCCTAGCACAAGATTTCTCCTAAGCTCCTCTTGGCGCTGTGGAGGTATTCCTGGCAAGTCTTTAGAAAAGGCTACTGGAACTTCTTCCGTCACGGGGATGTTTTCAGGCTCCGCAGTCTACTCGGAGGCGTTTCTGTGTCTCTTCGACCAATGAGAGATGTCGCAGATCCGTTGCCTTGTGGGGTCTAGCACCCTTGCACCTATTGCAGGAAGGTTGTGCACTATAAATGTTTCATCATTCGCAAGAGGCATGCGACTGATTTTCCTTATATCAAACGACTTCAGTTCTATACTTGGATTTCCAATCCATGCTGACTATCATATCATGGCTTCCCAAGTCAATGGTAACACAAGGTTCCGGCCTTCTGAGTCCCTAAAATATATTCCTTAATTGCTTCGTCTGCTTAAACTAGCCTTCTATATGCCCATTTCTAAAGAATACGGGACGTCTATTTTACTCAAAACTGGTCCAAGCAGTTCCTTAAGTTCTAAGCATGCAAGGTTAAAGTTGACGCCAGTATTAATCAAAAATAGATGCATAAGGTTGGTTAATAGGGAACGTACCCGTAACCGCATCTGGATCCTGGCGTGCTTCACGAGTTTCGATCGTGAAAACCCTTCCTTGCTTGTTTCTTCCTAGGGCAATCTTTCCTAAAGTGCCCTGCTTCACCACATCTGTAGCAACCTGGTACTCTACCATTATCTCTTCCATCTGGATTCTTCGCCCAACAGGCATCCTTGCTGTGTCCTTCTTTCCCACACTTTCCGCACTTAGGCCTCAGGCATTGACCTTAATGGTAAAAATTGCATTCCTCGCACCTCGACTTAGTCCCCAAGTAGACCTTATCACCAACCTTATTAGTGGCTCCAGAAGATTTCCTGCCATGCGGCGAGTTCACTTCCTTTCTTTTGTTTGCTTTAGAGTTTCCATAGCTGACTTGGGTGCCCATCTTTAGATTTGAGGATTTTCTTTTCTTGTTTTCTGATGACTCCACATGAGTCTCTTTCTTGTTATCCTCAGATTCCGAAAATTTTCCCATGCGTAGAGCTTCTTCAGTAAGAGTGACACTCAAATCGATAGCCTCTGCGATGGTTGAGGGCTTTGAGGTAGTAACCATGCTCCTGATCTGAGGTGCAAGTCCCCAAATGAATCGCTCAATTCTCTTGAATTCCGGCTTGACTAAGTAGGGGACGACCCTAGACTAGTTGTGAAATCGCTGGACATATTCAGGAATCTTCGGCCCGTCCATTTTCACATTCCAGAACTCCACCTCAAGCTTCTGGATTTCAGCCCTAGAACAGTATTTATTCTCCATCATTTCCTTGAGCTCGTCCCAGCTCAGTGCATAAGCAGCATCTGCGCCAAGGGTCTGAACCTGAAGGTTCCACCAGGAGAGTTCGCCATCCAAAAACAACCCTGAGATAATGGTAACACTCTGCTGGGGTGAACAATTACTCATTCTTAGAACGGAGTCAGTCTTTTCTGCCCAACGAACAAATGCAACGGCACCTTTTGTGCCATCAAAATTCAATGGCTTGCAGTCCAGGAATTGTTTATAGGTGCAGCCAGTTGGAGGGTTATTTCCAGAGGTGCCACCGCTGTGTTTGGAGCGGAGGGCTTCATGTCGAGCAATTGCCTGTGAGATTCGTTCTTGAATCTCGGCTTCTGTCCTTGGTAATGTACTGGTGTTTGTGTCACGTCTGGGCGGCATTCTCTTCTGTCAAAAGCATGGGGCGGATTAGACAACATTCCATAATTGTCTATGAGGTACATAGCACCATAAGCAAACATGTAATCACCCAATATCACATGCATATACACTCAACAATGTGTGAACGAGGCAACAATTACTGAGCCTTCATATAGGCTTGGTAACTTGGCCTATTATTTGTAATAATGTACTCGAGGCTACATCGCCCTGGTCATACAAGTTTCATAAAGTGGTAGAGTGTAACGTCAGTGAATCTTTCTGAATGTTATCCATCTTCACTTGCTTAAGTATCGTTTCTCAATCGTCTCGTACACGGGTAGAAGTATCAGACACGAAGTAGGCAAAGACAGGTTTCCTACTTTATAAAGTGCTAAAGCAATGGTCTATGTATTGTTCTACCAGATAAAGGTGTGAACACCTATAGATTATTTTTGGAGGGATGGTGATCATTAACCTGTCCCGCAGAGTCCATCAGGATTTCCATGCACTACAAGTCGTTATTATGTGGGCCCCCATAATAATAAATTGTCTTGCACAGTTACCCCAATTTTCCCTCGTCTAAGTAGATGACCAATCAAGGAGGGGACACTATTGTCCTTATACTTCTGTCATGGAAAGGACCATTGCAGTGGTCCACGCGCTAACACTCGTTATCGTTACGCGCGAATAGGCACGATGATTAAATGAAATAGGAATAAGGAGAATTCCTTGTAGTTGGAGGGGCACCTTCAAGATGAATACTTCATCTTCCGTTTCTGGTCAAGTATGTCGTCAATCTCACTTCATAAAAGCCACAGGGATCTCGTCCCGCTAATTAAGAAGTTGTTCAAGGTTGCCGCCTCTGCCTCGCCGTCACCACCGTAGTCAGGAACCTTCACGATCAAGAGGGAATAGCAGCCATTTCCTACGGAAGCAAGCTCGGAATCTTGTTTTGGTAATCACTCCAGTCATGAGCTTTGCAATGAACGCGAGGTTGATAGATTCATCGTGCGAGTTAAGTACAGTAATAGAGTTCGGAGTCGAATGTATCTTATTCACGTCAACAATTATTCCATACACTTATTCGTATGTATGTATCAGTAATTAAGTATGTAACTTAGCATGAACAGGCAATTTGATGCATCATATTACGTATAACTCTCGTTTATCCTTTGAGGGGTCATTTTGTCTTTGGCAAGTCTAACTCGTGTAGACTATGCCTTAGTTGGCACATTATCTTGAGGGTATTCCCTACTAATGTCCTTGCCTTGTCTCTTCTTCGAAGAATGTTTGACATATGGATCTTGACGCTTACGTGAATGGAATGAAAACCTTTTTGTAAAATGTTTTTGTGAGAGAGTTCTAGTGATTGTAGTCTAGACTCGAGAAGGAATCCTAGTTCACTACAATCGAAGCTCTGATACCAAACTGTCACACCCTGACTTTTGCGGAAGCGTATGATGTGTGACTGGTTTAATATCATTGCATTCAATCGTAATAAACAACTACATGATTCAAAACGATGTTCATCCATTCATAAAATTTGAGTATTACAAATACCGATTATTTAAGTTTCAAAACACAACCTTCGACTAGGTTACAAATCAACAAAAGTGGATGACGTCTAAACTTGATGTCTACTTCTAGTTACGATACACGTGCCCAAGATCCATCCTGTCACCTGAAATACATGTAATTTTGGAAAACATCAACAAAAGTTGTGCGAGTTCATGCGTTTTGTGTGAGTACTGTAATCTTGTAAATCTTTGAGAGACTCCTTTGTAAACAGGTATGAAAAGCGTGTATGAACATGAATGTTTTACAAGGTCTTTAAGGCATGTGAGGACATAGGGAGCACTCGTATTGAGTAGGCTTATACCCTTATCGATTTTCCTCGACTGTGTCGATTAACCTCGACTGTGTCAATTTACCTCGACTGTGTCGATTACCCTCTACTGTGTCGGTTACCCTCGACTGTGTCGATTAACCTCGACTGGGACTCCGAAGCACTGCTTGGTACTAGTTGTGACCATGAGTGGGGTTCGACCGTACCCGTTAGATCTAACCCTCGTCCCTAATTATGTATTAATGGCATTTCAGTATTAAGTCTATGCTCACATGATCTAGTATTTCATAGGCATTTCATACCGTTTAAGCATTTGTAACATGTATTCCACCCCCGAGAGTTATAAAACCAAAAACAGTTAAGAGAAAAGGGGGAGCATGAACTCACTGTTTTGCGTCTTCAGTACTCGTAACTCAAATCTCGTCAGCTAACACGACTACCTACAATGTGCTAGGGTTTATTAGACGAGCGGGCCGTGCCTTGCCTTAGTATTCATGTTTTGAGTTACGTTTCTTTTATGTCTTCAAATATTATTCCAAGGTTCCGTGACAATACTTCTCAAGTATTTATTTTCGTATTTCCTTCCCAAGGATGGGAGTATTTCATACATGTGTTTTTGTATTCTCGTATTTGTAGTTTCCCAAAAATAATATATTTTCAAGTCTTACTTTAGAAAATATATTTAAACTTGTTTTGTCCCAATAATGTATTTCAAGAAAGTATAATTTAACTTCCGAAAATAACATATTTTCTATTTGTTGTAATAATAAAAAAATCATACTTTCATTTCTTTTGTGTCCAAAACAATGTTTACCAAAAATATACTTGTAACGGTATTCTCCGGAATATTTCATAAGTTACGTTTTGGTTTCACAATATCAAGTGTGCAACTTATGTATTTATTCCGTGAGGTTTTTGGTAATAATTTGGATTTGTACATTCTTGGTATTTTGTTAAGTTATATTATTTTAACCCTTAAAACAATATAACTATTACACGAAATATACACTTAATCACACATAGTGTCTGCGATGTAAATATATATTCTAAATACACATTCACCCATTTTTATTTGTAAAATCAACCTCCAATACTTGTATTTTCTGTAACAAAATCTATGGCAAAGTTTATATTGAAAACCAAAGTTATAATACACTAGTAAATATTTGTTAGAAAATATTTCTATATAAGCATATCACTTTCTTTTCAAAAGTCATCATATCAATCAACAATCAAACCCTAAACAATATTATTCTTACCGAGTGCAAGAACAATACATTTTACATAACAATATGAACATGATCCTTTCACAAAAACTTGTAGTAACTTGGTAAAGTCTTTAGTGGGTTTAGTTACCCTTTAAAGTGTGTTCATTCCTTTAAAAATCTCATTTTCAAAGAAACTAAGTGTTTACAACTTGTAAACATATTTTACAAAAATATTTCTTTATGGATCTTCTTGTTCTTCTAGTGTTTCTACACTTATTTTACTACCAAAAACAGTGTAAGTTTAAGTAAAAATCATGATCTAATAGAAATCACATTTTGATCTTGTTTTTCTTGGAAAGTCATTCACAAATCTTGGATCTACAAGATTATCAACTCACTTTGTTTATTACTTTTCAAGAAATCATTTTGTTTTCAAGTTCATGTTTAATCAAGAAGATGATCATTTTACGTGGTTACATAATCATCCTTCCACTTGCTAGATTATGTGTTTAATCATACTCTAGCAAGTTCCATATGATGATCAACATCATATTACCAAGAAATCAACAAGCAAACATCATACATATTCTAAACAACATCATTTTATCCATATTTCATCATATGTAAGCTTTATGTTCATGATTCATGTGTATGTCTTTTAATGTTCTTGTTATTTGCATCAATATACATCTTTTAACCAACTAAAATAGAAGTAAACAAGAGTTACAAGGATCTTACTACTAGCTTTAAGCTAGGGAAGAACAAGATGAATATGGAGTGGACAAAAGCTATAGATGGAGGTCCTTCAAGATCCGTGAGTTCCACACTTCCTATATCACCTTCTTACACCTCGTAATGGCCTTGGATTGGTTGGATGAAGATCGAAATATGGTGATGGTGGTGGTGTTATTTGCGGCCGAGAGAGGGAGAGGAAGAGAGTGAGAGTTGAAGTGTTGAAGTGTTGTTGAAGATGGTTTCTTATAATCCCCTAATCTCTATTGTCCAATGGGTATATTGTCTCCATAAGTACATACACATCTCATCAAATCTTAAGAAAGATTATATGGAAGGATTTTGAGAAGATTATGAAATCTTGGAATGGGGCCATTCCATGGGCCGTAGATTAGCATGGGGGGGGGGGGGGGGAGTTTAATTGTAACTTGAATGATAAGTAGGTTAATTAGTTAGGGGTTAAGTGTAATATCTAGTGTTTAAAGTGTAGGATGCATTATGTAGTGTGTTAGGGTGTTCGGGAACCATTACTAGTTCAGAAAAAGTAAAACAATGCTTCTAGCAATATTTTGGGGTTCCGGGTAATGTCCGGTTGTTCGGTTAGATACCTGTTCGTTAAAATGTCAAGTTATACCGTATAGTGTCCTTTATGTAACTTTTTGTGACACTTTTAATTCCCGACACTTAGGAAAGCATACAGGACCATTTTGCCATATTTTTGCACATTTCTAGCTTGTTAAAAAGCTGATTTTTTGCTTAAATATGCAGAATTCTGCACTTTATGTGGGTTTTAGGCACTTTCCGGCACTTTATCTATCATCTAGTGACGCAGCTTTATGGTCCTTACTTCTCTACACACTATACTAGTGTAGTACTTAGTCTCTGGCTCATACTGGGCCTCAAAACATTGTCTGTCTATGTACTGTACTCCTGTCAGTATTTCTAGTTTGTCTGATAATGGTGCCAATTTTGTTATGTGTATCATTAGAACTATCTCGTGTTGCATGTAGCAATGATAAAAGTCTTGCAACATGAAATGCCATTGTATGTATATAACAGTAATAAAAAATTCATTTGTCTTGTAAACTAGATCATGCACAGTTATTAAAGCACAGATTAGTGTTCAATTAGTGTACGGAATGTACGGAAAAGTGACAGTTGTCACATCGTTAACCCCATTTTCAAGATCCATGATGAAGTTAAAGTATATTTAACTTGAATTATGCTCAAAAACATCATGGATGTTGGTTCGTTTGGCTGTAAGGTTGCGTTTTTCGGTTAATTACGACGAAAGTCGTAACTCACGCGAAAACGATCCAAACTGCGAAACGAAAGGTTTTTTTTGCATTCCCATCACTAAAATACAATATTTCAATGATTACAAAAATTTTTGGATGTGCGGATATGATTAGAACGCAGAATATGCACGAATTTGCATATTTTCGCAGTTTTGACGCTTTTAGTCCCTGTGATCAAATAAGCATATTTTCACAAACCGAACCCTCCAAAACTTATATCTAAGCCATGTTAAGGGTATTTAGGGTATGTTTAGCTTATGACCTTGTTCCGGAGTGTACGTTGCTACGAGAATCGGCAGACTTTCGTAGTTTGTCGTAAATAGTCCTGTGATCGAATAAACTTGTTTTTGCCATACCGAACCCTTCAAAACTTATTTATAAGTTATGTAAAGGATATTTAGGGTATTTTTAGCTTATGTCACTATTCCGGAGTGTACGTTGCATTAAACTGATTACGTTTGCGTAATAGTTTACATAAAACTTCCAGAAAAGCTTCTCAAGAGTTCAAAATCATACGAGATTTGATATGTGTAATTGTCACTTGTAATTATACAAATCCCGGGAATGAAACACAAAATTTCATTGGATTCGTAATTGTATGATGGTCATAAAGGCACAAATCTCACACCTCCAGTCTAGGTGGGTACGATTTATGTTGGGCGGAGGTCTGCAGGTGGAGTGTTTGCATTAGAGTTTGTTTGGCTTTCCCCAATTCGTTGACGATCAAATTGGAGTTGAGCCACGATATAGTCATGCATCTAATTCACCTCCACGTCTGTGAACCCATCCCAAAGATCATCCTCTGGTGCAGGTGAAGGGTTGAAAAGATGAGGATTTAGACGAGGTGATCGTCGTGGCCTTGCTAGATGTGGATGGTAGACTGTTGGAGGTGGGTGGTAGATCGCTGCAAGTAGAGGGGAGACTGCTGCATGTAGAGGGTTGACTGTTGCCGGTGGAGGGGTTGAAGGAAGAGGGTTTGGCCGTCGTCGAGAGTAAAGTATGAGGTTTGATGGTCTTTCATTACCACCACCCATATCTCTGGTAGAAGAAGAATTATAAGTGTGTAGGTAGTGGAAGATATGCATCTGTGGTGAGGGAGTAGAGGAACATTTATAGGCAGTAGAATATAGCCGTTGGAATAGTGCTTTTAGAATTCGAATTCAAATATGGTCATAGTGCGGTTAGAATTTGAATTCAAAATATAGTCGTTGGAATAGTGCCGTTAGAATTCGAATTGAAAATATGTGCGTTGAAAACGACAATGATACATTCATTAACTTAGGCCAAAGCCGACCAGTAGTATTTTATAGCACTATAGAACTGAAAATCCCGTTACCAAATTTCACGGGGTATGTGGGGAAGTTAGGGGAATGGGAGAAACTGTGAAACACAATTGATAAACCCTTTAGTTGTTTGTCCGATGAGTCAGCACAGGCTTAAATGTATTCGCTGGCAAACCATACTAGTTTATACAAAACAAAGATGATTGGTTCAAACAAAAACGATTAGTTTACACAAAGACGATTGGTTTTTACAAAACAAAGACGATTGTTTTTTTTTACAAAACAAGACAATTTGGCTTTTACAAGACAAGACAATATGGTTTATACAAAACAAGACATTTGGTTTATCCAAAGTCACAAATGGTTTTCAAACATATACAAACTATACAAATCTTATTTTAACCAACTAGTTATTCACAATTTTTTCACAAGGAACGATTTTGTCAAGATTCGTGGCTACAAAGATTTATTTACAATATCAACTCTTGTATTTGGTTAAACATATTTCAATACAAATTTGTATCCATGAATTTAACCACGAAGCCTATGTTACTCACCAACTTTGTTGTTGACGTTATTTTCACATATGTTTCAGGTGCAAATGTGCGATGATTATTCAAGTATGTTACACGTATGAATGGACTCGGGCTTTAGTTTGCTTTAATCTAAAAACAATTATTTGTAATCTTTTGTGGTTGAAAAACAATACAATATAATGAAATTTTAGTATCATGTGTTTTGAGCAATTTGTAACGTGACTCCCCGACGTTTCCGTCGCGGATTGTATTCGCGGTCGGGGTGTTACATTGCTTCTACACGATTGTTGAGATTTTTTAGGCATATCCATGTTCGTTACAGATGGCCATTTACATTAAAGATTGAGAAGCACATGAAGAATTGGCAACCCAGCTGCATACGTTTCTTGTACTTAACATTGATTGTTTAGTTAGTTGAATAAATGGAGTGTAATTGTAAAACTTTTGACCAAGGTGGAATTTTGGGAGAATAGTCGTGTCACATCCTTGCGTTTTGAAAAACCGCCTTCTAAAATACTTCACATTGAGGACAATGTTGACCTCAAGTGTGGGGATGGAGAGAAAAAGTTTTAGATCTTAATCCTTCATTTATATTCTACACATTGAGGACAATGTTGACTTCAAGTGTGGGGATGGGGAAAATTTTGAATTTTTTTAGAAATATCCTTTAAGCGATTTAAAAAGCATGATTAGCAAAGTTAACAAGAGATTGCACGAACCATTTTCCCTTTTATAATGGTCAAAACCTGAAAATTAGCATGAGGTGTATTCAGTTAGTTTTTATAAGAAAATTGTGGGTGTTTATTTGGAAATAGTCCCCCTAAGAAGTTAGTCATGTTATACACATTACATGTCATACCCTTTCCATGTAAGAGTCTGAGCCATATTTACATGTAACATTTATATGTTTCTTTGTTTGAGTGTGCCACTCACATATTGTAGAACTTGCAATTTTTTATGCGTTAAAGACCATGGACCAATTACGAGCACAAGAATGATTAAGGATTATGATAAACCTTTTTATTTGTACACCATTTTGTATCATACGTCACCCAAATTAATCCCCTAGTCGCCAATTTTGAGCATAAACCTTTCATTTGACCAACCCATTTTAACCCACTAATCTTTTTTGTTTTAAACCCGAGTGATTAAAATTCGATTTTAGGTTGTGTTTGTTTGTAAGTATTTTGAATTTTATAATTATTTTGTAATTTTTTTTGTAAATTATTTAGCTAATCAAACAACTTATGCAATACTAAGACTAGAAGGAGTGGGGGCCGGCTGAGGCCCGGCTAGGACCGGCGCCGGTCCCCCACACCGCCCCCTCCACCCCACCCGTCCTCACCAGCAAACCCAAGCCGGGCTCGCCGTGCCACCTTTGAAGCATATAGCCGTTAATAACGGCTAGTTTAATAAAAAAAAAAAAAAAAAAAAAAACCTTTTTCAATTTAAATATATACCCATTCTTTATACCATTTCTTCAATATTTCACCCATTCTTCTCCCATTCTCATCCATTTTTATAAAAAAACACTCCCATTTTTATACCAATCTTTTATAAAAAAATATCTCTTCATCCACAATGGCATCTAATCCTTGGTGGTCCGGCTCTTCTTCGGATGAAGAGGAGATGTTTTTCGCAAACGCTGTGGTAAAGGCGGTGCAGATTCTTTTGGAAGAGGAAGAGGAAGAGGACTCGTCTGAAAACGTTATTACCAGACGAATACAGGTTAACAGAGACCGCGAAGGAGCGCACGAGAAATTGGTTAACGATTATTTTTCTGATGCACCCCTTTACAACGCCGACACTTTCAAACGAAGGTTCCGAATGAGTCGCCGTTTATTCACACGGATTGCTGATGATTTGGCGGGGCTAGACCCGTTTTTCACTCAACGACCCGATGCTCGTAATTATGAAGGGTTCACCACGTTACAAAAGTTTACTGCGGCCATTCGCCAACTGGCGTACGGGACAGTGGCCGACGCGTTGGACGAGTACTTACAGATGTCGGCAAGAACCGCGCGGGAATGTTTGTATCGGTTTTGCCATAATGTGGTGAAACTGTATAGCAAAAAATATTTGCGGAAACCAAACGCGTATGATGTTCAACAGTTGTACCAAGCTCATGAAGCAAGGCACGGGTTTCCGGGAATGCTTGGTAGCATTGATTGTATGCATTGGGCGTGGCATAACTGCCCGACTGGGTGGCGATGCCAATACACGCGAGGTGATCACGGCTATCCAACCTTAATACTTGAGGCCGTGGCGTCACAAGATTTGTGGATCTGGCATTCTTTCTTTGGGCTCCCTGGTTCACTCAACGACCTCAACGTGTTGTACCAATCGACGATCTTTAGCGATGTCGTTAATGGAATCGGACCGGACACCCGTTTTACAGTATCAGGGGTTGAGTATAGACGCGGGTATTATCTTGCTGACGGAATATATCCGTCTTGGTCTACAATTGTCAAGACTATTTCATATCCTGAGGACGAAAAAAGGAAAAAATTCGCCAAGCGTCAAGAAGGTGCAAGAAAAGACATCGAACGTTGTTTTGGTGTTTTAAAAAAAAATGGGCCGTCCTTGAACAACCGGCACGTGCGTTCACACCGAAGCGGTTGCGCCTGATTATGTACGCTTGCATTTTGCTCCATAACATGATTATTGAAGACGAAGGTCAGGCGATTTGTGAGTATGATGAGAATGCATCTTACGGGAATACTGTCCCGGTAGATCCGACGCAACAGGATTTAAACTCGTTCGCGCTAACCAACGACTTCACGCATATAAACCTTCAACAGGATTTGGTAGAACATATTTGGAACAACGTTAACGTAGCGGACGGTGCCGAAGACGAAGACGAAGACGAGTAGTTTAGTTTTTTTTTTAGGAAATGTAATATTTTTTTTATTTTTCGGAAATGTATTTTTTTTTTAGGAAATGTAATTTTTTTTTATGTTATGAAATGAATTTATTTATGTTGTATTTGTTAATTTTTATAAAGTTTTTATTAAGTTAATAAAGTAAAACTTAGAAAATTATAAAATAATGAGGTGGGGTAGCCCCATCCTCCATCCCCCTCAATTATGAAGGAGGCCCATCCCCCACGAGCCGCCTACGTGGCGCCTACGTGGAGGCTCATCCCCGTGGGGATGGGCCAAACCACTCCTTCTAGTCTAAGCATATGTTCATCGTGGATACAATACTCGACGTACCCTGACTACGGAGGTGAATTGAGTTTTTGACTGAACGCACAACACGATCTGTCAGGTCTCACTGCAAAGCAGGCTCTATCAGGTAATGCAAGCCAATGAGTCCCAGACCAATTGGTTTGGGAGGAGGTGGGAAGGTTTTCCACAGGTCACAGGTTCGATCCCCATTGGGGACAATCAACCTGCACGGTCCTCTTCAGGGGATTAGACTTGGGGTTTCCTGCCCGGGTGTGTAGATACACGGGGATTCGCCTGGGGTCTACAAAGGGGTGTTCTATCTGGGGGAGAACCCCGATCCTGGATAGACGGGTAATCAGTTCAGGCTGGCCCGGGGTGTAAGCGGAGCTCCACCGCCATCACCAACAAGCCGTTAAAAAAAAAAAAAAAAAAAAAAAAAAAGGTAATGCAAAGTTTACACGTGCACCCATCACTAGACCCTCCCTGAATTCAATATTTTATTAACTAGCATTGAAACTCATAGACTAATAGGCTCACTTATATATTCCTTTGAAATTTATGCACAGATTAGGTATATTGAGAAAATCATTTAAAGTAATAGTTAGTGAGAAAATGAAATGACAATTTTAAGAACGTGGGGTATGGTGGGCCGGGGGTTTGGGGCATGAGTTGACACATGAATTAGGGGCATTCAATACATAAACCCAAGTTGTAGGGGGTATGGTGGGCGTGGCTGGACTGGCGTGGCCAAGCCAAATCAATTTTTTAACATATATATATATATATATATATATATTTATAACCATTAAAAACTACATAAACATACATAATAATTATCAAAATAAAAAACAATAATTATTCGTCGTCTTCGTCGGTTTCGAACCCAGGAATTGTTGAAACATGATCCACCAAATCAGATCGAAGGTTGTGATGTATATCCCTTGACTTGATCAAAAATTCATTTGACGCTTTATCTCCGTCTGTAACTGTTACGTTACCTGGTTGGGGGTCATCGTCATCATAGTAGGTAACGACCGCTCTACCTTCATCCTCCAAAATCATGTTGTGAAGAATGATACATGCGTACATCACGTTTCCAATCTGATCCTTGTCCCATAGTCAACAAGGCATTGCCAATATTCGCCACCTTTTCTTCAAAACACCAAATGCTCGCTCGACGTCTTTACGTGCAGCCATTTGGACCCTATTAAACTTTAATCTCTTTGAATCTATGGTACCGTGTCTTGTGAACGATTTTACAAAAACCCCCCACTCTGGGTAAATCCCATCAACTAGGTAGTACCCATACACGTACTCAACCCCGTCTACAAAGAAAGTTCCTTTGGGTCCTATACCATTTACCCGAGCATTGAAAAGGGGCGAGTGGTTTATGATGCTAATATCATTATGTGAACCTGGCATGCCAAAGAACGCATGCCATATCCAAAGATCTTGGTACGCAACCGCTTCAAGCATGATGGCTGGCATCCCGTGAAATCACTCGTGTGAGCGCCTTGCCATGCGGTAGGACAAAGTTCCCAAGGCCATTTCATACAATCTAAACTACCTAGCATCTCGGGTAGCCCATGATAATCTGTATGATGTTCCAATATCTATTGCACGTCACTGAACAAGGGCTTTCTCAAATATCATTTCCTATAAAGTTCTAAAATACACGAACAAAAGTTGTGAAGACTTTCTCTAGCTACACGTGCAGACATTTTTAAATAGTCATCCATAATGTCCGAACTATTGCCGTACGCTAACTGTCTAAGTGCGGCCGTGACCTTTTGCCACGTACTAAATCCTAATTGCCCGGTTACATCCGGTTTTTGTTGGAAATAAACATACTTCTCCTCAAGATCTCTAGATATCCTTAAAAATAAGTTTTTACTCATACGAAAACGATGCCTAAACATTTTTTCATCATACTTAGGTTCCGCTGAGAAGTAATCGTTTACCAACAAATTGTTAGCGGTGTGCCGTTCACGAGCGATGTACCTCCTCCGTTTAGGTTGCGGAGTCTCTTCCTCATCGTCTTCCACGATAGCTTTCACCACTGTCGCGATCGCTTGTAGAAATATTTCCACACCATCGTCAGACAATGATGACGATTCACTTGAACTTGAGGAACTCATGGCAAGATTGTGTTTTATGTGTTTGATATTGTGTGAGAAAAATGTTAAATATGGTAAGGCATTTATAAAGGAAAAAAAGTTTTTTTTTTTTTTTAAATGCCCCAACGGCTAGTTTGGTTTGGCCATTGAGAGCCCACCATGTCATATTCATAGACCCGCCCTACGCCCAAACCCAAGCCCACCAGGGGTGATGGCTTGAGCGTTTTCAGCCAACCCACGCCCCATACCCCATAATCTAAGCATAAACGCATCTAAGTTAGATATGTAAGAATGATTTAGGTAGGTGTCAACTAATCTAACTTATATTCTTTGATAACTTTTCACTAAGTCCACACGGAGTGCGCGTGGTTTGGTGATGTGGAAGCCTCTTCACTCCGGGCACACCGGCCCGAATCCTGCGTGGTAATATTGGCGTCGGATTCTTCACCAATGTGATGAAGAAGATAGTGATGAGGTGTGTTCTTTTGATTGGGTGGTGTGATTTTTATTTGATTTTTTTGTTACATATAAAAAATATAAAAAGTGTATGGCACGTGTCACACCACATAACCCTTTCACGTCCCATCCTACCCCATCTTTTTTTGGCACAACACTATATTTCTAACAGTTGCTGACGTGGCTATCACATGACGCTTCACACCCCCTTTTCATGCCCTTTCACTCTTCATAGTCTAAAAGATTCGTTAGATAACTTATAAATTCTCCCTAATTTTGATAGGGATCATTTTCTCAAATAAAATAACTGGTCGAATATAGTTGCAACCAATGTTGTAGAAGGCGCTAGGCGCTAGTCGGGCGGTGAGGTACCGCCTAGGGATTAATCGGGATTAATAGGGATTAATCGGAATGGGAATTTATATATGTAATTTTTCAAATTTATATATATATACACAATAATATAAAAATAATACTTCAAAATTCACATAAATACTTCAAAATTCACATAAAAATTCAAAAATTAACCAACTTTTGACCAAGTAGACCGACTAGGACCGATTTTTACCGACCAGGACCGATTTTTGCCGACCAGGACCGATTTTGACCAAAAAACCCATGGTCCGATTAGTCCGACTTTTGACCGATTAGTCCGACTTTTGACCGACTAGGACCGACTTTTGACCGACTGGGACCGATTTTGACCTGGACCGATTAATTGGCCGATTTGCTCAAAATTAGGCAATTAGTAGCCGACTAGCGCCTAGGCGCCGATTAATCGGCCGCCTAAACCGATTTCTGCAACAATGGTTGCAACAATAAGCCTCGGTGTCTCACAAACGTCTCTTTTTCTACTATTACATAATCTAGACATTATTATATTATTATATACTAGGTGTTGCCCTGCCCGCGTTACGGGGCGATGGCCGAATAATGAGCGAGTGTTAGTTAACTCATTGACACGAAAAAAAATTAAATCGAGTCAACATATTAAAACAAAACACTTTTATAGTTTTGATTAAAAAAAACTAAAACAATGGCAATATTGTAGTTTTTATCTGAGCGAAAGTTGTATTTTTTGACTGGGGTAAAATCGTAATTTGCCAAAAGCTAAAGTAATGGCAGTACTGTAGATTTGACCCAGGGGCAAAATTGTAAATTTTCACAGGGGCAAATTCGTAATTTTGAACTTGGGGTAACAACATAATATAAATTTGAACTAAGGGCACAGGCGTAATTTTTAGCTGGAGGCAAAAGCACAATTTTATTTTGAACCGAGTGCAAAATCATAATTTTGAATTGGGGGCAAAAACATAATTTTATTTTGAACTGGGAAAAACGTAATTTTGAAATGAGAGCGAAATCACAATTTTTTAAACGGGGAAAAATCACATTTTTTATTAGAGGGAAAAATCGTAATTTTTAGCTGTGGGCAAAAACAAAATTTTATTTTGAACTGGGGGCGAAAAGGTAATTCTGAGCTGAATTTTGAGCTGGGGACAAAAGCGTAATTTTATTTTTAGCTGGGGACAAAATCGTAATTTTAAAGAGGGACAAAAACGTGATTTTAGAATGAATTTAAAATAATAAACTGGTTGGTCCAATGGGAGAGTGCCAGGCAAAGTCATAATTTTGAATTGAGGGCAAGATCGTAATTTTGAGATGGTGACAAAAAGCGTAATTTTATTTTGAGTCGGGGGCTAAAACATAATTTTAAAATGGATATAAAACAATAAAAGTGTTGGTCCAATGGGGGAGTGCCAGGCAGCTGCCTGACACTATTCCCCCCAACTTGTAAATGTATATGTAGTATACTGAGCTGAATTTTTAGCTAGGGACAAAAGCGTAATTTTATTTTGAACTGGGGACAAAACAGTAATTTTAAAGAGGGACAAAAACGTGATTTTAGAATGAATATAAAATAATAAACTGGTTGGTCCAATGGGAGAATGCCAGGCAAAGTCTTAATTTTGAATTGAGGGCAAGATCGTAATTTTGAGATGGGGACAAAAAGCGTAATTTTATTTTGAGCCGGGGGCTAAAACGTAATTTTAAAATGGATATAAAACAATAAACGTGTTGGTCCAATGGGGGAGCTGCCTGGCACTATTCCCCCAACTTGTAATTGTATATGTAGTATAATATCAATTCACATAGGATGAATGAGCCAGTTGCTTCTTGACTTTTAGGTTTGACCACCTTAGTTTTCCCCTTTTACAAGTTCACACACAACTTAGTTTTCCCTAACAACAACATAATCTAACAACATAATCTTCAGGCATAATTCATTGTTTCCACCTAAGGGCAGGCCCACTGTGACACTGTCACTAGAAATTACACCATCAACCATCGATGCACTATTCCGACCGATTATCAACACCGGAATCACCACCACTACAACAACCCCACCATCTTATTGTTTACTATATATATATAAACCATGAGGGGGAATAGTACCAGAGAATTGTCTGACATTCCCTTATTGGTCGATTCTTTTTGTATTTAACTTTCAAACTTTCATGTTTGCTAATATAAGTGTTTAGCTCATCTGTTTAAAAAAAAATTCTTTTTATTTGTTAATTTTGTTTATATGCATGTTTAATCTCTCTACTTTAACTTTGATAGTGTGCATGTTTAGCCCCCTACTTTTATTCCTTTTAGTATTTCATCTTTTAGTCTTTTTCACTTGCTGCCGTAATGATCAACCCAGAGCCATAGTGACCGTTAGCTATTGGTGGGCACTGCTACTACTCTTGGACTTTAATAAATTTACTTTATAATTCGTAAACTTTATTAAAACTAAAATTATTTGACATGCGTATTTTATCTATGTATCGATGTGATTTTTATTGAGATTGTGTTATGAGTAGCATGTATAAGTAACCAAAACACAGATCTGCATTTTATTAAATTGAGAAATATTTCGTTTATCGCCCCGTAACGCGGGCCGGACATAACTAGTTGATAAGAAATTTCAATAAAGTTACTTTTTAGTTGAAGGCACTGAAACAAAGAAAAGGTAATTATTCAATTTTAAGAGCTATGATAACTTTATTAAAGATCGTGAGTGTAAAAAAAATACATTAAAAGACAAAGGAGTTTAAAAATAATAATTAATAAAAAAATACAAGAAGAAGACATATTTTCATTTAGAGTTAAATGCTATTTTAGTTTCTGTGGTTTGGGCTATTTTGTCAGTTTAGTCCAAAGTTTTCATTTTTAACCTGTGGGTCCAAAAAGGTTTCACAGTTGCCATTTTAGTCCACTGGGTTAACTTCATCTATTTTTTCTGTTAACGAGAAGGTCAATTCGGTCATTTTATATGGATGAATTGCCCATTTAGTTAACAGAATTACATACAAAATGACCGAATTGGCCTTCTTGTTAACAGAAAAAATGAATGAAGTTAACCAAGTGGACTAAAATGGCAACTGTGAAACCTTTTTGGACTCACAGGTTAAAAATGAAACCTTTGGACTAAACTGGCAAAATAGTCCAAACCATAGGGACTAAAATGGCACTTAACTCTTTCATTTAAAAGCATACATTAGTTGTATCCACGCATTTGGATGATCATGGACCGGTTTAGGAATAGCTTTTAACGTAAAAATAGATCACGTATGTTTGTTCATAACCTTTGGTCGTTAAATTTGTTTTTATTGTGGTTTTTATCATTATGTTTCTTTATAACCTTTAGTGGTAAAAACTTGTTTGTTTTGTAATTTTTATCATTTGAAAATTGACCTCAAACTCATTATAGAAATCTTCATCACCTGAACTTGATCTCAAACTCATCGTAGAAACTGGTTTCAAATATCAAATGTATAATTTAACTTACAAGTTACAAATTCTAGTTTTTTTAACAATTTTCATAAAATAAAATATTATTTACTATATTTTATTTTATTTTATTGGTTATATTTTCTAATTCATATATTATATCAATATATTTAATTCTAACACCGATGACACAAGTATAATATTATTTCACATAATCATTTAAAACTCACCTAAGACCACCCGTAACAGGCGTGTTTTTTACAAAATTTAACCCCAATCATGCCCGATTTCGCCCCTCAACCGCCTAGGGGGCGTGTTTGCTAAAAAAATTTGTTTTGGCGTGGTTTTAATCATGCGGTTGGGGCGATGATTTGGCCAATCAGACCGTTGCAACAGTCAAAAGCAACGGCTATATATATATATATTCATATATTCCTTTTCTCACCTATATATAAATACACACTTTCATTCTATTTTTTTTCAAACATAAACCTCTACAATCTCAAATATTCAACCATTTTTATAAAAAATAATGGGTTCCCTAGTTTCTCGTCCATCGCAAATTATTACTATAAAGAGTTTTTAGCGGATGATGGTGAATCCACCGATGAGGAGGTCGAGCAAGAGGTGGTTACGAGTGCTTGTCAACTAGGGGTGAGATATGTGAAGCATTGTCGCCGGCCCGAACGTGAAGTTAAAACAAGAGATTATATTGAACGAGACCGACGTGCGGCAAACGATCGGTTGATGAAAGATCATTTCGATGAGGTGCCAACATTTCCTAACCCAGAAGTTTTTAGGCGTCGTTTCCGAACGAGTAAGCGTTTGCTTCTGCGCATCGTCGACGACTTGGAAAGCAACTTCGATTATTTTAAACAAAAAGCGGATGCGAAAGGGACACTTGGATTCACCGGTATTCAAAAATGTACGTCGGTGCTACGAGTCTTTGCTTACGGAAACACGACCGACATCAACGACAAGTATTTAAAAATGGCCAAGAAAACAACGCGAGACACCTTGGAGCATTTTTGTCGCGGTACATTCTTATACTTTACTATAAAAATTACAAGTAATTTTTTTAAGCTTATGGTTGTACACGTTTGTTTTTATAAAGGTATTATAGATTTGTATGGTGCGCGTTATCTGAGAACGCCCACATGGGACGACCCTCAAAAGATTTACGAGGTACATTCTGCTGAGCATGGTTTGCCTGGTATGATCGGGAGCTTAGATTGCATGCATTGGCGTTGGGATAACTGTCCGACCGCATGGCGATGTCAACACACACGGGGTGACCAAAAGGGACCTATTGTTATTCTTCAGGCGGTTGCCTCACAGGACCTTTGAGTTTGGTCAGCTTACTTTGGCGTGGTTTGTCACACCCCAACCGATGGCGGAATCATCGGGGCATGGCACTGAGCGAAACAGATTGTTCAGAAGTTTCCATAACAATTATCATAACCATCCAATTTAAATAATACGTCCCATACCGTATCTCAAACAGTCAAATAATTATTACAGACAAACATCAAGGCAAGTATTCTGTTCCGACAACTCAGATTTAAACATAAATAGTTTATTTATTGGTTTCTAGGACCTCCTTTCCTAGCTTCAATTTCATCACAGCACAGAGAGCATCCTAGACCTTTCCTAGCCTCAAGTTCACAGCATGCTAAGCATGTAAACTTCCTAAGCACCTGTCACATACGTTAAAATAAAGTCAATACATAAAATATAAAGGTGAGCATACAAGTTTGATAATAGTATATAGAGTTCGAATTCGTTTACGCATAACCAGCACGTACACATAGTGAAATGAAGCACGTTAGTTATCGACGTAGATCCATCGATACCAAGGACTGCGGGTTGACTGCCCGAGGCAGTTCGCAATACATGATTACCACCGTAATCCATGCAAGTAAAAGATCCTTAACAACCCCCGTGTGAACGGGTGCTGAGTCCAAACTATAGTACTATCGTTGCTAAGGCAGGTAGACAACATTCCATGTGTAAACATAACAAACAAGCATTCATGAGCCACGTATACCATGCATTAACGTTTAGCGTTCAAATAGTATTTGAGTAGTGTGATTGTTGTAGTTTGAATATTCATAACGTATGTAACACCCAAAAGTGCGTAAAGCAAAAAGGGATCGAGTATACTCACAACGATTTATGGATTGAAGGGAGCGCTTAGCGAGTACGGTTAGCCTGAATAGATTCGATAGCATAACGATAAGGAAAGCGAAACAAGTGAAGATGGGTCGGATGGTAGTTCGATCGGATGGTAATCCGTGCGGATGGTAATCCGTGCGGATGGTAATCCGTTCGGGTGGTCATCCATGCGGATGGCAATCCGTTCGGATGATAATTCGAGTGGATTGTTTCTTCCTATGCTAAGGATGTGTTTGTGTATGACGGCTTGTCCTTTGATGTTTTCGTTGTAGTATTTAGAAAACATTTAAGTATCTCTATCCTTCAAGTCATTCGATCGGATGCTGGGTCGTACGGATGACAATCCGTTCGGATGGTCATCCGGTCGGACGGTGATCCGGTTGGACGGTGACTTGATGGTGAGATTACTTGTTGAAGACAAGTTCACAGTTGAAGTGTCACTCGATCGGATGATCATCCGATCGGATGGCAACCTTCTCAATGAACTTGTTGAGAATTGTTTAAGGCTTTACAATCTTAGTATCTCATGATCCGAAGAGTAATCCGTGCGGATGGTAATCCGTTCGGATTTCAATTCGTTCAATACTTAAACTCTAGATGAGATAGTTTAAAATGGTGGGTCCCAAGTGTCATCCGTTCGGGTGGCAATCCGTTCGGATGACCTATCCGATCGGATGACAATCCGATCGGACGGCAATCCGTTCTGATTGTTCTCTTCGTCCTACACTTGGTCGTTTGATGGTTTGTCGTTGTTTTCGAGACGTCTTGACAACTTGTTAGCCAACTAGAACCCTGCCTTGACCCAAGTAACCAGACTGACTAGGAATCACCCTAGTTCAGCCAGTTACCGGCTCGAGACGGTTGTTCTTGCTTAACCCGAAGTCGGTAGTCTCGTGGGTGGAATCCAGATCTGAACTAGTACAGCACTATGGATGAGTAGGAGACTAGATCTGATCCTGACTCTACCGGTTTTGAGTGTAAAAGAATGAGAAAACTTGTGTTTATTTCTTTCAACTCTTTTATCCTTTTGAAAACGTTCAGATCTATGCGAAGTCGTTGTGGAATCTTGTGGAAACCGTTCAGATCCGAGTTATCCTTGGTGGGATGAGGTCAAACTTGAAGTTCATGATGACGTCACCCTAGAATACCTCAAATCTTGATGATTTCACGGTTAAAAGTTAACATTTAAAAGATAGAAAGGTGTAGAAGTGCGTATAGATCAAGAAAGTACAAGATTTAGGGCGAGATCTTAACTGGATTGAGAGAAATCGAAGAAAAGGTGAAGAATACGAGCTGTTCGGACAGAAGGTTTCCAAAAGTGGAAAGAATGAGAATGACAGGGGTATTTATAGGATTCCAAAAGGGGAACGAGTGATCCGATCGGATGGCACTCCGCTCGGATGACGATCCGGTCGGATGACATCCTGGTCGGATGACATACAACCTGTCATCAATTGTGTTATCCGGTCGGATGGTTATCCGGCTGGATGGCGCTTGGTTCAAGTTTTCGACGCGACGATTTTTCGGTGTTTCGATTTTGATTGCGAGCGGTTCGATTCGATAGAGTTTCCTAGTCAAATTACTTTCAGTCTCAACTACTTCGAATCTTGCGTAATCTATTTTCCACTGTCTATCATAGTTCAATCGTGATTCGTGTTCGAGTTCGATTGCGTTCGAGTTTCGATTGAGTTCGCTTGATTACCATAACATAACATAAGTAAACATGCACAGATAACATGTAGGGCACACACACACGTATAACAACAAGTAAAAGTACGTAACTCGAGTTGCGTTTTGATGTCGATTTGATTAGCATAGCTTGATTATTAGTTGATTAACTTTATCGCATTGTTACTTCCTACAATTCACAGTCGTAGGTCAATTGAATAACGATTACATACGTCGATTATTGAAATTAACGACACTTACTCCACATAATACAAATAAAATAAAGGAAGTTCTACAAGTCAGGTTGCGCGAAATCGGTCGTTGACTTAACCTTGACTGTGACTTTGACTTGTGAGAACACGGGGTGTTACATGGTTGATGTGTGTAAAATGCAACATATAAATTACATCAAATAAGGCATAAAACTAACCCTTTTTAGTACTAATGTTGGAAAAAGTGTGCTTTTGTCTTCCTTTTGTATTTTCAGGACTAAATGAGCGTAATTGAACAAAAGGAAAAAATATGCAGCAAAATCTAACATAAATACAAGAAAAGGAATAAACGTGGCATGCCCGACTCCTCAATAGCATCATCCCAAGCAAAAACAAAGAGACAGAAGGCTGACCACGGCCCCGTGCCCAGCGGACACGGGGGCGTGGCCAGATGTCTGCAGAAAAGACAAATCTATAGAAGCTTCTATTCCCAGCACGGGGGCGTGGCCAGCTCAACACGGGCCGTGGTCAACGCTAAGATTAGCAGAATCTTAAAAATCTTGATAGTACAGATACGCTTCTGAACACGGGGCCGTACCCGGGCAACACAGGGGCGTGTGGAGCTAATGCAGACAAATTGAAATTATTGAAGAAAGAGAAAGAGGATGGACACGGGGTCGTGCCCAATGGACACGGGGTCGTGTTTGGGCTTCTGTGCAGGCTATAAATAGAGGTGCTTGGTTCACTTCAAAGGCATCCCTTGGCAAACCACCTCTCTCCAACTTCACCCACACTCCACCACCACTACAACCCACATCTACCACCATCATCCATCATCCATCTAAGAGTGTGTGTAGTAGTCTCGGGATCCAAGATTGATAGTAAGAGTTCTTGACAATCAAAGGCCATGTTTGCCTAAGTCTCTTACATCACTTGGTGAAGACAAGCATTTAGTGTAAAACTTTTGATTTTTAATCTTTTTGCACTTTTTATTTGGTTTTGTATTAATGACTTTAATAACTAGTTTCTTATGTTGAAGGTGAAACTTCCTTATCATTTGTCCGTGGTGTCTTGGCGTTATTTTACTGTCTATATAAAATAAAAGATTTTCACCATTCATATCTCTACGATCTATATAGCGATATGTTGGCTATCTGGTTGAGGGTTAAGGGAATGGTTTGGTAAGGTTCATGCTTTGTTCAGTGTATAGATCCTGCAAGGATCTGGGTCAAGCTTACTAGGACCTCCTTCAATACCCACTGGTATTGGATGGCGGGGGTGTGAATAGCTTGATCCCCTCATATGTAAACTACTATTAATACATTAACCCGGTTACTTGGGATTGTATCCCTGCTGACTTAAACCACTTAGCCGAGGGTAACGTCACCTTTAAAAGAGGGGCCTACCACATTACACATTAATAACTTAATTAATTATCTTTCAATATTCCGACCCTTTGGGATTGTATCCTTGCTGACTCAAACCACTGGGTTGAGGGTAACATCACCTTCAAAAGAGGGGCCTACTACTATAACTAAGATAATCTCTTAAAAAGTGCAAAAGTGCGGAAATCATCAAAGGTTACACTAAAGGCGAGTCGGATCCAAGTGATTCATCTTGTCTATCTGTTTTATTTTATTTTTCAGCATTTTTTTAGTTTTTATTTTCATGTTTAAAACCTTTTTTCTAAAACTTTTGATTTGATTAGACATTGAGGATAAACCGGTACTAAAAGCTCTTGTGTCCTTAGACGACCTTGGTATCTTACCAACGCTATACTACGCTCACGATGGGTGCACTTGCCCATATGTGTGTTTAGTGTTAGTAGAATATCGTGTTTTATAAATTTAAAACTTAACTAAAGTGTTAAAAAGGGCTTAAAATATCAATACAAACATATAACGATGGGTGAACACGTCCCCGTGCTGCACATTTTTTTCAAAACTCCCAGATACAGAGTCTGAACATAGGGTCGTGCTCAGTGAACACCCCCCGTGCTGCACAAAACCAGTCACATTTATTAAAACACCCAGATACAGAACTTGAACACGGGGCCGTGCTCACTGAACACAGGGCCGTGTCTGCTGAGTGATTCTTATGGATCAATACTCAGGAGATTATAATTACCACTATGAGGAGGATGATTATAGGGAAGACTATTGTACCATTTGTGGTAACCCTCATTCGGTACAATATTGTGACCTCTTTGAGCCATCCCCTTCATACAACTACTATGAGGAGCCCAGGTACGAGCCATCCACTTCATACACAACCTATGAAGATCCAAGGTATGAACCTTCTCCCTTATACTCATATTTTGATGAACCAAGGTATGAGCCTTCATACTCATACTTTGAGGAACCAAGATATGAGCCTCCACCTTCATATACTTACTATGAGGAACCATAGCGTGAATAACACACCTCATATAAGTATTATGAAGAACCAAGTTACGACCCTTATCCATCATATACTTACAATGAGGAACAATGGTATGAACCATCTACCTCATATGAGTACTATGAGGAGCCAAGGATCGAACTACCGAACTCAAGCTTTGAGGATACTTATTCAACTCACTTTAACGAACCACCAACTATATCACCTGTAGCTGAAAAGACAATTGAACACCTTAAAACTGTCGAACGTTATATAAAAGAAGCCCGCGCAAGGGAAAAATTAACATGTAATAAAGAAGAGATAGTTGAAGAGGTAAAAATGGAAGAACAAGTAAGTGAAAAGCTGACACATGAGTTAAATAACGAAAAAGGTGAGTCCGATAACGTTAAAATTCAAGAAGAGTCTAATTTTCAAGAAATTAATCTCTTGTCACCTTCTTTCGAAAATTATTGTGTAGTACCCACTCATGCTAAGTTTTTAAAAGAGTTGAACACTAACACTAAAATTAACGAAATGGTAAGCATTAAGTTAACAAATGATCAAACTGCACTAATAAAAGATGATCCATTTGAAATTAACATTACACCGGTTCCATGTTTCTTTCAAAATTCCTTTATTAGTAATATTACAATTGATAAAGATCTTTGTGTTAATATAATGCCAAACTACATTTTCGAAAAATTAAGTATTGGTGATTTTTCTCCACTTCAAATACCCGTTTTTCTATTTAATCAGAAAACAATAAAATCAATAGGGATAGTTGAAGATGTGTTAGTCCAAACCAATCAAATGGTAATCCCAACCGACTTAGTCATCCTTGATGACGCTCCACTAGTGTTGGGACGACCTTTTGTAAAGACCCACGAAGCTTTGAAAAATCGGAAGTATAACAATCTACCCATTCAATTAGGGGCATTTAAAAAAAGTGCTGATCTTGAGCGTTCAATGAAATATCCATTCGGCAATAATGACCCCCTAATTGAAGGTGAAGATGAGCCACCCGATACAAGACAAGAAATCGAACACTTTGTTGAAGAAGAGGTCGCAATTGAACAAACCTTTTTGGTTCTTAATCAAAATGAGCAACCAAATAATGAGTCTCCTGAAGACCCACCACTTGAGCTCAAGGAACTTCCAAAAGGTTTGGAATATGCTTTTCTCGACAAAGAGGGTAAATTACTTATAATTATTTCATCAAAATTAACTAGTGTAGAAAAAGATAAATTAATCACACTTTTGAAAAAACACAAAAACGCGATCGGTTGGAAGCTTGTAGATATTAAAAGAATAAGCCCTTCCATGTGCACACACAAAATTTTAATGAATGATGACTACTAATCGGTAATACAAACACAACGTAGAGTAAATCCAAACGTCCAAGAAGTGGTTAAAAATGAAGTCATCAAATTACTTGATGCCGGACTCATTTACCCAATCTCCGATAGTCCTTGGATAAGTCCCATGCAAGTAGTTCCTAAGAAAGGAGGTATGACGGTGGTCACTAACGAGAAAAATGAATTAATACCAACAAGAATCGTCACAGGATGGAGAGTATGTATAGATTATCGTCGATTAAATGAGGCAACAAGGAAAGATCACTTTCTTTTACCTTTTATTGATCAAATGTTAGAAAGATTATCCGGTTACAAATTCTGTTGTTTCTTAAATGGTTTTTCAGGGTACTTTTAAATACCGATAGCACCCGAAGACCAAGAAAAGACAACATTCACATGTCCCTACGGAACTTTTGCTTATCGATGCATACCTTTTGGTCTATGTAATGCCCCCACAACCTTTCAACGTTGCATGGTGGCCATCTTCCATGATATGATAGAAAAGACTATGGAAGTCTTCATGGACGACTTTTCTATCTTTGGAGATTCATACGACCAATGCCTCAATAACCTTGAACGAATGCTATCACGATGTGAGGAAACTAACCTCGCCCTTAACTGGGAAAAATGCCATTTCATGGTAATGGAGGGAATAGTACTCGGTCACAAAATCTCAAGCGAAGGAATGGAGGTTGATCGAGCAAAAATAGACACTATTTCTCGACTACCGCCCTCATCCTCCGTTAGAGCTACTAGAAGTTTCCTTGGGCATGCCGGATTTTATAGACGATTTATCAAAGACTTTTCAAAAATCTCAAGACCTCTAACAAAATTACTTGAAAAAGATGCCCTTTTCATCTTTGACAAGGATTGCAACTAAGCATTTCTAACACTAAAAGAAATGTTAGTCAATGCGCCTATCATGGATAGCACCTGATTGGAAATTACCTTTCAAAATCATGTGTGATGCAAGTGACTTTGCAGTTGGAGCCGTCTTAGGATAAAGAAAAGATAAGCATTTTCACCCAATATATTACGCTAGTAAAACACTTAATGATGCACAAGAAAATTACACAACAACTGAAAAAGAATTACTAGTTGTAGTATTTGCTTTTGATAAATTTCATTCTTATCTTGTTCTTTCTAAAACTATAGTTTATACAGACCATGCAGCCATTCGATATCTCTTTAAGAAATAGGATGCTAAACCGCGTTTAATAAGATGGATTCTACTCCTTCAAGAATTTGACATTGAAATAAAAGACAAAAGAGGAGCAGAAAACACCACTGCAGATCATCTTTCCCGCTTGGAAGATCCAACTTTGAAGGCAACTAGGGACGAGCTAATCAATGAAAAATTCCCAACGGAGTCCCTAGGAATGGTGGAATACCGAGAAGAGCCATGGTACGCCGACTATGCTAACTACTTAGCTAGCGGAATAGGCGCAAAAGGATGGCCACATCATCAAAGAAAAAAATTATTTGCCGATGTAAAGCATTATTTTTGGGAAGATCCTTATCTTTTCAAAATATGTGCCGAACAACTTATCTGTCGATGCGTACATGGTAGTGAAGCAAGAAGAATTCTCCGCCATTGTCATGAAGGTCCATACGGAGTACATCATGGTGTCTCTAGTACCGCACGAAAGGTATTTGATTCAGGATTTTATTGGTCAACCATTTACAAAGACACCCAAAGTCTTATCAAGACATGTGACGCTTGCCAACGATCAGGTAATATTTCTTCCAAAAATGAAATGCCCCAAAATGGAATTCTTGTTTGTGAAATTTTTGATGCGTGGGGACTCGACTTTATGGGACCCTTCCCACCATCAAAAGGAAACAAATATATACTTGTGGCAGTCGATTACTTGTCTAAATGGGCCGAGGCTGAAGCCCGTCCAACAAATGATGGAAGAGTTGTGGTAAGATTCCTGAAACGATTATTTTCTCGTTTTGGAACTCTAAAAGCATTAATAAGTGATAGAGGTACTCATTTTTGTAACCATCAACTTGAATTTTTTTTAACAAGGTATGGGGTCTATCACCGGGTCTACACAACATATCACCCTCAAACAAACGGACAAGCCGAAGTGACTAATCGAGGTTTAAAAAGAATACTTGAAAAATCTGTAGGATTAAATAAAAAGGAATGGGCTGATAAATTAGACGATGCTTTATGTGCTTTTCGAACTGCATATAAAACAACAATAGGTACCACCCCATATAAGTTTGTCTATGGAAAAAGTTGTCATTTGCCGGTAGAAATCACACACAAAGCCTACTGAGCAATTAAAAACGTAAACTTAGAAATAGAAATAACCGATAAAAATCGATTTTGTCAATTAAATGAATTAGACGAATTAAGGAACCACACATACTCTAACTCTGAAATTTATAAGGAAATAATGAAAAATTTGCATGATAAACACATTAAACCAAATGAATTTCGGGTAGGAGATCAAGTTCTATTGTTTAATTCACGACTTCGATTATTTCCTGGTAAATTAAAGTCTAGGTGGTCGGGACCTTTTTCCATCACCCACATTTTTCCACACAGTGCAATTGAAATTAAATCTCGGAATGGAATCCCATTCAAAGTCAATGGCCAACGGCTAAAGCTCTATCAAGGATTTATTGAGGATGAAGAGGAGGAAATCTTGCTACAAGCGGCTGAAGAATAAACGAAGGTTTGAGCATCAACATCATATCTTGTAAGTAATGAACGACGAAAAAGCTTCTAAATCGGTAAGATTTCTAAAACCAAGCTTCGGGAAACATGTCACTCACACGTGCACTTAAAAAAAATTAAAATTACCCGCCCACGGGGCCGTGCTCAGCTGAGCACGGGGCCATGTCCGCGTAACTGTCGGGATAAAAACCCCTTTTCTATTCATTTCTTCACTTCCACACGACCCGTTTCCCCGCAAACTCTCTGGTTCCACCGGAATTTCTGAAGAGTTCCACATTTTTCCGACTTCCGACAACGTCAAGGTATGATTCTATCATCATAATTAGTTAAATTAATCACTTGCATGTAGTTTAACACCAAAAATTTGGGGAAATATCTAGGGTTTTTCAACTTGAACCGAATCAAACCCCAAATTTTTGCTTAGATCAATTAGTATTAGTATAGATGCATGTTATAGGAAGTAAATCATCTTAAATTGTTTGTAGATTTGCCCGATTTCAAACAAAAACCTCAAACCCTTGTTTTTGAACAAAAAAAAAAAAGATGAAATTAATGGGGTAAACGGTTTGTTTTTGGAAAAAAAGGCATTTGGGGTTTTATTTTCGAGGAAAACCGCTCCTACTCAACCAAAAATTTTCAAGTTTTCGGGATCGGGTCGAAAAATTGGGTTTTTGGGAAACAGACGCCTGAGCATGGGGTCGTGCTCATCGAGCACGGGGGCGTGTCCAGCTAATTTCCGGCGAACATGGGGCGTGTTCAGTGAACACGGGGCCGTGTTCAGCTGCCTGTTTTCAGTTTTCTTCGAAAATTTACTATTTTGTGCTAATTATTTGGTGTTTTCTTTCAGATGGCCAAGAAGTTTACAAGATTCAACCAGAATTAGTGGGCTGCTCAAGCACGGTTTGAAATTCTCAAGACAAGGCCCGAAGAAAACCCCCGACAAGGTTGCTTGGACACTCTAGAAGAAGTAGGCCAAATCGACCACTTCAACAATCTTGTTTACTGGTCCACTAAGAGCAGCTCTTTGCACTCGGCTCCACTCCGTGCACGAGTATAAGATGGAGATTTATAGCACGTTTTCCTTCAAGGCAAAAGCGGAGCGATTTGACAATGAGGGGGTGGAATTTCGTTGTGCAGGGGAAATGTTCTCAATATCGATTGCACAATTTGGGGCTATCATTGGGTTATATGATGAGGCAGATGCTAGAGATGAGGAGAACACAGGTGGTCTCCGTGAACTCCCACAAGACCAACGCCAAGCAGCATGGGCTCAGATTGGGGAAGGACACTATAACCCAAGCCAGACCAAGAGCACACAGTTGCGGGACCCTCTACACCGCTACATTCATAGGGTCCTTAGCAACTCCCTCTGCCAAAAGACATGACAGTACTAGTGTTGTTGGCTTGCGTGATCTGATGGTCTTACATTGCATTCACAACCATGTGCCTCTCGATGTTCCATACTTGCTCCTTTGCAACATGCACTTGAACCATTTCGCCAATCCCCCGACCCCTATCCTTTTTGGAGGGTGGATCTACCGCCTCTTCAAGCATTTTGTACAACGGATGCCGAGGTCCTTCAGGAAGGGCTCATGGTCGGGAAAAGTGGATCTCGTCATATGTCTCTCCATGAATATAATCAACGAAGCAAATGACGGGACAGTCAGATTTCAAACGGTTCAAGGGCATGTGTGGAACCATCAAGAAGCTCTCGTCCTTCACGCACCATAAATCCGTCCTCTTCCCTAGTTCCAGTATCAGCACCATGGTGATCCGGGCCAATCCTCCTCTCAAGGAGGTGGTTTTCCTAATTTCCAAAGTTTACATGATCTCTTGCAGGAAAACCTTATGTGCACCCGCAACACCTACAATATGGCAAGCAACACGTACACCCGAGTCGGAGTTATAGAGAGGAACATCTCTGAGATGTAGGATGACATCAGCAACATCCGGGAGTACATGGCGGGCCAAGGAGGAGATGACGAGGACGAAGATATGGATTGAGATGGAGGCGGTGGGAGGTGATGTAACATGGTTGAAGGTCTTAACAGGTTAACCCCTTTCTCTCACAAACAATTTCATGGCCTGCATGCCATTGTTGAACGATTTACTTTTCCGTTAACACTTTTAATTTCCTACATTTTTCTTTTTAGTTTATGTTGTGGATGTTGAACTTATGGTAAGGTAGGATGTTGGTTATTTTGTTTGGTGTGGTATTTTTAAGTAAAACAGCTACCTACGAGGCTTGGAAGCACTAAGTATTAGTGCTACATAAGCCTGGAAACCAGAACCGAAAGCTTAAACCTGTTTTCAAGGATTGCAGATTGTTAACACGGGGCCGTGCCCAGCCGATACGCCCCCGTGTCCATCACCCAGAACCTACTTTTTGTTTAATTTCTGCCCGACACGGGGTCGTTGTCACGACCCCTGACCCACCCCGGACGGAATCGGGAGCCGCGAGCAGCCAAGTGGTACCGGTTATTATTTTGAAAAATATTGCAGCGGAAATTTCATCAGGACCGTGAGTTAGGAAAAATACCAGAGTTTAGAAAACAACGGATTTTATTTATTAAATAGATGGGATAAACCCATGTTTTACAAAGGTAGCTTTAATAAGGGATAAACCCAATTACATAAAACAATATTTCTTAATTTGATTTAATTAATAAAATAAGCCACTTCTTGAAGCCTTTTAGTGTCGTATCCATCTCTTACTCCAATCTACTGTAATTACCTGAAACGCATTTTAAAAAGGTTTTGTCAGCAGGAAATACTGGTGAGTTCATTCTTTTTACTAAAACGACACGTTTGTTATAATCTACAGTATTAAGAGCGATTACAATGTTTCCATATATCAACCAACTACCCACAGTATTTGTCACTCGACCATCCATCGGTAACCTCTGAGTCCAATGGTGTCTGTGACTATGGTCATATCACCCCTTGGCTAACTCGTTGTCCAATGGTGACGGTTATCAAGTAATGTATACAAAACCCCACATACTGGCTGTAATTTGGTGACTACAAAGACTTAATCCCCGTAATTATAACTTTGAAAATAAACATGATTTTGAAATCAAATTTGATAAAAAGAGAATGACTCACATTATAAGCATGCAGACTTATACGGGCAGAGTTTAGCCTACTGGTTAGCCTTGATATTGCAGATTTATACAGGCAGAGCTTAGCCTATTGATTAGTATTGTAACCTAGTGCACACGAACTCGGTAAGTAACTAATACAACATTTACGATAACTCACGAGATTAAAACCCTCACGACAAATGGCAAAGTGCAATCACTTAAACATCCATCGGATTCGCAGCGAATGACAGAGTCTACCCCGATTTTGGGTGGCACTCAAACATCCTGTTGGATTCACGACTAATGACAAAGTATAGCATTCAAACATCCTGTCGGATAGTTATAATCGATCGGATATTGAATCGTAGTAGCGATCGAGTTAATACCCGGTATCGTAGCAGCACCCCGTTATGCTATTTTGTGATTTTGAGCTGTGGGAATACGTTTTTGAGAATTGATTTTGACACAGAATAAAAGCCCCTGAGCTAGGCTATTTATAGCTGAAATTCAGATTTGTTGCGGCCCGCGTGAGTTACTTCTTGATCCTTACGCGGCCCGCGAGGGTAATAAGACGGCATTAGGGTTGCTGAGTCACAAGTAGGTGTGCCACGTGGATGACACGTAGCCCCGGATGCTTATCCGGTCAACTCTCAAGTTGACGCGGCCCGCGTGACCTCCCTCCTTTTCTTTACGCAGCCCGCGAGAAGCCCACAAATCTTGATTTCTTGATTTTTGATATGGATTGGGGTTTCAGGGGTCCGGGCTTTTACTAACGGATCAATTTGGGACATTTTTGAGTATAATTATATCATAAAGAAAAAGGAATAAAATAGTGAAAAAAGAGAATGGACCCACTTTGTATATTTAGGGTTCAACTAGAAAGCCTACTGGTATAAATTTTGGGTATAACTTCTGAGCTATTTAAAAATATATAAATATATATTTGTACTCGTGTTAAGTATAATACCCCTAATTCAACCTTGTCCCTATGTCACGAGACAGAACCCCTAACGAACTTAGTCAGGCAGAGCCTTAACCTGTGTTATGGGGCTCAGATCAATCGGAAAAGGGTAGCGGTGATCGGGAGTTAAAACACTTAAAACGGGGCATGGCTTTTATAGTGTAAATAATAAATAAATAAAAAGATAAGAATATTATGTAGAGAGTGAGATCGAGAGGTGAGGTGATAGTACATGCAGTTGTTCAAATGAATGTAATCTATTTATAGAATACCAAAATGTTTGGTGATCTTACATGTGTACAGCATTTCAACACGTATACTAACAAACATATTACACCTAATTGAAATGCACATGCATATGTAGATACTTTGGTATTTAGTGTTTGATTCTTTTATTTGTTTATTTCATACGTAAAGTTCAAGTTTTGATTTTTATTATTATTATTATTATTATTTTATTATTATATATATTATAATTAATTTAACTGCTTCGCTTATTTAGCGCTTATAACTTCTAAAATATTACGTTTTATAAGACAATAAATATATCTTTAAAACGAGAATATTTTTGTCTACATTTTGAACTAACTTTCATTAAAAACAGAATAGGTTCAAATATAATGTATTTTTATAATTTAATTATTATACGGTTCGTAGGCCTGTCTAGTTACTTTATATTTCTAACATTTAACTTACCCGTAATCTACCCGTCTAATAATATAAGTTTTTATAAACTTTTATTTTATTTAGAAAGGTCACCTATATACGGCCAATTTAATTAATATAATATTTTAACCAACTATATAAAATAGTGTTTAAAACTATTTGGGTTGAATATTTATATTAAAAATAAACTAGTTACTAGTTACTAGTGGTTAATAAATTTAACCAAACCTATAATTCTTATATGATAAAAATGGGAATGTTACAGTCGTGTTCACCAGACACGCCCCCGTGTCCACCTTCTGTAAGTTCTCGTTAATGGCAGTCTGACCACGGGGCTGTGCTCATCTAGCACGGGGGTATATCCAGATGCCCAGCAACACCAAAACCTTGTTTTAAACATCTTTTTACACATTCAATCAACCTAATACTTTTGATTTTTAATCTTTTTGCACTTTTTATTTGGTTTTGTATTAATGACTTTAATAACTAGTTTCTTAGGTTGAAGGTGAAACTTCCTTATAATTTGTCCGTGGGGTCTAGGCATTATTTTACTCTCTATATAAAATAAAAGATTTTCACCATTCATATCTCTACGGTCTATATAGAGATATGTTGGCTACCTGGTCGGGGGTTAAGGGAATGGTTTGGTAAGGTTCTTGCCTTGTTCAGTGTATAGATCCTGCAAGGACTTGGGTCAAGCTTACTAGGACCTCCTTCAATACCCACTGGTATTGGATGGCAGGGGTGCGAATAGCTTAATCCCCTCATATGTAAACTACTATTAATACATTAACCCGGCTACTTGGGATTGTATCCCTGCTGACTCAAACCAGTTAGCCGAGGGTAACGTCTTCAAAAGAGGGGCCTACCACATTATTGTAGGATCGTGATTTGACCCGAATGAGTTGTTCAGAGGCGTTCTTCTATGTTTCAGGTGCGGAATAACAAGAAACATAGATAGAAATAGCTTGTTCTTCACTTAATCTACTGTTTTATTGATTTGACAATGATTACAGCTTGATCTTCACACCGGCAACACTTCGGTATGGAATTTGACAAAGTTACAAATGAGTTCGCTTATGTGGTATATATAGTGTTGGTAGGTTCCCACATACGGACATGTATATATAAGCGGACCAGGTAGGTTCCCATATACGGACATGTACGAATAAGCGGACCTGACACATAAGCGGACCTCCTAGTGACACATAAGCGAACCTGACAAATAAGCTAACCTCTTATGTCCATATAAGCGGATCTATCAGTTTAGACCTATATGCTATCCTATTTTCTCGTAAAACGTGCCTTGATTTAACAATCTAAAACTAAGACTCGATACAAGACGAAGTCGACAGATGTAGTGCACCAACAGACTCCCCCTCAGATGTTGACGAGTCAACTATCGAGTCATGACAATGCTGTATCTTCACATCTTCATTCTTGATTAGTCTCTGGGCTTTTCTCTCTCTATCTTCTTCAACAGACTCTCTTTAACTTGAAAATCTTCAGACTCCCCCTAACGATTTGCTGGCATTTCTTTGTTCTTCAGCAATATCTACTTCAGGATCTTTGTCTGGCTTTCTTTGTCTTCAGAATCTTAAACCTGGCACTCTATAGAATCTTCAATTTCCAGAATTGAAACTTGACTAGACCTGCACATTCTTAACCCAGAAATGAATTTCTAAATTTAACAATTTAAATGCACCAACATTCTGATATAATCAGATGGCTCCCTCTCATAAACATAAGCATCAAAAATCACTCTCCCTCAGATCACAAACTCATGATGAACCACTTGTTGATTTAGAAAATACATTTTGACATTTTAAAACACACTCCCCCTCACAACAATGTCATCATGTTTAGCACTCGGAATTTTGACAATCAGCTTTCCAATATCAGTTATCGAAAATCTTTTTGACTTTTTAAAAAATTTATGCTAAAACACACCGAAAATCTTTTTGTATTTTTGAATGTAAAGAAATGCAGTAAAGAAATATTTACAGACAATATTTTTGTGAGTTTTGTGTAAGAGAATCATATCAGTTTAAAACAAGTCACGAGTACCGTTGAGCTTAGTTACACATTAAGAATTAAACAATTCACTTAGATTGCCAATATACTGATCCACTTATTTTTTCACACAAATTCCAACTGATTCAGGATATGAGTTAGGTGTTTTAAGAACTTAAACTCATTCATGTGTCCCACCTCTTGAATATACTCCCGTATCCAGATCCCAATATTCAGTCTTACAGGTGAGTATACCACAGATGATATCTATTAGGGGAATAAATTATAGTACGAGGGCCGTGAGAGCTCAGGTCGATCTTTCGATACGCAGAGAGATGACGGCTTCGACTTTTGGTGTGTCCCCTTTAGAGGATCTTTTGATTACAACAGCAATGACTATCAATTTTATTGTTTCATCAATTTGCTGAGGGCTGCGCTATTTTTCAAGCACGCGGAAAGTATTCTCCGGGGACTAGGCCATTGCTTCCGCAAAATCAGAAGTCCCGGGATAATACCCCAGATATCACTGAGCATAAAGACCTAGTATCTCAGAAAGAGGGACCTTTCAAACGAGATTTCAGGGGTTACCTATATATCCAAGTAGTGTTTCCCACGAAACAAGCAAGTTTGAAATTAAGTTTATATCCCGAAAAAGTTTACTAAATGTGTAAAAACCTATCGGCATATCATCAGTGAGACTGTTTAACGCTATTTAAACATTACATTTCTTTAGCATACTGTGACTGTCTACTGATGTACTATCATTTCCTCTTTTAGACACAAAAACTCATTTTTGAATTTTTATCATGTTTTTGTCTTTTTCAAATTTTCTAATGTTTTTGGATTTTCTGAAATTTCTACTCCCCCTAAAATGCAAACACATTAAAGAAATTTTAAAACTACTAGACTCTTGACCCACATGAAATATAAAATAAACTGTACAAAAACTTGACAACTGACATCGAATCACTTCAATTCGCCATCCACTTGGCATAAACAATCAGAACTCCCCCTATCACAAACCATTTTCTCATTTAGATCTCAAAACACTTAAGTTTGTTTTAATCAAAATGATTTTTTCCGGAAAATGAGTTTGTTTTTACCACTTGTAGGTTTACCACTTGTTAAGTATGGGGATATGGTTCATCATCTTGTCAGATTTATCAACTGTATCAGGATTACATCAAGTTCAAACTAATGACCTTGAGTAATCACTTTGTCAGAATCAAATTCTCACCACTTGTAAGAATAACCTCTTGCAGGTATAACTAATCAATACCAATTGTAGGAATAAATCATCTACATTTTACCCATCAAAGTGCTGATTCCTGCTTCGCACTTACTAACCTGGAAGCTCCGGCAATTCACACTTATCCTGTAAAAATTAAACACATTTAAAAATCTTTCACAAAATCTATCTTAACAAGAATGATGCCGATTCCTGATCCACGATTACAAACTTGGGATCTCCGGCAAAGTCCTAAGACTTAAAGGGAAACAGACTTCCATCCAAGTCTTTTCAGACTTGATGGCTTTCAACTCTTGCACAGTAGGGTTGTAAGTTGCCTTTTTAGTTGCATAAAAATCTTTAACCCCCTTAACTTTCCCATTCAACATTTTCCCAAAAATTTTCTTAACACTTCTATTGAATGTTTTCTCAACATCAAATTCAGTTTTCTCAGAATAAAACTGATCTGAGATCTCAACCTTACCAACTTTCTGTTTAACTTCTTCAAATTTCAGTGATGGAAACTCATCATCATTCACTGAAATTTTCATCTCAACCTGTGGCTCTTCTGGCTTTGTGGAACCAGATTCATCGCCGACGTTCACATCAACTTTCTTAACAACCCACACTTGGTTGTCATTCTCTTTCTTTTTATAAAAATTCTTTTTAGAACACTCACCAACTTCATAAGTTGAGTTTTCAAAAAATTTAAATTTTTCGGTTGGTGGTTCAATATCAACAACTTTTCCTTTCAACTTGTTAGAAACTCCCTGTTTTGACTTGGCATTTTTCGGACAATTCCATGCAATGTGACCAGCTTCATTGCATTTGTAACAGATTCTAGTTTCTTTTGAGTGACAAACTTCAGTTCCATTCTTCTTCTTTTCAGCAAGAAACTCTTGATTTGACTGTCTCCAGAATGGTTTCTTCTGTTCCTCTTCTGCACTTCCACCTGACACAAATTCTGTTTTTGTTTTAGAATTTTTCAAATTTTTATGATTTTCTGGTGGAATAAATCCTAATCCTTTCTTTTTGAAATTACAGTTACGGTTTGGTTTTTTATGAATACCAGAACCAGAACTGTAACCCTTTTTCTTGTTTAATCTTTGTTGCACTCTTGAGGTGTAAGGTCTTGGATTTTCAGAAAGATTAATATCTTTTATTTCAGAAATGTTAATTTCTGTTAGTTTGAAAACCTTTTTAATCATATCAAAACGAACACTTCTTATTGGAAACTCTTTGTCAGAATATAATATTTCCGAATCATTTAAAGTGTATGCTACTTCAAATGTTTCATCATCCAAATTTGCTTTCGATAACAAAAATTCTTTACTATAAGACCGTTTAACCGAAGAATTGAAACTTTTAACCGACGAACTCGAACACCCAGACTCGGATTTTGACTCAGACTCCTCCTCAGTATCCACCACCTGATCGACCACCTGATCGACCACCTTTTTTATTAACTCAGACTCATGATCAGTATCGGACGAGGTAAACGTGACATCAATGTTATCTGGTAAAACGTCAGTTGTGTCGTTTTTTAGCTTTATATTGACTGCTTTTTCAAGTTGCTCCTCGTTTGGTTTTCTAGGAGAATAACATTCCCAGATCGGAGGTGGACACTTGTTATAGCTAACAATCGGTTTCTTACCACTGTCTTTCTTCTTTGGCTTCTCATCTTGAAAAGCTTCCATACCTGCAACAGTTGGGTAAATACGATCAATGAGATAACCAGAACTAGAATAACTTTGTAATAAACGTCTAATTCTCTCATTCTCGATCTTTTCTGTCTCCAACTCTTGCTTCCATTTAGCACTCTCTTCGATGTAAAAGTTGATTGCTTTCTGCTTTGTCATCATCACAGCATTCATCATCGTAAGTGCTTGTTCTCTCTCTGAGTTTGTCTTTTGGAGACCAGTTACTGTTTTGTTCAAGACATCATAAGATTCTTTTACATAATTGAGGTTGAACAGTAACTGCTCTTTCTTCTTCTCATATTCAGCAATGATGTCGTCTTTTACAGCACATTCCTTGCAAGCTTCCAAACACTTCATGCAAGGCTTTAAAACTTCAACAAACTTTTCAATCTCGATTGTCTTTATCATTTCAATCACTTTTTCTTGTTCTTTCACCTTCTCAGATTCAGTAGTCTTCTCAGCAACACTTTCAACATTCTCATTCTGAACAACATCTTCAGATTTCTTTAATTGTTGTTCTTTAGCAGCTCGTTTCTCCTTCAGTTTCTCCATGCGATCTGCAAAATAGAAATGAAAACTTTCAGGAGAAAGATGAGATTTTGCAACATTTATATGTTTTTCTTCCTCATCATCACTGCTACTATCAACTGGTGACTGATCAAACTGTACAGATTTCTCAGAACTAGCATCTGATAAAACAGAATCAACTAGTGTTTGATCAAAAACAACTTCTTTTTCTGATCTAACATCGTTTTGTACACTCTCATTTGAACTCTGTGAACTTTCATCAGCACTTAATGAACTTTCATCAGAAACAACAGACACTTCTTTCACACTCTTCACAGTCTCACCAATAGACTTCATCCACATGGAAAACATGTCTGGTTCTCTGACAATCTTAGCAATGAAAGCTTTAAAATTCCCATTCTCATCTACAAACATATTCCAACTGAAGCCTTCAGGTAGCCTCTCATCATCTTGATCGACTATGCATGCTTTGCTATCAGGAGAGATATAATTGTTCCAGTCAAAATCCACCGCACACGCTCTTTTTGAATCCTCGATTCTTCTACCATGAGCCGTCTGTGAGTCTTGTGATTGACCAACTTGCTGATAAATGGCTTTCCGGTAGTAATCATCTTTTCCAAATGGATTCTGAGCGCCACTAGCTTCTCTGTTCTTGCACTCCCGCTTGAAATGGCCTTTCTCCCTGCAACGAAAACAAGTAACTTTAGATTTATCAAAACCTAAAGTAGATACATGAGCATCAAGAAAGTCATTTCTCCCGGTAATCGTTTTGAACTTTTCAGCACGTCTAAGAACACTAGCAAGACACCATTTGATATCCATCAGTTCCATCTCTTCTACGTCTATTTGATCGTAATCCTCTTTGGTGAGCATGCGATTTCCGATCCGACCAGCTACTAGACCCTCATAAGATAACAATACAGAACCAAGTAGAGCCATGTGGTCTTTAGCAGTATCCTCAGAAAAACTTTGACCTTCTGGAAGGTTTAGAGCGATGTTGCACTGAATTACATAACCATTTCCTGTCTTTGTGCCCTGAGACTGAAAACTTGTATTTGACTCTTTAGGATTGACACTCGGAAATGATGAAAATCCACTGCTGCTTTTGGTTGAACTTTGATCAGTTTTTTCCGATGAATCTCCAGCACTGAATGCAGTCTGGATTTTCGGACTTCTCTCAGCTTCAGGAACCGGAACACTTCCTTTATAGTACGTCTTTACATCTTGTTGACCACTCGGACTGTTCATCCTAGCAATCTTCTGTTGTTCCAGATCCTGACTCTCGATCTTTTCGATAAACTGTGAGATTGTCAGTCCGTCATAAACACCCGTGTTCTTCAATATCATCAAATACGTTCCCCACTCCTTCTGAGGTAACGCATCAGCCAGCTTATCCACCCACTCTTCACGATCTTTGGTAATACTGAGCATTGACATTGATCGCACTAGGTGGCAGTATCGTTCTATCAACTTCTTCGTGTCTTCACCCGGTAAACTGCTGAACAGATCAAACTCTTTCTTTAACAGCGCCTTTTTGCTTTTTATCATATTCTCGCTACCCTCAAACTTAACACGAAGTGCATCCCAAATTGACTTTGCAGTTTTATCGTGTTGTAACAGAATGAATATGTCTTCTTTGATTGCTTGTTGCAGCAGACTGATCATCATTTTCTCCGCTTTATACATAACCCTTTCCTGATCCGTGAACTCAGATAACTCTTTAAGAACTTGTAAATCTGTTCGAGGCAACACATATTTCTTCAATATGCATTCCCATGATCTAAGATGGTTCGCCTGGACCCAGTTCTCGAATCGATCTTTCCACCCGTAATATTCTTCGTTACTCATCAATTTCGGGGGCTTTTGGGTGGTTCCCGTCTCATTTTCTAATGCGTTGTAGAACTCGGTATCCATGTTTCTTTTGAAGAAATCACAAACAGTTCTTTAAACGAGCTGGTATATAAATCACCTCGAATCACCTGGATCACCTTATATCCGACACATTTATATTTGCAGATTTCAATCAAGCCGACACCTAATTTTCTTGATTGGACCAAGCTAACTGGACTAACGACTTGGCTGCTGATGCTTTGATTGGGCCTTAGAGTCCACTACACTGACAATACAAAAGTTGATTGGGCCACACACATCAATTAGTGGACGACAACAATTGCATGGGCCGACAACTTTATTTGATGATTTGTCCGTTTAACCCTTTACTATGTGGCCGACAATGGTTATTAGCTTTATAATCCTATTGGACCATACGAGCGGACCTAATGAGCGGAACTTGTTTTGACTTAATGAGCGGACTTGAACTTGTCAGAAAAGCGGATCTATTGAAATTTGTCACTAAAAGCGGACCAGATTGACCAGATGAGCGGACCTACATCTTTGGAGCGGACTTGATTGTTATTTAGAGCGGACCTTAATGAAATTTGGAGCGGACTTGCAATTTGGAGCGGACTTGATGCAGTTTGGAGCGGACCTGATGCAGTTTGGAGCGGACCTGATGCAGTTTGGAGCGGACTTGATCAAAATATGTCCGAATAAGCGGACTTGAAGCTGTCAAATAAGCGGATCTACTCAAATGTCCGAATAAGCGGAACCAAGTCCGAAGATGATTTCACCCATTTTTAGTCCGTATTTCAGTCTGAAACTTTCAAGGGTTTATCAATGTCCAATAACACGCAATCTGTGCCATTTTGACCCAACTCTGACCGGTACAACTTTCTGAACTGAAAATAGAAGGTGTAGAAGTAAGAAATGATGATGAATTCCAGCTATTCTCTGCAGAACTCCTCCTCCTGAAGCTCTGATACCAATTGTAGGATCGTGATTTGACCCGAATGAGTTGTTCAGAGGCGTTCTTCTATGTTTCAGGTGCGGAATAACAAGAAACGTAGATAGAAATAGCTTGTTCTTCACTTAATCTACTGTTTTATTGATTTGACAATGATTACAGCTTGATCTTCACACCGGCAGCACTTCGGTATGGAATTTGACAAAGTTACAAATGAGTTCGCTTATGTGGTATATATAGTGTTGGTAGGTTCCCACATACGGACATGTACATATAAGCGGACCAGGTAGGTTCCCATATACGGACATGTACGAATAAGCGGACCTGACACATAAGCGGACCTCCTAGTGACACATAAGCAAACCTGACAAATAAGCTAACCTCTTATGTCCATATAAGCGGATCTATCAGTTTAGACCTATATGCTATCCTATTTTCTCGTAAAACGTGCCCTGATTTAACAATCTAAAACTAAGACTCGTTACAAGACGAAGTCGACAGATGTAGTGCACCAACAATTACGCATTAATAACTTAATTAATTATCTTTCAATATTCCGACCCTTTGGGATTGTATCATTGCTGACTCAAACCACTGGGTTGAGGGTAACGTCACCTTCAAAATAGGGGCCTACTACTATAACTAAGATAATCTCTTAAAAAGTGCAAAAGTGCGGAAATCATCAAAGGTTACACTAAAGGCGAGTCGGATCCAAGTGATCCATCTTGTCTATCTGTTTTTTTTTTATTTTTCATCATTTTTTTTAGTTTTTATTTTCATGTTTAAAATCTTTTCTAAAACTTTTGATTTGATTAGACGTTGAGGATAAACCGGTACTAAAAGCTCTTGTGTCCTTGGACGACCTCGGTATCTTACCGACGCTATATTACGCACACGATGGGTGCACTTTCCTATATGTGTGTTTAGTGTTAGTAGAATATCGTGTTTTATAAATTTAAAACTTGACTAAAGTGTTAAAAAAGGCTTAAAATATCAATAAAAACATATAACGCTACACACGCATCAGTGGACGTGTCATGCAATGTTATAAATGTTTTTGAACAATCTCCGTTGTTAGAGGACTGAATTTCTGGCAGAGCTCCAAAAGCGTCTTTTTACGCAAACGGAAACTACTACCCTCATGGACATTATTTGTGCGACGGAATTTTTCCTAGGTATTCGATTGTCGTGAAGACGTTTAGTGATCCTATCGATGAAAAAGAGCACACCTTAAAAAGTTCAAGAGTCTTCACGAAAAGACATTGAGAGATGCTTTGGGGTTCTTAAACAAAGATGACACTATTTGAGAAATCCTTGTCGTGCATGGACCAAGCAAAAAATGAGAGATGCTATGTACGCTTGTATAATCATGCACAACATGATTTTGGAAGACGAAGGAAAGACGATATGCCAGAATTATGTACGGGAAGCCGTTCAGGAGGAGCATCCGTAAGCGTCAATGGAAGAAAGAGTGAATAATGCACGAGAATTGCTTTACGAACTGTACCATTCCGCGTTAACGGTTGATTTGGTACAACACGCATGGTCGATTTGGTATATCCCACCTAAGGGTGAAGAAGAAACGTAGGACGAGGAAGACGAAGTTGGCGAGGATGAAGAAAGCGAAGACGAAAATTAATGTATTTTTTTTAACTTTACCCCTTTTTTATTTTTTTATTTTTAATATTGTAATTTTTTTTATTTAATGAATTATTATTAGTTTTTAATTTAAAAAAAAAATCAATAATTGTCTAATGATTGGTTGGGGCATTATTGGGCATTATTCCACTACGCCTGTTTTGTAAAAACGCCCAATAATGTCCCGTTGCTGACTGGACTGATACGTGACAGAAAACGTCCAAGAGTGGGGACATTATTGCTCAAACTACTACGCATGGTTTATGGAATTGTAAATTTAAACATGTCCAAAAGTTATGAAAAATCACATATCTTATATCTCTATTATTACTGTACTAGAAGTTGCCAACCATGCTTCGTGACAGGGACACCGATTTTGAATATAATTTAAATAAAAATATAGACGGAACAGTAAACATAGCACTAATAAAAAAACCTAAAACTAAATTATTATAAAATCAAAAAAGAAAACAAAAAATGTTTTAGTTTTCCCTAACCTCAATTGGTTCTAGGAGATTCGTTTTATTTTTTGCCCTAACCCGGTTTCTAGCCCAAACTGATTTGACCAAAACCAGTTCTAATCGTTCTTAAAAAATCTGAACTGGTTTGAGAAAAAAAAACTGGCGAGATTCTCATGGTTATAACTTTTCTTGTTTTTGTTGGCCGGCCCGGTTTTTGGGTTGGTATGTTTCTAATGAAGTTCTCATTTAAAAAAAAACATCCGAACATATGAGATTACCATTCTAACTTAAAGACGATAATCTGCACATTTACTATTTGACAAAATCAAAGTCAATAATCTTTTATCCCAACAAAACCTTTTGATAAAAACATAACGTTGATCTTAAGTTTGAGAAATTCATAGAGTTGCTTTTGATCTTTTATAAGAAAACTAGGTTATAACCCCGTGTATTACACGGGTTGAAGAAATGGGGTAACTTTGTAGAATAGTAACCAGGTTTTAAAAGTGTTCTAATTAGGCCACTCAAGTTTCAAAAGTGCTATAATCGGATCACCTAACATTCATTTTTCATTAAAATTAAGGGTTTTATCATTCATCAAGTTTCAAAAGTGCTATAATCGGATCACCCAACATTCATTTTTCATTAAAATTAAGGGTTTTTTCATTCATTTCATAGGTAATCGTGGTGATGTGGATTTTTGTTTCTTTTTTCCCTTTTATTTGATGTTAACGTCGAGTGATGACGTGGATTGTAATTTTTTTATTTTTAATACAATTAAAGTGTTTTTATTTTTAATAAGTATAATTTCATATATTAAAATAACCCGACCCGTCGGTTAGTAGAAAGTAAATAAAGATAAAGATTATAAACTTTTATATAAACAATTAAAATGATCTTTATCTTTATAAATAATAAAAAAACTTATTAATTAATATATGGTTATCACTTATCCTTATTCTTATCATCAAAATCTTTTAATTTTATCACTTATCTTTATCTTTATCATCAAAATATCTTCTACAAATTTTAATTGAGACCACCTCATAAAGCGACATGTGTCCTCAAAGTGGTTTCTTTTATTATATTGTACTAGCGGTAAGATCCGTGTGCAAACACGGGTCGTTTATTAGAAAACCATGTATAACAAATATAAATGATGAGTATAGTTATATTTATATAGACTTATAAATAAAATAAATAAATAAGTCAGTCGGTAAATACTTAAAGTTTATAGTATAAAAACTTAAAGTTTAGATTGTGCTGAGTCTTGTTTTTCTTCCATAAGTGTCTGAAAAACCATTTTGATGATGTATTCTTCTTGAGCCTTGTCTTCTTTTGTTAATTCATCCATCTGCTTTTGTTTCCTTCTTTGATTAAGGATGGTAGCATGTGGAGCAGTGGGTCTCCTGATTGGCAATTTTTGTTGTTTGACTGGAACCACTGCTTCCGGATAATCAAGTTTTTTAGGAGCAGTGGGATCCCTCTTCCTTAACTCTTCCAAACTTTTGTAGATAGCTAACACCTTTTGTTCTGTCCACCTTGTAACCTGGTTCCTTTACCCATAATCAGCAGTTATCAGTTCTTCTTTCATTCTTTTCAGTTTCAAGGTCCTTTCTGGTACATTTTTCTTGTAATTGGCCTAAACTGGAGGAGTTTGCTTTACCTTGTCTTGAATCATCTTTTGAATTCTGGCTGTCTCCTCTTGCAGTTCACTGATGGTCCATTCTTTGTATTGATACTTTTCTTCCCTGTATTTCTTGTATGCCATGATGTATTCAAGATAGTCATTTCTCATGCTTTCATCATCTTTTTCTGATAATTTCTGACAAAGGACTTTTGAGAACTGCTCTAAAGTTCTAACTTTGGTGAGCATGTATTGATAATTTCTTTGAATCTCTTTGTCAGACTTTCCCTCCGTGTCTCTTTTAGATATATCCTCTGCTTGTTGGGCCTTTATTTTGAGATATTCTTCTATATTTCTTGGCAAAGGATAACCTTGAATAGATGGGAGTTTCCTCTTTTCAGGATCATCTTCAGAGTAGAAGGATTTGATTTCCTCCCTGACTGCTGGAAGATCTAGAGGATATTGTACTCCTGCAGAGACAATGGCAGTGTTTTGATTGAAGGGTTGAACTGAAGATAATGGAAAAGGGTTTGGAATGGTGACAAGGGACAGTGGTTGTGTAGATGTTAGAGTTGGGGAAGTGTCATCTTCCAGTACAATGTTTGTTATCCTTCTCCTTTTGTGCTTTGGAGAAGTTGGTGGTGTATTTGTGGGTTGAGTGGCAGTGATTGAAGTAGTGGGTATCTGACTAACAGCTGTTGAAACAACTGGTGTTTCAACCACTGTTGTCACTACAACAGTTGATGTATCAACTGTTGTTTTCTGTTTTTTGGCAGGTGGTTTTTGTGGTGGTGATATTGTTTTTGGTATGGTAGTGGATTGAGTGTGGGTTGATATAGTAGTGATGGCAGTTGTTGAGATAACATCTGTTGAAATAACTGAAGTACCAACAACTGTTGATACAACAGGTGTTTTAACATCTGTTGGTTTGGAGGTTTGATGAGAGGAACTTTGGGGGATTTGAGGAGTTTGTTTGGTGGTTTTGGAAGGTGTGGTTTTGGGTTGGCTTAATTTCTGGTAGGCTGTCTTCTTTTAGGTTTAGAGGTACCCTGCTCTTCTTTTTTCATCAAAACTTTCTTCTCATCCTCAAACCTTTTAGACCCTTTTATTTCCATTGACTCTTTCATGTTTGCCTTTAATGCAGCAAATGCATTTTGAGTCTCATCAACCTTTTTGGAACCATCTGGCATTGGGATTTCTACCGCAAGTTTTGACATTCGTTCTGGTGGCATGTATAAACCATCTCCTTTTCCCTTCTTCCCTTTAGTTTTCTCCCATTTTTTGACATCATCAGGATTTTCAACATAGATGATTGAAGGAGGAGTAGTGCCAGTGGTTTGAAGCAGATGAGCTTTAATGGCTTTAATATCTGCTTGAGTATCTTTGTACTTAGCTTCCATGACATTTCTGACCATTTGAAGTTGAACTTCATGCTGTTGATCTGCATATTGTCTTTGTTTGTGAAGCAGATGCCATAGCTAAGCAGGGGATGGAGCAGATGTTACAGATGGTGCAGCAGTGGGTGTAGCCTTTTGAGCTTGTAACAACTGTTGCAGCATAGTTTTGATTTCTGCAACAGATGTGTCAAGTATATCAACCCTCTCCGTCAATTCTTTGTATTTTAAACCATCAACCAAGTTAATGGGATAATCTGTTTTCCCACCAGTGGTGGTTGTATCAGTGGTTGACTTAGGAAAAGTTTACCAAAAATCATCCACTGATGCCCCTTGTTCTCGGTACTGGGGACTTCTTTCTTCAGCACAGCTCACCATTTTAAGGTCACCAGTGTATAATGAAAACACACCAGTGGACACTATGGTTCCCAAAGAAGAAATTGCCTTCAAGGGAGTCTCACTAATGAAACTAGTGTCCAGGTGTAAACCAGTGGGTTCAACACCTGTAGTAGCTGCTCCACTTGAACTACTGACAGGAATTACTTGTAATTCCTGCAGTGTAGCCTCCTCAACTTTTGGTGGGTTAGCAGAGATAGAGACACTAGACTCAGTCACTTGTTGTGGTATATTCTCATTGACAAGTGATTGAGAAGAATTGATTTTTATCTGGGCTATATCAAGTGCATCCAACAGAGGTATCATTGATAGTGGGAGTTGTGCAGTGAAGATAGGGGTAGAAAGAGAATTTGCCCCGAGAGCTGGGCTGTCGAAGATAGATTCAAGTGAATCCATTCCTTCATATTGTGGTGTCCCTGTTGATACAACCTGATCCTTTTGAGAGGATGCAGGAGGAGTTTTAGGCTCAGGTTGAGATATTTCTTCCATCTGCTGTGAGGAAGTAGCAGCAGTGGTTTCAGGTGACTTTTGTGTTGTCACATGTGTTACCTCTGGGATCTCATCTTCCAGAGTCACCTTTTTGGTGGGTTTTGGGGGGCTTTTGGCTAGTTTTCTTTTTGGTCTTTTTGGTGATTTTTGGTGTGGGTTTCACAGCAGGGGTTGTGCTTCTGTGATCACCAGGAGCAGTGGGCTCAACAGCAGGGGCCTTAGGAGCAGTTGTTGCTGCTAAATTCTGCTCAGGTACCTCTGTTTGTGTTTTTGAAAGTTTTGACAGCCTTGTGAATGTTCCAGAAGTTAGACTGTTTATTTGAATAGGATTTCCTTGGATAAGCACATGTGCATTATCCTTTGAAAATTTCTTTTGATGATAAAAACTTGAAAACCTTAGAAACAATAAAAATGATTTTTTATTAACATTCTTAACCATATCATTGAAAATATCCTGAGAGTAGTTAAAATTTTCTTCAGCCATGATAGCATAGCCCAGGTATTGGATTTTCAATGGTATTTCATTAAAAGCTGTTGTTTTTTTAACACACACATGAGGATGGTATGGAAGAAATGATTTTTTGGATGCTCATGTTTCAACTTTGGGTTTTGATAAATCTAAAGTTACTTGTTTTCGATGCAGGGAGAAAGGTCATTTCAAGAGAGAGTGCAAGAATCAAGAAGCAAATGGAGCAAAGAATCCGTTTGGTGGTCATGATTACTATCGGAAGGCTATATATCAACAAATTACTCATCAACCGCATCAACAAAAAGAATCACAAACTACACATGGGAAAATGATCGAAGATGCAAATAAGAAAGCTTATTATGGTATCATTGATCAAGATGATGAGAAATTGGCTCCGGGATTTAGCTGGGATAAGTATATAGATGAGAATGGGGAGTTTAAAGCTTTCATTGCTTAAATTGTTCAAAAGCCAGAATTGTTGAAAGAATGGATAGCAGTGTTATCTGATGAAGAAGAAAGTCAAGATGAAGAATCTGTTTCTTCTGAAAAGAGTTCAACAGATACTAGTGATGATGATGAAGAAGTTGAACAGATAAACATTGGAAAAACTCATTTATCTTCTGACAGTTTTGAATTTTATTTTGCAGATAAATTGAAGAAACTTAAAGAGAGAAAAGCTGCAAAAGAAATGAAAGAAGTCAAGGTTGTTGAGAAGATAGTTGAAGTGGAAAAGGTAGTTGAAGTCGAGAAGATTATGGAGATTGAAAAAATTGTTGAAGTCATCAAGCCTTGTTTAAAGTGTTTAGATTCTTGCAAGGAATGTGCAGAAAAAGATGGAAGAATGAATGAACAAGAAAAGTTGAAAGAAAAGTTGTTGTTTGATGTTAAGAATGTGAAAGAATCGTACGATGTATTGAACAGAACTGTGAATAGTTTGCAGAAAACTAACTCCGAAAGAGAAGATGCTTTGACAATGATGAATGCAACAATGATGTCGAAGCAGAAAGAGATAAATTTTTACATTGAAGAATGTGCGAAATGGAAGCAAGAGTTGGAAACTGAGAAAGTTGAAAATGAAAGAATCAGACGATTACAAAGAAGTTATTCGAGTTCTGATTACTTAATTGACAGAATTTATCCAATTGTTGCAGGTTTTGAAGTGTTTGAAGATAAGAAGTCGAAGAAGAAGGTTACTGGTAAGAAACAGAATGTTTATAATAAGTGTCCGCCTCCGATTTGGGAAGGGTATTCGCCTAGAAAACCGAATGAGGAACAAGTAAAAAAGGCAGTCAATATAAAGTTAGAGTCCGAGATAACCGATGTATTACCAGACAATATTGACATCACGTTCACAGCGTCCGACACAGATCATGAGTCAGAATTAATAAAAAGGGTGGTTGATCAAGTGTTGGATAAGGATGAGGAGTCAGAGTCAAAGTCCGAGTCAGAAAGTTCGTGTTTGTCAGTCGGGAGTTCGAGTTCATCTGAAAAGAGTTCAAAATCGTCGGGAAAACAGGTTTATAGTAAAGAATTTTTGTTGTCAAAATCAAATTTGAATGACGAAACATTTGAAGTGGCATACACTTTGAATGATTCTGACAAATTATATTTTGATAAAGAATTTCCAATAAGAGGTGTTAAAACTGAAATGATAAAAAAGGTTTTCAAATTGACAGAAATTAATATTTCTGAAATGAAAGATGTAAATCTTGCTGGAAAATCTAAAATTTACACCTCAAGAGTTCAACAACGTTTAAACAGGAAAAAGGGTTACAGTTCTGGTTTAGGTTATCGAAAGAAACCAAACCATAACGGTAATTTCAAAAGGAAAGGTCTTGGATTTATTCCACCAGAAAATTATACACATGAAAAAACTTCTAAAACAAATACAAAATTTGTTTCAGGGACAAGCTGTGAAGAGGAATCAAAAGGCTCATTCTGGAAACAGTCAAATCAGGAATTTCTTGCTGAAAAGAAGAAAACTGAAGCTCATCAGAGAAAAGAGACTAGAACCTGTTACAGATGTCAAGAAGTTGGTCACATTGCCTGGAATTGTCCTAAGGCAACCAACACAAAACAGGGAGTTTCAGAAAAACTCAAAGAAATAGTTGTTGATAAAACCGAACCACCAACTGAAAGATTTAAAGTGTTTAAAAATTCTGTAGGATCGATTTGACCGATCAAATGAGTCAATTTGAGTGAATACACACTATTTAAGTGGCGGAAACACTTAAACAGCTAGAATCATATAGAATGGAGTAGAAAACAGAAGAATGTAACTTTAATACTCGTTTCTCATTCACTAATCACTTGAAAATCCGGCAGAGTAACGTTACATGAACCACCTGACCGTTTGAAATGAGAAACCAACATGCCTATTTATAGGCAAAGACCCTCCCGTTTGAAACTGACACCCTCCCGTTTGAAACTGACATGACCAGTTTCAAACGGTCACGACTAAACCCTCCCGTTTGAAAGTGACAGGCCACTCTTCAAACTAGACCCCTTGAAAAAACACATAAACTTACATTTCAGCCCCCTAAACTATACAAACTTGACATATTTAGAACCCTAGACTTAAGACATAGGCTTTAGACATCATGCACTAACAAACTCCCCCTTGGATACAGTCGGAGTCTTCAGTCTTGGTCTTCAAACTTTACAAGGACTTGAACTTTTCTTCACGAGGCTTAGGCTTCTTCAATAACTCTTTCCTAAGTTTCTCATTCTCTTTCGCAACTTTCAATCTTTCTGCTTCCTGTTCTCTCATAAATTTTCCTCTGTTCTCCTCCAACTTCTTTCTTTCCTTCTCAGCTTTCAACTTGACTTTCTCTTCAAGCTTCCACCATTTAGAGTTCCATTTGTTATCTGCATTAATGCCTTTTAGAAAACAAATAGAAACTACTCTTTGAAATTGCATCGCCTGCTCTCTGTCTTCAGCTTCAAAACGAATCTTGTGTATGAACAGACATTCTATATCTTTTGCAGAGCAGTTCACTAGCCACATCGGATCAAACACATGAATTTCTCTAACTTCACTTCCAGCCCGATAAGTAATCACTGCTTCAGTTGATATGCAGCTATACACCCAATCCATGAAGCCTTTATAGAAATCTTGCTCCATCTTTGGTACTGGTATAATCTTCATAGTTCTTGGCTTCTTTATATTCAAGATTGTTTCTTCGTTACCAGTTTCAGGATTGATTCTTCTCTCCTTCTTTGGATAATGCGGTTTCCAATTCTTGAACCCTCTCAAAGCTTCAAACTTTAAAAAACCCCACATGATAGCATCATTTTTCCTGATTTTATAGTCCAAAGTTCTAACCTTCGCTAGCTCCTCCACATCCCACCAGGGTAAGGACATAACATCATACAAATATTCAAAATACTGTACCCCGCATTCTCTACGAATAGCATATGCATTAACCTGAGGAAGAAATCCCCAGCTAATGATATCTCCCATTGACACAGCTCTGTCTCTTTGATAGAACTTCAATGGTCTCTTGAACTTTCTTTCATTAGAATGTCTAAACCATTTCTTTCTTTCTTCTTTCTGAGAATCTTTAGTAGTTTCATCAACATTCTTTTCTTTCAGAATTTCATCAACTTTTCTATTCAATTCATCTCTATTTTCTTCAGTGAAAAATTCCATCAAAGTAGGAAGACCAGATGTATCAACATTTTCAGTTTTTCATCAGTGCAATCTTCGACTTCAACACGATCATATAAATCTGCATCTTCAACATACTTATACTTATAGTCAACTTTTTGATTCACATCAAATGCATTTAACTCTTCTACCATATAAGACTGAACTTCATATTCTTTCACATTAATCATCTTTGAAACTTCATCTAACGTATAAGTATGTCTGATCTCTCCATCTTCAATTTCAGGTTCAATGCACAAGATCAGCTTTTGAACATTATCAAGACTTTGATTACCAACAGACTCCCCCTTTCCATCAGCTCCATCTGTCTCTTCATTTACTGCGTCATTCATCAGATCATCTGCAATTTGTTCTTTAGACCTTTCAGACATTATAAAACCAGATGCACCTTGATCATCATCATCGTCATTATCACGTGAACTGCTTGCTAAAAAAACTTTCTCATCATCATCATCATCTTCTTCTTCATCATCATCTTCAACATTATAAACATCTTCTTGCAAAACATCTTCTTCAACTACAACAGCAACATAAGATAACGGAACAGGCTATTCATACACTGGTTCAGGATCATTTACTAACACAATAGCCCTTTCTCCAGAAGAACCTTCAAGCTCTTTACCTTTAACCTTCATCTGAGCATCAATCTCTGCCTGTTTCTCAGCTCTGACCTCCTCCCGTGCAAGTTCATCATATTTCTGTTCAACAGACTTACCAAGCATACTTTCCAACACTCTATTAAACATATACAACTCATGCTCTTTCTGTGCTTTCACATCTTTAAGCTCTTTGTTCTTCAATTCATAGTACTTTAGCTGATTATCCCTGCTTTTCTTTTCTTCCAATAATTCAGAAATCTGAACTTTCATAATATCAATCTCTGCTTCATCAGCTTCTACTTTCTTCAGTAGTGTTTTGTTGTCAGATTCTAGCTTCTTTACACGCATTTCAAGAATTTTACCACAATCAGCTACTATTTTATTTTCAGCTGCCAAACTCTTGTTTTCAGCAATTAATGCTTCAACTTTATCATTAACACTCTTCAATTGAACATTATCCACCATTTCTTCCGTTCCTGTCAAGAATCTTTAAGCCATAAAATTTTAATATACCCTCTCTATAAGATAAAGGACATTCGCATGTAATTGACATCTCTTAAATCCTTATTGATTGCGAATACCAAACAGTATGATAAAAAACGTCATATGAGGATTGGTATATCTTAATATGTTCCATAGATTGCTTCCATGCCTGATCAGTATGGAGGTTTAATGCATGGGACCACATAGATATTCCGATGGTCATATGATACTAAAGTCAACTAATGGTATTCAAAGGAGATATCCAGCACGGAATTGTTCAAGTAAATGTTCCCAATTAAGGAAAATTCGTGGACTAGTAACATAAATGTGTCACTTATTTGACACAAGCAGTGATGGGTGAACTGGAGCCTGAGATATGTAAATCTCTGTAACCTCCTTGTATTTTGATTGCCTTCTCCTAAGACTACCCTGTTTACCTCCTGAGAGGCAAGTAGAGTTAAGATTAACATCCCGCTTTGGGTTAGAGTGTTGTGAAAATTCCATATCAATTTTGGAATAATCGAAACCCTGATTAAGTAAGTTTTAAGACATAGGCTCATATGGCCTGACTCAATATTCTGAGGATGTTATGTTATTAAATAAGAAAGTCGATTCATATCGTTGATATACTAATTACCGCAGCCCTAAATTGGCAACGATTAAGAATTTCCATCAGCTACCCAGGAGCGTCGAATTGTTTGACTAACGACAAGGATTGGCTATTCCTTAATATTAGTTAAGCAATAGTTGAAATAACCCTCTCACATTAAGATAAGCTTTCTATAATAGATGATACATAAGTATCAAGGCTGCTCCCTTGAAGACCTTGTATAGATGGAATGGTAAACATCTATTGTTGGACAATAGATTGGTAAGTCCAATTATCAGGATCTGAAGGTTGCATTAGAAACAACAAATAAGATCACGCAAATTCATAATCATCTGTAAGATGCCAGTATTCGGCAGAAAAAAAATCAAGGATTAATGAAAGTAGCAAACCTCCTGAATTCTTGTTAAGGAAGGGAGTGCCAAATTGTTAAAATTATCAGACTAGTTAAGCTCTGAATATATAGAATCATTCGAAGGAAATCGAATGTATCAAGATCAGGTAGCCTTTAAGCTAAAACCTATTTAAAGAGCTTGGCGGAGCTCGCAATACATTGCACATCAGTGATTGAAGGATGTGTTTCGCCAATAAGTCAAGAAGCATTATCACAATATGATATGCAGATTTATAATATGATGAGCAACCTGTGTCGAATAAGGGTTGACAGGATTAGAAGCTCCAAAAAGATACATGTACCCATTATAAAGGTCAATAGGAATGCCTTAGAGGCTCAAAGGTACTGAGGAAGATTAAGCCAATTTAAGGCAGATGATACTTCCTTTACTTTAACAAATCTCGAGGTCGAGATTTCTTTTAAGGGGGTGAGGATGTAACACCTCGAAAATTCACGTCCTATAATGTATTGACACGTGTCATAAGCTTGAACGTGTAAAAGAATACTCTAGAGGGACTAAAGTTGACAAATAAAGAAAGTATGTGAATATACGGGTTCTAAATGTCATCAGTGAATAAATATACTTCATAATAACCCTACATGATGTTTATACCATCAAACGAATAAATCATGGATCATACGAAGCTAAAAGTGAGAGATTACAAACTACAGGGGTTAAATGTGTCAACATGTTTAAGTTATACATCTGAGTGACCTTTTAGCAAACCTGAAGCTTTGTAACGGTTAATTATGCTCACTAGAATACACGATTAAAATTTCATAAAGTTTCGTTATCGTATGAGAAAGTTATGATCAAATTCGTATGCGAGGGGTTAAAGCGTCAACGTTGAAAGTTAGGACTTTTTCGGGCAATAACCGAGTGGCCAAGGACTTAACAAAAGGGGTATGAGTCTTGAGGCCCTTATGTGTCAATATGGAGGGTTCAAAGTGCAAAATATAAGTTAGTTGACCTTTCGGAAGAGCCAAGAGCCATTTATGCAAAAACTTGAAAATGTATACTTCTGCTCAAAGGCTTACGGACCGTAAGCCTTACCCTTACGGTCCGTAAGGGGTCCCCAGCGACATCAGATCCTTCTGTTTGCTATTTAAATGCGTTTCTGACCTTTCAAACGATTTTCCTCATATGTGAGCGACCCCTAAACAACCCTAAACATCGAGGGACACTTGTGGGAAGGTTGTGGTCACTTGTAGACTTACATGTCAACAATTTGTGGTGATTAAACCACTATAAAAGGCCCTCATGTGCAACAACTTTGATCACACCTTCATCTGCAATTGTGGAGCATTTCTGGAGCTTAGGAGCAGATCCAAGACCTCCCTACTCGTGCATAGAACCCTTGTAAGTACCCTTGACCTGCCTCGATTAAGTTTTGCTTAGTTTATAGCTTAAAAGTCAAACCGTCGTAATTACGGTTTGACTTGACGATTAATCGCTATCGGTCCAGCGATTAGTCAATGCTAAGGTAGTTATAAGTTGGTAATTATATGGGCAATAAACCCTTAAAAAGGTTCCCCCTGATTCCCACTCTAACTAGGTCAAATGTCGGGTCAAACTTGTTATTAAAAAAGTCAACAGGATGCTTAAATTCTAATTTATGCATAATTAGCGATGTAGAACACCTATAACCTGTTTGATCATTGATATAACTTGGTAATTAGTGTAAGGACATGTCTAAACATGTTCAACCCGACACTTTCCTATTTAGACCCGGTTCGGAACCGAAAGTCGCATAGTTTGACTTATACTTTGACTTTCAGTTCTGACGCGTAAAGGTATGTTTTAGAAATACCTAAGAGCTTCATTTGGACCAGGTTACATGCTAGTATAACCCTCTATGATTATACACCATGGTTCATTAGTTAACCGATTAATACACATGATTCCGTTAATTGCCCATATGTTGACCATTATGCCCTTTTCACTTTAAAACGTGATTTTTGGAAATGTAAATGAGTAGAAACCTTACCTACTGATATTTAAACTTGCATACAAAATTTGACATCAGTTTGAGGTGTAGGTTAAGAGTTATGCTCATTAGCGTAAAATGAAAGCTTTATGTTAATAAAACGGCGTAATTAGCGTATAGCCTAGTTAAGCCTACTTTTTGATATCAAACTTATTACCCACTGATGTAATATATTATTTTGGGATTTTTAAATATTTTTAATTAATTTTAGGCTGAGCATAACTCATAGTCGTAGGCTTAATCCGGTAATTGTCGGTTTTGCCCTTACGGGCTATAAAATAAGTTTTACATATCTAAACGACTCCAAACCTTTTTCTACTGATCACATAGGATAAATAAATTATTTTAAGCCTTCTGGAAATGTAAAAATATTAGATTTATGTATCGAACCCGTAAACGGCTTTTAATTGCCTAATTAAGCGTTTTTAACGCATAATATGTACTAAGATTATTTTAAACATACCAAGGGTGATACCTACTGATATTTGAGGAAAATTATAATATTTTAACAGTAAGCAAAGGTTGATAAACTCAGACGTCAGTTTTGAGCTTTTTGGCTTATGTGAAATTACCAAAATACCCCTACGGGGCATAGTTTAGTTATAATTGATAAATTTCACTTATATACTTTAATCTACTGATATAACTTAGCAAATTGAGTATGTTTGCTGATTACATCAGGCCTACAACTCAGGTTGACACTTAAACTCTTTTACAACATTTAAAACGACCAAACTACCCCTACGGGGCATAGTTTGTGATTAAATTCATTCGGGCATAATGAAAGACATCTTACTGATGTCACAACATATATGAAGCATATTAACTTGGGAAACCTGTAAATGGCTCTCATCACTACCCGTTACGCTTATTACGTGTTCGGTTCGGTTTATGTAACTAGTTTACATAAACTAGCCTAAACGGGTCAAACCTTAACGGTTTTACCTCAAAATCCAGAATGTGCATGAAGGACCCATATTAAGCAAGTCTCTGAACTTGTTGGGTCTAAATCACATTCTATACGGTCTTCGCCTAATCGTGCGTTTGAACCGTATATTTCTCTAAGACTAACCGGTCTAAGCTTAGGCTTAATTAAAGACCCGTTAGCATTCTAATTGGTTATTTATACCATCATTCCAGACTAGAGCCTTCCGGTAAATTGTACCTACGCTTACTTAAGTGAATATGGCTGACTTATTAATTCTTGCTATTTAAGACAGGAGCTAGCTCAGGTAAATACTCTTAACTTATTTTCCCTATACGGGCTTGGGATACGGTATAATGATACCGCTTGGTCGGGTATTGAATATTTAATCGGATTGTGATTAAATTATTGAGGTAACCCGGTTTAATCTGTATTGTTTGAAATAAAAGCCTTTAGGGGTTAATGACCATGTCCCGGATATCCCTGACATCATTGTATTATAAAATGGCCACGTCTTAAGCACGGGGTGCAGGCATACACCTGACAGTTGCTTAAGTAATAACGGTATCTCACTCTCTTGTGGGCCTATACTTGTGGCTTGTCTGTTAATCTGACTCGGTTTCTACATCGGGCCCTGAACGTACAACGAACATGTAAATCTGTATACAAGATTATAAATATAATTGCCCCAAGTTATAAAAGATTAATTTTGCCTCTGTGCATTTTAGTCAAAGTGTCAAAACATTTTGTGCCTGGTGCATCTAAATCAATTTTCTTAAACTCTTTTCAAATGAGTCAGTTGAGTGTATTTACCAGTGAAAACTGACGTATTTTCAAAAGTCTAAGTGACAGGTACAAGTACGTAATAGGCTGGAAGCTGCTCAGGACATTAATAAGGAATCTTGCAAGTTCTAGGCGTCTAAAGTCTGTTGAACAAATGTTTATATTTAAGGTCCGCCTGTGGATCCTTACTTTCCGTTGTAATACTGGATATTACTTTATATTCGGATTGTAATATAATTATCTTTTGCTTCCGCTGTGCATTTATATATTGTGTTGCCAACCACGTCACGATACTCCCCACCGGGCCCACTGGTGACACGTGGAAAGTCGGGGTGTGACAAGTAACTTTCCTATTCCTCTTTTTCTGTTCTTTTAAGAACCATTCACCTCTTTTTGATACAAATTTTTCAAGAACTTTTAGCTCCTCAGAATAACCTTTCTCTTTTCTTTCTTCTTTGTTTCTCCAGTGTTCATGATTCTCAGGATCAGGATCCTGATAATTTCTGTCTCTAATAGCTCCAAATAATTCAGCAATCTTTGGCTCTGGATTTTTTGGATGATATCTAACTAACGATCGAATAGAATCATTATCCATGTGCGACAACACCAACAAATCATTTACTTCGTCTCGTACAATTCCTGGATAAGCATGATCAATCATCATTTGAATAAATCTTGGATATACCCAAGTCTTTCTTTTTGATGTCACTTCATCCACAAGATAATGAAACACGATGTGCGAGAAGTTATACTTTTTGTTCAGCACTAAAGCAACAACCATATTCATGTGATAGTCACGCATTGAATCATAACATCCTTTTTGGTGACTAAGCGCCAATAAAACAGAATGAATTAAGAACTTGTACGGCTTTGAAAACTTTGATTTCATATAGTTTGCACTGTTTAAATCACCAACATATCCCATTCTCAGCATACAGCCTTTAACCATCTTTTCTGGCAATTTTGTTGGCGAATCCTCTTCATCTGGGAAATTAATTACTTCTTGAACAACATCTTCAGAAATAATAATTTGTTTCTTCTCATCATTAAACTTAACAACTGAATTGATTGTTTTGCTTTGTTCATCATAAGTTGCATGTTTCCAAAAACGTTTGATGTGAGATCTGAACACTAGATGCTTATTTGTCAACGCCTTTTGTATTGGAACTCTTCTCATAAATTCTAGAATACTACTGAATTCCATCAACAACGGATTCTGCTGCTCATCCAGAACACAGCATGCATTATGAACAGGATTGAACACTACTGTAGATGGCTGCAAAAATACAATCATACAACACAATTAGAACTCTTTAATAGAATTTCAACATTTATACATCATATCAAGCAAGAATTCAAAAAATTACACTTCAAACAGAAACTATCAACACATGCATTCAAACAGAAACCTAATCAGGTTTTAAATGAAAGACTTCAAACATACAGCCCTCAAACGGACAATCCTCAAACTGTCAAACCTCAAACGGACAACCTTCAAACTGGCAACCTTCAAACTGGCAACTTTCAAACTGACAGCCCTCAAACGGTCACTCCCCTTCTGTTTGAACAAAGACTCTCGATTGAATAGTGTCACAAACCCTAAAAATTTCTAAGTTTCAGATGTTAAAATTGAATATAAGGATTTGTTCTCTGTTTGTTTCCAAGCACACTGGTATAACTTTCAACCATTTACCCTCTTTAAACAAACCTATATCTACGTTTAAAATTCTGTAAATCAGGCAAACAATCAAACAACTCGAATCTGAACAATCAACCTGTCAAACAATGATCTATATACAATTCCGACCACAAACATATGTTTTAGTTTCATTTTAATCCAACAAATAACCCTAAATCTACGATCCAAGTTCAGTTCATCGCCGATATCAACACATGTACAATACAGTCAAAATTTTTACAGATCCTTACCTTCACCATGTTTAGAGTTGAACCAGCCAACAATAAACACAAGATTCTGGTGAAAATTTGGCAGAATAATGGTTGTAATCGAAGGTTTTTGATGACCGTTTGAAATCACTCAGTGGGAGCTTCAAACGGGAAGGACAGAAAATGTTTCCTCAAACTGGAGTCATGAGCTATTTATATCCTTAGCCCCTACCGTTTGAAAATGTCAATGAATGGTTCAAACTGAACCCTTTCAAACTTTATGGTCACTTTCAAACGGTCACGTTTCTTTCAAACGTGATGGTCACTTTCAAACGGTCACGCCATTTTCAAACATGATGGTCATTTTCAAACAGTCATGTATTTTAAAATGTTAAACTTTTAATTTTTCAAACATTTACCTACACACCCAGTTAACCAAGTTCAAATAAATGACCCTGGTTAACTGCTTAGCCTGCCAGGTCCAAATTAATGACCCTGGCTGACCAAATTATGAAGATGCTGATGTTTTGAAACTGAAATCAAGTTCAAGTTAATGAACTTTTGTACTTTGAATCAATTTACCGATCATTTTCCACAATCTACTACTTTCCCAACCCTCAAGATCTGACTTGTTTAGCACACAAGACTTTGATCATCCGATTCCCAACATTCGTTGTCGAAAATAAAATGAGAAAATAAAATCTTTTTGGATTTTGAATATAAAAGGAAATAAACTGTACACACAATCTTTTTGTGAGTGTGTTAAGGGATCATATCAGCTGCCGACAAGATACAAATATCGTTAAGCTTAGGTGACATTTTAAGCATTAAACAGTTTGCAATGATTGTCGATATACTGGTCCACTTTAAATTTTCACACAAACTTCAATCTGTTCAGGATACGGATTTAATGTTTTAGAGACTTAAACTTATACGTGTGTCCCACCTCTTGAATATACTCTCGTATCCAGATCCCAATATTCAGTCTTACAGGTGAGAATACTACAAATGATATCTGTAAGGGGTTAATAAATTATGAAGAATCATGAGAGCTCAGTTCAGAACCATCGTTCAGCAGAGAGATCATGACTCAACTTTTGGGTGTGTCCCCTTTAGAGGATCTTTTTTACAACAGCATTACTAAGCAATTTTATTGTCTTATCATATATGCTGAGGGTGATGCTATGTTTCAAGCATTTGCGGAAAGTATTATTCGAGGACTAGGTCAGAACTACCGTTCAGCAGAAGTCCCGGAATAATACCCCAGATATCACTGAGTATAAAGACCTAGTATATCAGAAAAAGGAATCTTTCAAACAAGATTTCAGGGGTTACCTATATATCCAAGTAGTGTTCCCCACGAAATAAGCAAGTAAGAATTTAGGTTTATATCCCGAACAAACCTACTAAATGTGTACAAACCTATCGGCATATCATTTACAAGACTGCTTAATACATTTATACTTTACATTTCTTTAGCGTACTGCTCTGTCTAGCTGATGTACTATCATTTCCCCTTTTATACACAAACTCATTTTTACTTTTTTAAATGTTTTTGGTTTTTGTAGTTTTTATCATGTTTTTGTATTTTTCTGCAAACTTTCTCCCCCTAAAAAGAAAAACATATTTTTGTGTTTTTGTTATTATCGAAAAGCAGAAAAACAAACTGTACAAACAAAGTTGACAACATGATGTGGTTCACTTCTGATCGCCGTCCTTCGCGGCTTTACACTCAGTAACCCTCCCAGAAAGGAAATTTTTCAACCCATTCAATTTTAAAAGATAATGAAATCTTTTTCGATCAAAAGGTTTAGTATAAAAATCAGCTTTCTGTTCATCGGTGTGCACATATTCAATTCTGATTAACTTCTTTTCATAGCAATCACGTATGAAGTGATGCCGAATCTCAATGTGTTTAGTTTTCGAGTGGTGAACCGGGTTTTTAGTAATGTTAATGGCCGCTTCATTGTCCACAAATATTGGTGTATCCAAGAATTGCAAACCGTAATCTCTCATCTGCTGTTGGATCCAAAGGATCTGTGAGCAACAGCTGGAGGCCGAAACGTATTCAGCCTCACATGTAGAGAGAGCGACCACGGTTTGTTTCTTGCACTGCCAGGTAACAAGTCTAGTTCCGAAGAACTGACACCCAGCAGTGGTGGACTTAGCATTCTGTTTACAACTACCAAAGTCCAAATCAGCAAAACCTGTGAGAGAGAAATCGCCAGACTTAGGATACCACAAGCCGGTTCTTGGGCAGCCTTTCAAATACCGTAATATGCGTTTCACGATTGTCAAGTGTGACTAGCGGGGATTAGACTGATATCGGGCGCACAAACACGTCGGATACATGATGTCGGGCCGGGAAGCAGTTAGATACATCAAAGATCCAATCATAGACCGATACAGCGTCTCTTCAACTTTCTCTCCATTCTCATCTGGGCAAATCCCATGATTCTGCGCAAGGGGGGTTGATGCTGGACTGCATTGAGTCATGTCAAACTTTTCAAGCACGTCCTTCACATACTTTGTTTGATGAATGGAGATTCCATCGGGCATCTGTTCTACCTGCAGCCCGAGGAAGAACTTCATCTCCCCCATAGAACTCATTTCGAACTTCTTTTTCATCACCAACTCAAATTCTTTACACAAGTCGTCATTTTTTGAACCAAAAATAATGTCATCGACGTATATCTGCATGATTAAAAGATGACCTGCAACTTCCTTAGTGAAGAGAGTGCTATCAACTGTCCCTCTGATGAACCCGTTGGCCAACAGATATTGGGAAAGCGTCTCATACCAGGCTCTCGGGGCCTGGTGCAATCCGTAGAGAGCTTTATCCAGAAGATACACTTTGTTCTTGTGATGTGGATCAGTGAAACCCGGAGGTTGTCCCACATACACTTCTTCCTTTATCTTTCTATACAGAAATGCAGACTTCACGTCAAGCTGGTGTACTTTGAATCCTTTCCACGACGCGAACGCCAGGAAGATCCTTATAGCCTCAAGTCTAGCAACAGGCGCGTAAACCTCCTCATAATCAATGCCTTCTTGCTGACTGAATCCCTGTACAACCAGTCGTGCTTTGTTTCGAACAACGACACCTCGATCATCTCTTTTACATTTGAAAACCCACTTTGTCTTGATCAACTTTTGGTTTTCTGGTAGATCGACCAATCTCCAAACACCCAACTTTTCAAACTGCTGCAGTTCTTCTTGCATTGCAATCACCCAGCTGTCTTCTGTCAATGCTTCCTTATATGTTTTAGGCTCGATCTGCGAAATAAAACATTTAAGTGAGAAATCTTTCTGTAAAGGAGCAACCGATGAATAAAAACATGTAAGTGCACGGTTAATTTGATCTCTTGTTTTAACACCACTTTGCAGATCTCCGATAATCTGTTCTGAAGGATGGTAAGATAATGTTCGAGGCATGATGGTGTCAGGCACAACAACTTTCGATTGCTGAAACGAGATATCTAGATCACCGGTGTGATCCTCAGCTTCAGTTGATGCAACATTTGGATCCTCATCAAATATCGGAGCGTTCTCCGAATCTGAGTCATCGGACTGGTCAAATGATGGAGCTGGTTCTACTGGGTCATCATGAGCTGTTCCACTCGGACCTGCCTCGTGATCGTTTGCACCAGTTGTAGGAGCATTTGTATCCACATCTGGTTGAGAAACCACCAATGGTCTAGGCACTTGATCTTGAAAAGATGATTGCTGTTGTTGGTACAAGTAAATAAGTTCCTCTTCACTCGGCTCCGTAGGTAGTTGGAACGACTCCCAGAGTTTATCATAATCGAACAACAATCTGTTTCCGGGAAGTTGAGGTGACGCCGTGTGTTTCTGACAATCCACATGATGAACTTCAATTACCTTCTTCAAGCATGGAACGAACACTCTTTTTAAGGGACTCGCGTATCCCACAAAGAAACCTTCATTACTCTTCATGCCAAACTTTCCATCTTGATCTATGAAGGTACACGGTGATCCGAACGGCTCTAGAAACTTTAGATTAGGCTTATATCTGTGAAGAAGTTCAAAGCACGTATTTTTGTATTTCTTCACAGTAAGCACTCGATTCAAAGTATAGCATGCCGCTGCCACAGCTTCACTCCAGAAATAGATCGGTAGTTTTGAATCAGCCAACATGGTTCGAGCAGTTTCAATAAGAGTACGGTTCTTTCTTTCAGCTACACCATTCTGTTGTGGAGTGTATGGTGCACTTAATTCATGAAGAATTCCCTTCTCGTTACAAAACTCGAGCATGCGGTTATTCTTGAATTCCGTCCCATTATCACTTCGGATTCTTCGGATTGGTACCTTGTACAATGTCTCCATCTTCTTGAACAGAATCATCAGCGACTCAAACGTCTGATCCTTTCTTTCCATGCACACTACCCACGAAAACCTTGTATAATCATCAGTGACTACCAAGCAATACAAATCACCACTGATACTTTTTACATTGACCGGCCCGAAGAGATCCATGTGGAGTCTCTCAAGCGGTACTCTGATTGAATTCAGCAACTTTTGTGGGTGTGATTTCCTGGTCTGCTTTCCTTTCTTGCAAGCTACACAGCCATCATTCAAATGAAAATTTCTCAAATTAACACCTTCAACTAAATCATTTGATACAAGAAAATTCATTTTTCTAATATGAATGTGGCCCATCTTTCGATGCCACATTATCGAATCCTTTTCAGTAGCTTTGGTTTTTGACACAAAACATTGTTTTTGATAATCTGTTGTTGTTGCGACACTCATATCAAGAATGTACAAATCATTTACTCGTGGAGCTCGCAACAACACCATTTCTTCCGGAATTTTGAAACCAGGTTTTAATACAAGACATTCAGTTTTAGTGAAATGTATGGTAAAAGAATTATCACAAATTTGTGAAATACTGAGTAAATTGTTTTCCAATTCAATTATGTAGTTAACTTTCTCGAACGAAATTACTCCATTTGTTAATGTTCCTTGACCGACAATCCTTCCTCCTTGGTTTCCTGCAAATCCCACGTAACCTCCGTTGACGTCATAAAGCAATTCTAGCATCCCAGTCATATGTCTAGAGGCTCCACTGTCCATGATCCATTTTGAAATGATCGACCTGGGCAGCCCCTACAAACATCATATCAACTTCATTCAAACAATGAACTCCATGACTTCTTAACTGCTGAAACACTCCCAAACACTACATCACACTTCTCATCAATCTTAGGAAAGTTAAACGTGACATTCGGAACATCAGTTTTAGCTTTTGTTTTTACTGCATTTTTTATCGGGGGAAACTCTTTAAGAAACTTATCAAGTTCAAACTCAAACTTTGTAACCTCATCTTTCAAAACCTTTGTTTCATTTTTCAAAATGTTTTCCATCTTTTTCTCCTCGACTGATGGTTTCGATTTTTCAACCCATGATTGATTTTCAAAATTTTTTGTTTTCGGATAAATCTTTGAAGGCTTTTGAGACTTTGAAGATTCACCAATCTCGAATGTCGATTTCGGCTTATCTTCCGTCTTCAAAGATTCACCCCTCTTCAAGATGCGGATTGGTGAAACCATTGGTTTTTTTACCCTTTTTGTCAACTGGTGACTTAGGTCGAGGTTTTTGAACAGCAGATTTTACGACAAGTTTTTCAAAAATTTTCTTGCATTGTTTTGCCATATGTCCAATCTCATTGCAACGATAGCAGATTCTTTTGTCATATTCGACAAAAGTTGATTTGAACGACTCTTCTTTCAGTTTCTTCGCCGCATTGAAATCGTCAATGGCCTTTTTACTAAAAATGTACTCTTTTTCATCATCCCCACTTGGTCCAACAACAAAGATATCATTCATTTTATCCTTTGGCTTGACAACCTTCTTAGCCTTCTTTTTCTCAAAACCAATTCCTTTGTTTTTAAAGTTGTTACCATTTTTCTTGTTACCATTCCCTTCCCACTCCTTTTTCCCCGAGTTGTTGGAACATGTCGTAACAAATGACTTTTTAGGTTTCGAAAAGAATTCTTTGTTGTTTACCACATCAATGTCAATTTCAATCAATTTGTAAACTTTTTCGACATTTTCAATCTTAACGTTCTGAAGAGGATACTCGAAATCAGAATAAAGCTTGTCAGTTCCAATCATAGTGTAAACCACCATAATTGGATAATCATTCTTAGAGCATTCACATTCTATCCATCAAAATATGTGAGTGAGAGTTTTTATATTATAAAGGGTATAAAAAGTGGTTGTGAGTGGAGGAGAGAGAAAATGTTACTGTTCATCTGTATATTTGGGGGGACACTGTTCACCCAGTATAATTTTTTTAATATATATTGAAAGTGGTTGTGAGTGAAGGAGAGAGAAAAATGTGATGATAATATTATTTAATTGAAAAGGAGAGAGAACAAGTATTTGTTTTTAGTGGAAATATATTGATATAGGAGTTGTTTTTTAGTGGAATGTATGTATAATTTGATGGTTTGGATGTGAATGCTCTTACTTTTGTCTGATTTTGGTATAAAACGATCTAAAAAGTTACTGTAGGATCGTGTCTCGACCCGAACGAGTCGTTCAGAGGTGTTCAACTTCGTTTCAGAGGCGGAAACTAAGAAACAAAGCTAGTAACAGCTGATTCTCTTCTTAATTCACTGTTTGTATTGATTTGACGCTGTTTACATTCAGTTCTCAAACCGGCAGCACTTCGGTATGAGTTACAAGATCTGTCACTCTGATTTCACTTATGAAGCACTATATATAGACCTCCTGATTTCGCTTATGTGTACATGTACACATGAGTGGAATCACCTATGTACACATAAGTGGAATCACCTATGTACACATAAGTGGAATCATTTGTTCAAATAAGTGGAATCACCTTCCTAAATGCCCTATGAGCGAAATCAGCTCACTAAACACAAAACTCTTCCTATTTTCTCGTTAAACGCGCCCTAATCTATACAATACACTGTAAGACTCGATATAAGACGAAGTCGACAGATGTAGTGCACCAACAGACTCCCCCTCAGATGTTGACGAGTCGACTATCGAGTCACGACAATGCTATGTCTTCACTTCTTCAGTCTTGATCAGCCTCTGGGATTTTCTCTCTTTCTATTTTCATCAGACTCCCCCTCTCGATTTGCTGGCATTCCTTTGTTCTTCAGCAATATCTGCATCAGGATCTTTGTCTGGCTTTCTTTGTCTTCAGAATCCAAAACCTGTCACTCTATACAGTCTTCAATTTCCAGGATCAAAACTTGGCTATTCCTGCACATTCTTAACCCAGAAATGAATTTCTAAATTTAACAATTTGTATACACTAACACTCTGAAATAATCAGACAACTCCCTCTCATAATAATATGCATCAACAACCAGTCTTCCTCAGATCACAAACTCATGATGAACCACTTGTTGATTTAGAAAATACATTTTGACATTTTAAAACACACTCCTCTTCACAACAAGGTCATCATGTTTAGCACTCGGAATTTTGACAATCAGCTTTCCAATATCAGTTTTCGAAAATCTTTTTGAGTTTTTCAAAATTTATGCTAAAACACACTGAAAATCTTTTTGGATTTTTGAATGAAAAGAAATGCAGTAAAGAAATATTTACAGACAATATTTTTGTGAGTTTTGTGTAAGAGGATCATATCAGATTTTGACAAGTCACAAGTACCGTTGAGCTTAGTTACACATTAAGAATTAAACAATTCACTTAGATTGCCGATATACTGATCCACTTAAATTTTCACACACATTTCAACTGATTCAGGATATGAGTTAGGTGTATTAAGGACTTAAACTCATTCATGTGTCCCACCTCTTGAATATACTCCCGTATCCAGATCCCAATATTCAGTCTTACAGGTGAGTATACCACAGATGATATCTGTCAGGGGAATACATTATAGTACGAGGGCAGTGAGAGCTCAGGTCGATCTTTCGATACGCAGAGAGATGACGGCTTTGACTTTCAGTGGGTCCCCTTTAGAGGATCTTTTGATTACAACAGCAATGACTATCAATTTTATTGTTTCATCAATTTGCTGAGGGCTGCGCTATATTTCAAGCATGCGGAAAGTATTCTCTGGGGACTAGGTCAGAAATTCCTTTCAGCAGAAGTCCCGGGATAATACCCCAGATATCACTGAGCATAAAGACCTAGTATCTCAGAAAGAGGGACCTTTCAAACGAGATTTCAGGGGTTACCTATATATCCAAGTAGTGTTCCCCACGAAACAAGCAAGTTTGAATTTAAGTTTATATCCCGAAAAAGTTTACTAAATGTGTAAAAACCTATCGGCATATCATTAGTGAGACCGTTTAACGCTATTTAAACAATACAATTCTTTAGCATACTGTAACTGTCTACTGATGTACTATCATTTCCTCTTCTAGACACAAAAACTCATTTTTCATTTTATCATGTTTTTGTCTTTTTCAAATTTTCTAATGTTTTTGGATTTTCTGAAATTTTCTACTCCCCCTAAAATGCAAACACATTTTAGGAAATTTGAAATCAAACTGTACAATAAACTTGACAACTGACATCGAATTGCATCAAATCGCCATCCACTTGGCATAAACAATCAGAACTCCCCCTATCACAAACCATTTTCTCATTTAGATCTCAAAACACTTAAGTTTATTTTAATCAAAATGATTTTTCCGGAAAATGAGTTTGTTTTTACCACTTGTAAAGTTAGGGGTTTGGTTCATCATTTTGTCCATTCAATCTCTTATATGTGGATTACATTAAGTTCAAACTAACGACCTTGAGTAATCACTTTGTCAGAATCAACCTCTTACCACTTGTAAGAATATCCAAAACATATAACCACATGTAGGAATAAAACATCTACACAAACCATTTTACCAATCAAGATGCCGATTCCTTCTTCACACTTACCAACCTGGAAGCTCCGGCAAATCACACTTATCCTATCAAAATTAAACACATTTAAAAATCTTTCACAAAATCTATCTTAACAAGAATGATGCCGATTCCTGATCCATGATTACAAACTTGGGATCTCCGGCATAGTTCTAAGACTTTATGTGACAACCCGCACTAAACCAGGTATCCGTACAACTTGATTAATGATTAATTACTGCTTAATTACTGTGCTTGTTAAAACTAGCTGATAAACTGCTACCTGCATACTGATACATGCACTTACTTGCATCATACTTTAATTGCTGTCACTACATTATTTACATGCTGAACCCTAGTGACAAACATGATGCACAAAAAGCACAGTAGCACTAAACGGATACACAGTGAACATGCTGATATAACCAGCATCAGGCAGACACTGCCTCTAAGGCCTGTTAAGAGCCTCATATATTTTGGCTACACTGGTAGTGAGTGTAGGAATACAAGGGTTATGGTACCGCGTCTCTAGGGATAAGATACACTGATTCGGATGTGCCAAAAACGTACTTTAAGTACAAAACACAGCACTTTAAAAAAAAAAATTAATCCAGCTTCTAGCTGACTAGTAAAGTGCCAAAATATGGGAAAAATATCACTACACTTTCTAAAAGTGTTGGAATTAAATGGTGTCACTAAAAGTATCAATGACGACACTTTAAAGCTTTTGAAACACTTTAACGGATTACTATCCAACCGAACAACCGGACATTACCCGGGACACGAAAATATTACTATTTTCACTAAATATATTTTTCTGAGCCAGTTAGGGTCCCTGATTACCCTAACACCCGCCATAACGTGTAACATACAACTAACTAAGTTAAATACTTAGTTAACCTAATTAACTAAACTAAACCCCCTAACTAACCATTTAAGATCGAACCAACCCCCCCCCAAGTCCCTAACCGGCCCCATAACCATGGGGAAACACCATGGTACACTCTTGATTATTTTATTGCTTATTGTATAGTATCTAGAGAACATTGTAACCATTGGATAACCATCTCATAATTGCCTATAAGTAAACACTAAACACCCTTGAACATTATCACAATCAAACCCACACTAAAACTCTCTCCCTCTTTCTTTGTGGCTCACGGCCGAACCCACCACACACATACATCATACTTTCGGTTCTAGTTCACTCCATTCCAAGATCATTCAAGCTTCACGGGTTACATATTAGGAGTCTTGGTGCACTCGGAACACGAAGGACCTCTACCATTAGCTTTTATCCACCCACTTTTCGCCAAGATTCTTCCCTAGCCTTGAGCTAGAGGTATATCATTTAAAACTTGTTTTTACACTCATCTAAAGTGGTTAAAAGGAATATTGTCGGTTGAATCTCGTTAAAATGAAAGATGATGATTAAAAGTCTACTAAAAATACTTAAAATGGTGGTTAAAGACATATAACTTGTGTAAAAGTCGTAGGACTTGAAATATGTGTTTATTGAGACCCGATCTATGATGTGGTAGCTCGGATCTCCGTTTAACCCGACTTTGTAAGATCATGGATCTTCACATAAGCTCGTTTTTGACTAAATACAAGGGTTAAAGGTGAAACTCTACCACACAAGATACATGAACTTGTGTAAAAATATTTTACTTGTGTAAAAGTGATTTAACCGGTAAAATGGTGTTTAAAACTAGCGGATCTACGTATCCGCAAGTGGTATTTTAGAAAGACCACACTTTAAAGAAATCATGTTTTTCTAAAGATGGATCTTACACTAATAAATATGATTTTATAAACCACAAGTGTGTAGACACTTGTGAAATGAAAAGATCCGACAAATAACTATTTTTGGGAAAAATGACTAGAAGTTGTAAAGACGGATTTCTCTAAACACGGGGTTTCTACAAGATTAAAATTACTTTATATAAAGATCTACATATATAAAGGGTGTTTACACTATAGATTCAGAAAAACTACAAGTTCATGCGATTATGCAAATTTACATACTTGTCGACTAGTTTGTTGTGTCAGAAATTGTTTGATTGAATAAAGAAGATTGTTGAATTGATTTGTTAAAAGAAAATGATACGCTTGAAAGCGTGGCCACCTCCAGTTACAGAGGGAACTCTGGCGAAATTTTCTAAAAACCTAACACTTAGGCTTATTTACACAACAAGTGTTAGAACTTGTCACACCCCCAAATTCCACACGCGGAGTACTACCGCTTGGAGGCGTGACATGACCAGGATCAAGCCACCAATCATATTGAACATAAGTATGTATCTCAAAAGTCATTCATCAATACGATAGGTGTTTACAAAACCAAATATAAACAAGTGTGTAGCGGAAGCATTTAATGTAAACCCAACAAAAGTTTAAGTACAAAATGTTATAATGTTTAACAACACAATCACGATCCATGTCCACAACGACTGTGCCTCCCGTGCAAGCTCCAAAAGTACCTATGGTCCTGCAAGGCATGTAACAGAGGGTCAACAAAAAGTTGAGCGAGCTCACAGAAAGTAATGCGTAATAGTAAGTTTGTTTGTAACATGTGGCTCTACTGGGCCGGTAGTAAGTTCTATTGGTGGGGGCTTCCCGTGTTGTATAACCACTAGACTATTTGTAACCACTATGTGTTCTTCACAACCGAGAACAGTAATACGTACCAGTGTTACGTAGGTTTTACGTAAGTATCCTTCACAACCGAGGATAGTAAATAGCATAAGTATACGTAGGTTTTACGTAAGTATCCTTCACAACCGAGGATAGTAAATAGCATAAGTATACGTAGGTTTTACGTAAGTATCCTTCACAACCGAGGATAGTAAATAGCATAAGTATACGTAGGTTTTACGTAAGTATCCTTCACAACCGAGGACGATGGTATGGTAGTCTAGTAATAATGTCCGCATGAATCCATTCAACCTTATTCCTTAAATCCCATTCCCAAGCCCTGGGAATCCCATGCCTTGGTAGAAGTGTGAACTCACCTTGTTTGCTCGGTATGCTAGGTATGTGCTCAAAGTAAGTCAATCACGTCCTAAAGTATGCACGTATGTGAAATCAGTTTGCGTCCAAGTTATGCACGTATAAACATGTAGCACGTAATCACAATCATATACAAGATGGCTACACTTATCAGCAGTCAAATATTCCAGTTAACACTTAACATAATTAACTCAAGTTACTGCACAGATCAGCTATTCGGCGAAACACGCATGTTGGCGAAACACAGATAATGACGAAACACATATAATGGCGAAACACATTCTGTTTCGTCGAGGTGTCCCCTGGCGAAACAGAACTTCTGATTCGTCGACTACTCTTGGCGAAACACATTCTGTTTCGCCGAGAGTTCTGTTTCGTCGAACAGTTCAGTTTCGCAGACATCAGTTACAGCAGAGCGAAAAACACATAAACCCTAACAGCCGTAAAACAGCAATTCCTCATCATACAGAAATCGTTCAACACAGAAATCATTCAATCCTCGCTCAATATAATAAGTCTTATGTTACCAACCATTAATCTATGCATCACAACCGAAACATCAATGAACCAGGGATCATATCATCATCTTCATCAATAAAATCATGTAATCATCACAAAACAACACTCATAAAATCCATACTCTATGCATACCCGCTAACATGCATAATCATTGAGAGGTTCATGAAACCCTAAGTATTCATCATACACATACACTCCTATAATCCAGAAATCAAGCATAAACACAACATGTATAAAGAAATCAAGGGACAAAGAAACCGATTTAGACAAGCACGCACTAACCGAGATATTCGGGATGAACAAGGGAGGATTCGAGAGAGAAAGATGATGGTTGATGATGGGTATCGCCTTTTCAAAAGAGAGAGTTCTAGGGTTTCTATTTTTGATAAAAGTGTGAAACAGGAAGTCGGTTTCACTTAATATCCACGAATTACCGTTCTGGGCCCTTAATGGGCTTTGCGAATCAATGGGCCGACGAAACACATCAGTTTCGTCGTGAGGTGATATGGCGAAACACACTGTTTCGTCGAGTTGCTTGATGGCGAAACACACCAGTTTCGTCGGAATGTATATGGCGAAACAGTCTGTTTCGTCAGGTCCTTCCATGTTTTAAACAGTTTAAGTTTTCAACAGGTGTTTCATGATATACAGCCAAACACAAAATCATGCAACCACAATTGTTCATTATAAATTAACGTATACAGTTACAAGTTAAACAAGTCAAACAACTACACAGTCAAAGTCAACGTGCACTAAATGCGAAAAAAAAAAGAAAGTCGGAAACTCGAGTTGTCACAGAACTATTTTTGGACATATTTTTGAAACATAAATTTCGCCAGCACTATATTTTACTACATATCCGGAGGTGGGATTTTCACAAGGATTAACGTGATAAATATATTTGTCACAACACTGTTTATGATTATTTTGTGAAATACATAAATATTATTTTAGAGTAAAAATAATATTTACAAGCGTTAATGATTCCAAAACTTTACGAACGCTTCCACAAACATATAAGTTACACCGGTAATTACATTACCACAAGATTGATAAAACGTAACTTACGCACATGTATTGTATCCCCCATCCTTGGGAAGGAGAATAACTACCAAGTGTATACGGAACATAAACACGAAATAGTTGTCTAACTATTTCCCAAAGACATAAACTATAAAGCTAAGGCACGGCCGTCCGTCTAATAGAATTAGCACTTGTAGGTCGTTGCACAGCTTACTGTATTGGAGACACTTGGTAGAGACGCGCATTCACTGTGAGTTCATGTCCCCCTTTTCTCTAACTGTTTTCAGTTTACTTAACCGCGGGGGTGAAATACATGTTACTTTGTTTACAAGTACTTTATACACGGTATGAATTACGTAAGGAGGTTTAGATCATGTGAATGGGTAGTTAGAACACCGAGGGACTCGAGCGGTAGATCTATCTGGGTGTAGCGAGCCCAGCTCCCGGCCCAACAGAACAGGCCTCTCGGAGGACTAACAGAACGGGCCTGGAGTGACTTGGTACCCAACACAAAAATCGGCTAGGGTTGTGTCTTTCCTACTTGCATTTCACAACATGCTAATGGCCTTGCAAACCATTGGTGATCACAAGTCCTCTTACACTGCTACATACCAGGAAACTTTTATACTTACAAGTGTTTTTACATACTCACTTACACATGAACTCGCTCAACATTATTGTTGATTTTTCAACTCACATGTATTTCAGGAAATTAAACGGATCTGGCACGGTATGGAACGTTTTCCGCTGCACTTGTCATGAAGTCATCAGGGTTTAGGGGATGTGTCTCTTTCCTGGACAAGACACAATCCTTAAACCACGTTTATGCTATGTTATAAGTTGTAATGTCTACTGAACAAGGTTATGGTTATATGTTAAAACAATGGTACTGTATGTTGTTTTTAAAACTTAATGGATGACTTGCATGGTTTTTAAATTCATATAGCTTGTTATGGTTAAGCTATGATATTAAGAAGTCACACCAAAGTTAACCACGCTTCCGCAAAGCCAGGGTGTGACACTTTATGGGAAACAAACTTCCATCCAAGTCTTCTCAGACTTGATGGCTTTCAGTTCTTGCATAGTAGGGTTGTAAGTTGCATAAAAATCTTTAACCCCCTTAGCTTTCCCATTCAACATTTTCCCAAAAATTTTCTTAACACTTCCATTGAATGTTTTCTCAACATCAAACTTAGTATTCACGTTGTAAAACTGATTCGAGATATCAACCTTGCCAACTTTCTGTTTAACTTCTTCAAATTTCAGTGATGGAAACTCATCATCAATCACTGAAATTTTCATCTCAACCTGTGGCTCTTCTGGCTTTGTGGAACCAGATTCATCGCCGACGTTCACATCAACTTTCTTAACAACCCACACTTGGTTGTCATTCTCTTTCTTTTTATAAAAATTCTTTTTAGAACACTCACCAACCTCATAAGTTGAGTTTTCAAAAAATTTAAATTTTTCGGTTGGTGGTTCACTATCAACAACTTTTCCTTTCAACTTGTTAGAAACTCCCTGTTTTGACTTGGCATTTTTCGGACAATTCCATGCAATGTGACCAGCTTCATTGCATTTGTAACAAGTTCTAGTTTCTTTTGAGTGACAAACTTCAGTTCCATTCTTCTTCTTTTCAGCAAGAAACTCTTGATTTGACCGTCTCTAGAATGGTTTCTTCTGTTCCTCTTCTGCACTTCCACCTGACACAAATTCTGTTTTTGTTTTAGAATTTTTCAAATTTTTATGATTTTCTGGTGGAATAAAACCAAGACCTTTCTTTTTGTAGCTACGATTTTGGTTTGGTTTCTTTTGAAAACCAGAACCAGAATTATAACCCTTTTTCTTGTTTAAACGTTGTTGAACTCTTGAAGTGTACTTTTTAGCTTTTTCAGTAAGATTTAAATTTTTTATTTCAGAAATATTAATTTCTGTCATTTTGAAAACCTTTTTGATCATGTCAAAACGAACACTTCTTATTGGAAACTCTTTATCAGAGTATAATTTGTCCGAATCATTTAAAGTGTATGCAACTTCAAATGTTTCATCATCCAAATTTGCTTTTGATAACAAAAATTCTTTACTATAAGACCGTTTGACCGACGACTTTGGACTGTTGACTGACGAATTTGACCCTCCAGACTCAGACTTTGACTCGGATTCCTCCTCAGTATCCAACACCTGATCGACCACCTTTTTTATTAACTCAGACTCATGATCAGTATCGGATGAGGTAAACGTGACATCACTGTTATCTGGTAAAACGTCAGTTGTGTCGGTTTTTAGCTTTATATTGACTGCTTTTTCAAGTTGCTCCTCGTTTGGTTTTCTAGGAGAATACCCTTCCCAAATTGGAGGCGGACACTTGTTATAGCTAACAGTCGGTTTCTTACCACAATCTTTCTTTTTCTTCGGCTTCTCATCTTGAAAAGCTTCCATACCTGCAACAGTTGGGTAAATACGATCAATGAGATAATCAGAACTAGAATAACTTTGCAATAAACGTCTAATTCTCTCATTCTCGATCTTTTCTGTCTCCAACTCTTGCTTCCATTTAGCACTCTCTTCGATGTAAAAATTGATGGCTTTCTGCTTTGTCATCATTACAGCATTCATCATCGTTAATGCTTGTTCTCGTTCTGAGTTTGTCTTTTGAAGACCAGTCACTGTTTTGTTCAAGACATCATAAGATTCCTTTACATAGTTGAGGTTGAACAATAACTGCTCCTTCTTCTTTTCATACTCAGCAATTATCTCGTCTTTTGCTGCACAACCCTTGCATGCTTCCAAACACTTCTCGCAAGGCTTTACAACTTCAACAATCTTCTCAATCTCGATTGTCTTTACCACTTCAACCTCCTTTTCTTCTTCAATCACCTTCTCTTCTACCTTCACTTGCTCACTCTCAACATTCTTCTCAGCAATACTTTCAACAATCTCATTCTGAACAACATCTTCAGATTTCTTTAGTTGTTGTTCTTTAGCAGCTCGTTTCTCCTTCAGTTTCTTTATGCGATCTGCAAAATAGAAATGAAAAATTTCAGGAGAAAGATGAGTTTTAGCAACATTAATATGTTTTTCCTCCTCATCATCACTGCTACTATCATCTGGTGATTGATCAAACTGTACAGATTTTTCAGAATCAGCATTTGATACACCAGAATCAGACGGTGTTTGATCAAATACAACTTCTTTTTCTGAAGTAACATCATTTTGTACACTCTCATCTGAACTTTGTAGACTTTCATCAGCACTTTCTGAACTTTCAACAGAAACAACAGACTCTTCATCCACACTCTTTGCAATCACTCCAATAGACTTCATCCATGTAACAAACATGTCTGGTTCTCTGACAATCTTAGCAATGAAAGCTTTAAAATTTCCATTCTCATCTGCAAACATATTCCAGCTGAAGCCTTCAGGTAGCCTCTCATCATCTTGATCGACTATGCATGCTTTGCTATCAGAAGAAATATAATTGTTCCAGTCAAAATCCACCGCACACGCTCTTTTTGAATCCTCGATTCTTCTACCATGAGCCGTCTGTGAGTCTTGTGATTGACCAACCTGTTGATAAATGGCTTTCCGGTAATAATCATCTTTTCCAAATGGATTTTGGGCACCACTAGCTTCCCTGTTCTTGCATTCCCGTTTGAAATGGCCTTTCTCCCTGCATCGAAAACAAGTAACTTTAGATTTATCAAAACCTAAAGTAGATATATGAGCATCAAGAAAGTCATTTCTCCCGGTAATTGTTTTGAACTTTTCAGCACGTCTAAGAACACTAGCAAGACACCATTTGATATCCATCAGTTCCATTTCTTCAGCGTCTATCTGATATCCATCAGGCACCACAGGCCCTAGGCCTATCGTTTCAGACGACATTGAGTCATCGGAGCACGAGGTTTATACGTCAGATTTCACCAGCACGGATGATGATGACTTTCAGCCATTCGCCTTACCCGACGGCGTTGATGAGCCCCCAGTTGATCTTCCAGCCGGGGATCTACCACTCGTTGTGATCCCTGCTCCAGTACCCCTTGCAGCATACCCTGTTTTACCCATCGACGACGAGGAGGACGACGTCGATATGTTTGAGGAGGAGCCTTTGGAGGATGCTCAGGGCGAGGCCCTACCTGCTGTTGCTCCCTTACTGATCGCAGATGCTCCGGCTGCGGAGTCACCTGCTCATTCCCCAGTCGCGGACTCCTTTGAGTCTGTGGCTTCTGTACCCACACATGCTCATAGTGCGCATCACTTCTCCCATGGGTCCGATTCGGACCAGGCTTTTTCTGTTGCTTCCATACCTGGACTTGTTTTTGACCATGACGACGAGGGGGATTCAGATCCTGTGTTTCCCCCGGGATTTGATCCTGACCGTGACTTAGAGTTTGTACCGATGGACGAGTTGATGGAGGATCCAGCAGATCCTATTGACCCTTTCGATCCGGTTGATCCTGATTTCGATTTTGACATGGCGTTTGATGATCTTGAGCCTGCCATTGCACTTGAGCAGGCAGCTGCCCTTGACCCTTTACCAGAGCATGACCCTGTGCACGCTGATGTACCTTTTGAGCCCATTGCTGATGATCACCATATAGATGTTCCTGTTGATCCCATTGGTCCTTTACCCATTGCTGCTGTACCAGTTGACCCCCCTTTCGAGCACTTGGCACCCGTTCACCCCGTTGTTGCTCCCTTATTTGATCCCGTTCCCCTAGAGCCCGGACATGCACTGTTCGCGGCGCATATGGATCCACCGGATGAGTCCGCACAGCACGGGTGGATACCGGCTGATGAGGACGTTCCACCGATACACCCACAGATCCCAGATACTCGACACGTTGACTTTTCATTTCAGGTACCTATGTTTATACCTCCAGCAGGGCCTGGAGAGGGCTCTTCAGCTCACCCTGATGGGCATGTACCGATGCCCATGCCTTTCATGCCTCAGATTCCTTTTGTTCCACCTACTACAGCTCCTTTTGGTGTGGCACCCTTTGACCCCACACGTGAGCCACTGCTGTGGTCACCATTTTCCCCTATGCCACCCACTGATCCATACCACAGGTTCCATGTGGGCCACACCATTGAGGATGTATTGATGTCCTTTGTATACCAGCATGAGTCACATGAGCAGCGACTACAGGAGTTGGAGAGAGCCCATCTGCAGCCATGTCAGTGCCATGGCCGGGTACCCTCTCCGTTGCAGCCATCACGACCATTACCCCCTGACTATGCTGCTCGTCTTACTACTTTGGAGCAGCAGATTGCTTCCATTATTCGTACACAGCAGGCGATGGAGGCGGACTGGTTACAGTTGCGCCGTTTGTTTTATACCCGTTTTCCTCCTCCTCCACCACCATCAGCTTAGAGCTCATCGGTGCCACTTGGGTAGGCGAAGTGAGAAGGCGGCGATTGCTTTTTGACTGCACAGCATTTTGGGGAGACTACGTTATGACTTGACTTTTGTTATGTATTTGATGTTGTATTGATACTGATGTAGCTTTTGACAGGGGTGATGTAGCCCCTAGTGATTGATGATTGTATGTATACACTTACGATGTGGTCTCATTTATATGGCAATCGCAGTTTTCTCACCATATTCGGATTCGCTTGATTACTTGTTTATGTTTTTGACATGGGATGTTGTGTGATTGATATTTGTGATATGTGATAACATGAGATGTTATGTGATTATACTATTACTACCGTTATATACGTACACTATATTACGAACTGATTTACGTATTATAACAACGGAGCCTTACTATGGCCTAACCAACTTAAACCATCTTTTAGAAGATGCCGCCAAGACGCGAACCAAACATGCCAACAAACGAGGCAGAACTCCAGCAGATTATTGCTGCTGCCATAGCACAGTACGCAGCATCTCAGCCAGGAGCGAGCGGAAGTGTTAACCAAGGCAATAACAATCCACCACACGGTAATACCACGCCATTCGATCCTACCTTGTCCTAGCTGGACATCTTTAGCAATGATGCTAATGCCAAACACATGTTTTAACATACGTGCAGGATGCACCTACAAGCAGTTCTTAGACTGCAAACCAGTTAACTTCGATGGCACAGGAGGTGCAGTTGCCTTTACCCGCTGGGCTGAGAAAACCGATTCTGTGTTACGCATGAGCAAGTGTGCCGAGGATCAGCAAGTCACATACATTTCAGGGCTGTTTCTAGACGGAGCCCTATCTTGGTGGAACTTACAAGTCCAAACACTAGGCGAAGCTGCCGCCTACGCCCTGACTTGGGCCGAGTTGAAAGAACTGATGCGCAAAAAGTACTGTTCACGCGCAGAAATTCAAAGGTTGGAGACTGAATTTTGGCACTTAAAGATGGATGGACCAAAGATTGCGGAATACGTCCAGAGGTTTCACGACTTATCTCAAGTGGTTCCTTACATGGTTACGCCTGAATACAAGCGAATTGAGCGCTTCATTTGGGGTTTGGCTCCCCAAATAATAAGCATGGTAACCTCCTCCAAACCAGCGACTATCACTGAAGCCATCGATTTGAGCGTGGCTCTCACCGAGGAGGCGATTCGTCTAAACAGGTTTGGTGATGCTAAGGCAAAGGAGAAAGAGACTCATGTTGAGTCGTCAGGAAGTAACAAAAGAAAGTTTTCAAACTTCAAACAAAGTGTTAGCGGTGATGGTAAGAGAGGAGCACCAAACACGCCAGCTCAGGGTACGACTGGCAGTGGAAGGAAAGGAAGGGGATATATGGGCACCCAGCCCAAGTGTAACGCCTGCCAGCGTCACCATTCTGGTCAATGTGGGCTAAAAGTATGTGAGGTGTGTGGGAAACGTGGTCACTCTAAGGATACTTGTTGGGTCCCTGCCGGCCGCGGAGGCCAGGGAGGATATGGATGTAGGAATGATAACCATGGTGGAAATGGAAACCGCCTACCAGGAAATTTTGGAGGAAACAGAAACAGAGGCAACAATGCAAATCAGGCTGGCAATGTCAACCAGAACAACACCCCAGCTGGAAATGGGGATGGAAACGGGCAGAGGCTCTGATGCTATAACTGCGGGGAAATCGGGCATTTTAAGAAGAACTGCCCAACGTTGAATCAGGCCCGTGGTAGAGTATTCCAACTAGAAGCCAGAGAAGCACGCCAAGATCCAAATGTTGTTACGGGTACGTTCCCTATCAATCAACGCTATGCATCCGTTTTATTTGATACTGGTGCCGATTATAGCTTCGTATCGTTAGAATTTAAGAATATGCTTGGGTTAGCTGCTACTAAGTTAGACATTCCCTACTCGATCGAATTAGCTAATGGAAAGTTAGTTGGAGCCGACGAAGTAATCAGAGGTTGTGTGATAGAATTGGGAGAACGCGAGTTTACGTTGGATCTACTACCAGTCCAATTGGGAAGCTTCGACGTGGTGGTAGGAATGGATTGGTTATCTAGAAACAAGGCTGAGATAGTATGTCACGAGAAAGTTGTTCGTATCCCAACCGATGATGGTGAGACAATTGTGGTTCACGGGGAGAAGCGTGACACGCCGCTAAGATTTATCAGCTGCTTGAAAGCAAGGAAGTGTTTACAGAAGGGATGTGTTGCTTTTCTGGCGCACATCGTGGACAAGAAGGCTGCTGAGCCAAGGATCGAAGACATCCCTGTCGTAAGGGAGTATCCAGAGGTCTTCCCAGAAGACTTACCTGGACTGCCACCTCAGAGGCAAGTGGAGTTTCACATTGACTTAGTTCCAGGCGCCGCGCCTGTGGCTAAGGCACCGTACAGACTTGCGCCGTCTGAGATGCAGGAATTGTCGATACAACTTCAGGAGTTGTTAGACAAGGGTTTTATCCGACCAAGCTTCTCGCCTTGGGGAGCTCCGGTCTTGTTTGTCAAGAAGAAGGACGGAAGTTTCCGCATGTGTATTGACTACAGAGAATTGAACAAGCTGACGATTAAGAACAGGTATCCTCTGCCAAGAATCGACGATCTGTTCGATCAACTTCAAGGTTCAAGCTGTTACTCTAAGATCGATCTTCGATCTGGATACCATCAACTAAGGATACAGGAGGAAAGTATCCCGAAAACAGCCTTCCGAACTCGTTATGGACACTATGAGTTCCTCGTTATGCCATTTGGTTTGACAAACGCGCCTGCGGTATTCATGGATCTAATGAATAGGGTTTGCAAGCCATACTTAGACAAATTCGTGATTGTATTCATCGACGACATCCTGATTTACTCAAAGACGAAGGCTGAACACGAACAACATCTTAGAACCATACTGGAGCTGCTAAAGAAGGAACAGCTGTACGCCAAATTCTCCAAGTGCGAGTTTTGGCTACGCGAAGTCCAGTTTCTTGGACATGTGGTTAATGGGGATGGAATTCATGTTGATCCCGCAAAGATCGAGGCAATCAAGGATTGGGAAACGCCGAGGACGCCAACCGAGATTCGGCAATTCTTAGGTTTGGCTGGCTACTATCGAAGGTTCATCGAGGATTTCTCGAAAATCGCTCAACCTTTGACGCTCCTCACGCAGAAGGACAAGACGTTTGATTGGGGAATCAAACAGGATGAGGCGTTTCAGATATTGAAAGATAAGCTTTGTAACACGCCAATCTTAGCTCTACCAGAAGGTACTGATGACTTTGTGGTATACTGCGACGCATCACGTCAAGGATTGGGTTGTGTGTTGATGCAACGCCAAAAGGTCATTGCTTACGCATCACGCCAACTGAAAGTGCACGAAAAGAATTATACCACACACGATTTAGAGCTTGGCGCAGTGGTTTTTGCTTTAAAGATCTGGAGACACTACCTGTATGGTACGAAGTGCACAATCTTCACAGATCACAAAAGCCTACAGCATATATTCAACCAGAAGGAGTTGAATATGAGGCAAAGACGATGGGTTGAATTGTTGAACGATTACGACTGCGAGATAAAGTATCACCCAGGGAAGGCGAATGTAGTTGCCGATGCCCTAAGTCGTAAAGAAAGAATCAAGCCCATAAGGGTTAGAGCTTTGGAAATGATCATACAAACCAATCTTCCCTCGCGCATTCGTGCTGCACAAAAGGAAGCTCTCAAGGAGGGAAACCTTGAGGAAGAATATCTCCGTGGGATGGAGAAGCTTTTGGTACCAAACAAGGAAGGAACATTATGTTTTGAGAAAAGGATTTGGGTTCCTCTGTTTGGTGGATTAAGGGAAGTTATTTTCAACGAAGCGCACAAGTCACGGTACTCTGTCCACCCTGGATCGGATAAGATGTACCAGGATCTCAAAGATTACTATTGGTGGCCTAGGATGAAAGGCGACGTTGCTGTTTACGTGAGCAAATGTTTAACTTGCGCGAAGGTTAAGGCGGAGTTCCAGAAGCCCTCGGGGCTGCTGCAACAACCTGAGATTCCCAAGTGGAAATGGGAACAAATCTCAATGGATTTTGTTACGAAACTACCAAGAACGCCAAGAGGCCATGATATGATTTGGGTGATTGTTGACCGCCTAACAAAATCCGCACACTTTCTGCCAATCAAGGAGAAAGACAGTACTAGTAAACTAGCGGAAATTTACATGAGAGAGATCGTAGCACGTCATGGAGTACCACTCTCGATCATCTCTGATAGAGACGGAAGATTTGTGTCAAGAATATGGCAATCTTTCCAAGAATCTTTTGGCTCACAATTGAATCTGAGCACTGCGTTCCATCCGCAAACTGACGGCCAGAGCGAGCGAACGATACAAACTTTGGAAGACATGCTGAGGGCATGTGTTATGGATTTGGGCGGTAGCTGGGATAAACACTTACCTTTGGTCGAATTTTCATACAACAACAGCTACCACACCAGTATTGGTGTCGCGCCATTTGAGGCCCTATACGGACGCAAGTGTCGATCACCACTATGTTGGTCTGACGCAGGTGATAGGCAGCTTGCTGGTCCCGAGATCGTCCAAGAGACGACAGACAAAATTGCGCAAATACTTAAACACATCGAAGCCGCTCGCCACAGACAAAAGGCCTACGCGGATCCAAACCGGAAGCATGTGGACTTCCAAGTCGGAGAAATGGTGTTATTGAAGGTTTCACCCTGGAAAGGGGTGGCACGCTTTGGAAAGCGTGGGAAGTTGAATCCGCGCTACATTGGTCCTTTCAGAATTCTGGAAAGAATTGGGATAGTAGCATACAAGTTGGACCTACCTGCTGAACTAAATGGTGTTCACGATACATTTCATGTATCCAATCTAAAGAAAAGTCCAACTCAAGTTGACGTTGCCATTCCTATCGACGAGATTCATATTGACGACACGCTCCACTTCGTTGAAGAACCTGTCGAGGTCACAGATTGGAAAGTTAACAAGACCCGCCGGAGCAGTGTCAAGCTCGTCAAGGTTCGTTGGAATGCCAGACATGGTCCTGAATACACCTGGGAACGTGAGGACCGGATGAAAGAGAAATACCCCCACTTATTTCCTAAGAACCCTGCTTCTACAAGCAGAACTTAAATTTCGGGACGAAATTTATTTAACGGGGGGAGAATGTGACAACCCGCACTAAACCAGGTATCCGTACAACTTGATTAATGATTAATTACTGCTTAATTACTGTGCTTGTTAAAACTAGCTGATAAACTGCTACCTGCATACTGATACATGCACTTACTTGCATCATACTTTAATTGCTGTCACTACATTATTTACATGCTGAACCCTAGTGACAAACATGATGCACAAAAAGCACAGTAGCACTAAACGGATACACAGTGAACATGCTGATATAACCAGCATCAGGCAGACACTGCCTCTAAGGCCTGTTAAGAGCCTCATATATTTTGGCTACACTGGTAGTGAGTGTAGGAATACAAGGGTTATGGTACCGCGTCTCTAGGGATAAGATACACTGATTCGGATGTGCCAAAAACGTACTTTAAGTACAAAACACAGCACTTTAAAAACAAAATTAATCCAGCTTCTAGCTGACTAGTAAAGTGCCAAAATATGGGAAAAATATCACTAGACACTTTCTAAAAGTGTTGGAATTAAATGGTGTCACTAAAAGTATCAATGACGACACTTTAAAGCTTTTGAAACACTTTAACGGATTACTATCCAACCGAACAACCGGACATTACCCGGGACACGAAAATATTACTATTTTCACTAAATATATTTTTCTGAGCCAGTTAGGGTCCCTGATTACCCTAACACCCGCCATAACGTGTAACATACAACTAACTAAGTTAAATACTTAGTTAACCTAATTAACTAAACTAAACCCCCTAACTAACCATTTAAGATCGAACCAACCCCCCCCAAGTCCCTAACCGGCCCCATAACCATGGGGAAACACCATGGTACACTCTTGATTATTTTATTGCTTATTGTATAGTATCTAGAGAACATTGTAACCATTGGATAACCATCTCATAATTGCCTATAAGTAAACACTAAACACCCTTGAACATTATCACAATCAAACCCACACTAAAACTCTCTCCCTCTTTCTTTGTGGCTCACGGCCGAACCCACCACACACATACATCATACTTTCGGTTCTAGTTCACTCCATTCCAAGATCATTCAAGCTTCACGGGTTACATATTAGGAGTCTTGGTGCACTCGGAACACGAAGGACCTCTACCGTTAGCTTTTATCCACCCACTTTTCGCCAAGATTCTTCCCTAGCCTTGAGCTAGAGGTATATCATTTAAAACTTGTTTTTACACTCATCTAAAGTGGTTAAAAGGAATATTGTCGGTTGAATCTCGTTAAAATGAAAGATGATGATTAAAAGTCTACTAAAAATACTTAAAATGGTGGTTAAAGACATATAACTTGTGTAAAAGTCGTAGGACTTGAAATATGTGTTTATTGAGACCCGATCTATGATGTGGTAGCTCGGATCTCCGTTTAACCCGACTTTGTAAGATCATGGATCTTCACATAAGCTCGTTTTTGACTAAATACAAGGGTTAAAGGTGAAACTCTACCACACAAGATACATGAACTTGTGTAAAAATATTTTACTTGTGTAAAAGTGATTTAACCGGTAAAATGGTGTTTAAAACTAGCGGATCTACGTATCCGCAAGTGGTATTTTAGAAAGACCACACTTTAAAGAAATCATGTTTTTCTAAAGATGGATCTTACACTAATAAATATGATTTTATAAACCACAAGTGTGTAGACACTTGTGAAATGAAAAGATCCGACAAATAACTATTTTTGGGAAAAATGACTAGAAGTTGTAAAGACGGATTTCTCTAAACACGGGGTTTCTACAAGATTAAAGTTACTTTATATAAAGATCTACATATATAAAGGGTGTTTACACTATAGATTCAGAAAAACTACAAGTTCATGCGATTATGCAAATTTACATACTTGTCGACTAGTTTGTTGTGTCAGAAATTGTTTGATTGAATAAAGAAGATTGTTGAATTGATTTGTTAAAAGAAAATGATACGCTTGAAAGCGTGGCCACCTCCAGTTACAGAGGGAACTCTGGCGAAATTTTCTAAAAACCTAACACTTAGGCTTATTTACACAACAAGTGTTAGAACTATTTTTGGACATATTTTCGAAACATAAATTTCGCCAGCACTATATTTTACTACATATCCGGAGGTGGGATTTTCACAAGGATTAACGTGATAAATATATTTGTCACAACACTGTTTATTATTATTTTGTGAAATACATAAATATTATTTTAGAGTAAAAATAATATTTACAAGCGTTAATGATTCCAAAACTTTACGAACGCTTCCACAAACATATAAGTTACACCGGTAATTACATTACCACAAGATTGATAAAACGTAACTTACGCACATGTATTGTATCCCCCATCCTTGGGAAGGAGAATAACTACCAAGTGTATACGGAACATAAACACGAAATAGTTGTCTAACTATTTCCCAAAGACATAAACTATAAAGCTAAGGCACGGCCGTCCGTCTAATAGAATTAGCACTTGTAGGTCGTTGCACAGCTTACTGTATTGGAGACACTTGGTAGAGACGCGCATTCACTGTGAGTTCATGTCCCCCTTTTCTCTAACTGTTTTCAGTTTACTTAACCGCGGGGGTGAAATACATGTTACTTTGTTTACAAGTACTTTATACACGGTATGAATTACGTAAGGAGGTTTAGATCATGTGAATGGGTAGTTAGAACACCGAGGGACTCGAGCGGTAGATCTATCTGGGTGTAGCGAGCCCAGCTCCCGGCCCAACAGAACAGGCCTCTCGGAGGACTAACAGAACGGGCCTGGAGTGACTTGGTACCCAACGCAAAAATCGGCTAGGGTTGTGTCTTTCCTACTTGCATTTCACAACATGCTAATGGCCTTGCAAACCATTGGTGATCACAAGTCCTCTTACACTGCTACATACCAGGAAACTTTTATACTTACAAGTGTTTTTACATACTCACTTACACATGAACTCGCTCAACATTATTGTTGATTTTTCAACTCACATGTATTTCAGGAAATTAAACGGATCTGGCACGGTATGGAACGTTTTCCGCTGCACTTGTCATGAAGTCATCAGGGTTTAGGGGATGTGTCTCTTTCCTGGACAAGACACAATCCTTAAACCACGTTTATGCTATGTTATAAGTTGTAATGTCTACTGAACAAGGTTATGGTTATATGTTAAAACAATGGTACTGTATGTTGTTTTTAAAACTTAATGGATGACTTGCATGGTTTTTAAATTCATATAGCTTGTTATGGTTAAGCTATGATATTAAGAAGTCACACCAAAGTTAACCACGCTTCCGCAAAGCCAGGGTGTGACACTTTATGGGAAACAAACTTCCATCCAAGTCTTCTCAGACTTGATGGCTTTCAGTTCTTGCACAGTAGGGTTGTAAGTTGCATAAAAATCTTTAACCCCCTTAGCTTTCCCATTCAACATTTTCCCAAAAATTTTCTTAACACTTCCATTGAATGTTTTCTCAACATCAAACTTAGTATTCACGTTGTAAAACTGATTCGAGATATCAACCTTGCCAACTTTCTGTTTAACTTCTTCAAATTTCAGTGATGGAAACTCATCATCAATCACTGAAATTTTCATCTCAACCTGTGGCTCTTCTGGCTTTGTGGAACCAGATTCATCGCCGACGTTCACATCAACTTTCTTAACAACCCACACTTGGTTGTCATTCTCTTTCTTTTTATAAAAATTCTTTTTAGAACACTCACCAACCTCATAAGTTGAGTTTTCAAAAAATTTAAATTTTTCGGTTGGTGGTTCACTATCAACAACTTTTCCTTTCAACTTGTTAGAAACTCCCTGTTTTGACTTGGCATTTTTCGGACAATTCCATGCAATGTGACCAGCTTCATTGCATTTGTAACAAGTTCTAGTTTCTTTTGAGTGACAAACTTCAGTTCCATTCTTCTTCTTTTCAGCAAGAAACTCTTGATTTGACCGTCTCTAGAATGGTTTCTTCTGTTCCTCTTCTGCACTTCCACCTGACACAAATTCTGTTTTTGTTTTAGAATTTTTCAAATTTTTATGATTTTCTGGTGGAATAAAACCAAGACCTTTCTTTTTGTAGCTACGATTTTGGTTTGGTTTCTTTTGAAAACCAGAACCAGAATTATAACCCTTTTTCTTGTTTAAACGTTGTTGAACTCTTGAAGTGTACTTTTTAGCTTTTTCAGTAAGATTTAAATTTTTTATTTCAGAAATATTAATTTCTGTCATTTTGAAAACCTTTTTGATCATGTCAAAACGAACACTTCTTATTGGAAACTCTTTATCAGAGTATAATTTGTCCGAATCATTTAAAGTGTATGCAACTTCAAATGTTTCATCATCCAAATTTGCTTTTGATAACAAAAATTCTTTACTATAAGACCGTTTGACCGACGACTTTGGACTGTTGACTGACGAATTTGACCCTCCAGACTCAGACTTTGACTCGGATTCCTCCTCAGTATCCAACACCTGATCGACCACCTTTTTTATTAACTCAGACTCATGATCAGTATCGGATGAGGTAAACGTGACATCACTGTTATCTGGTAAAACGTCAGTTGTGTCGGTTTTTAGCTTTATATTGACTGCTTTTTCAAGTTGCTCCTCGTTTGGTTTTCTAGGAGAATACCCTTCCCAAATTGGAGGCGGACACTTGTTATAGCTAACAGTCGGTTTCTTACCACAATCTTTCTTTTTCTTCGGCTTCTCATCTTGAAAAGCTTCCATACCTGCAACAGTTGGGTAAATACGATCAATGAGATAATCAGAACTAGAATAACTTTGCAATAAACGTCTAATTCTCTCATTCTCGATCTTTTCTGTCTCCAACTCTTGCTTCCATTTAGCACTCTCTTCGATGTAAAAATTGATGGCTTTCTGCTTTGTCATCATTACAGCATTCATCATCGTTAATGCTTGTTCTCGTTCTGAGTTTGTCTTTTGAAGACCAGTCACTGTTTTGTTCAAGACATCATAAGATTCCTTTACATAGTTGAGGTTGAACAATAACTGCTCCTTCTTCTTTTCATACTCAGCAATTATCTCGTCTTTTGCTGCACAACCCTTGCATGCTTCCAAACACTTCTCGCAAGGCTTTACAACTTCAACAATCTTCTCAATCTCGATTGTCTTTACCACTTCAACCTCCTTTTCTTCTTCAATCACCTTCTCTTCTACCTTCACTTGCTCACTCTCAACATTCTTCTCAGCAATACTTTCAACAATCTCATTCTGAACAACATCTTCAGATTTCTTTAGTTGTTGTTCTTTAGCAGCTCGTTTCTCCTTCAGTTTCTTTATGCAATCTGCAAAATAGAAATGAAAAATTTCAGGAGAAAGATGAGTTTTAGCAACATTAATATGTTTTTCCTCCTCATCATCACTGCTACTATCATCTGGTGATTGATCAAACTGTACAGATTTTTCAGAATCAGCATTTGATACACCAGAATCAGACGGTGTTTGATCAAATACAACTTCTTTTTCTGAAGTAACATCATTTTGTACACTCTCATCTGAACTTTGTAGACTTTCATCAGCACTTTCTGAACTTTCAACAGAAACAACAGACTCTTCATCCACACTCTTTGCAATCACTCCAATAGACTTCATCCATGTAACAAACATGTCTGGTTCTCTGACAATCTTAGCAATGAAAGCTTTAAAATTTCCATTCTCATCTGCAAACATATTCCAGCTGAAGCCTTCAGGTAGCCTCTCATCATCTTGATCGACTATGCATGCTTTGCTATCAGAAGAAATATAATTGTTCCAGTCAAAATCCACCGCACACGCTCTTTTTGAATCCTCGATTCTTCTACCATGAGCCGTCTGTGAGTCTTGTGATTGACCAACCTGTTGATAAATGGCTTTCCGGTAATAATCATCTTTTCCAAATGGATTTTGGGCACCACTAGCTTCCCTGTTCTTGCATTCCCGTTTGAAATGGCCTTTCTCCCTGCATCGAAAACAAGTAACTTTAGATTTATCAAAACCTAAAGTAGATATATGAGCATCAAGAAAGTCATTTCTCCCGGTAATTGTTTTGAACTTTTCAGCACGTCTAAGAACACTAGCAAGACACCATTTGATATCCATCAGTTCCATTTCTTCAGCGTCTATCTGATCGTAATCATCTTTGGTGAGCATAGGATTTCCGATCCGACCAGCCACTAGACCCTCATAAGATAACAATACAGAACCAAGTAGAGCCATGTGATCTTTAGCAGTGTCTTCTGAAAAACTTTGACCTTCTGGAAGATTTAAAGCGATGTTGCACTGAATCACATAACCATTTCCTGTCTTTGTGCTTTGAGACTGAAAGCTTTCTGATGAACTCTTTGGATTGACACTCGGATATAATGAGAAACCACTGCTGCTTTTGTTTGAACTTTGATCAGCTTTTTCCGATGAATCTCCAGCACTAAAAGCAGTCTGGATTTTCGGACTTCTCTCAGCTTCTGGAACCGGAATACTACCTTTGTAGTACATCTTTACATCCTGTTGACCACTTGGACTGTTCATCCTCGCGATCTTCTGCTGTTCCAAATCTTGACCCACTCTTTTTGCGGTAACGCATCAGCTAATTTGTCTACCCACTCTTCAGACTCCTTTTTTATACTAAGCATTGACATAGATCGCACAAGGTGACAGTATCTTTCAATCAGCTTCTTTGTATCTTCACCTGGTAGACTGCTGAACAGATCAAACTCTTTCTTTAACAGTGCCTTCTTGCTTTTAATCATTTTTTCGCTACCCTCAAATTTGACTTTAAGTGCATCCCAGATTGACTTTGCAGTTTTGTCATGCTGTAGCAGAATGAAAATGTCTTCTTTGATAGCTTGTTGAAGCAGACTGATCATCATCTTTTCAGATCTATACATATCCCGTTCTTCATTAGTAAATTCAGATATTTTTTTATCAACTTTCATATCAGTCTGTGGCAAAACATATTTCTTCAAAATACACTCCCATGATCTAAGATGGTTTGCCTGAACCCAGTTTTCGAATCTGTCTTTCCACCCGTAGTATTCTTCAATACTCATCAATTTCGGGGGCTTTTGGGTGGTTCCAGTCTCGTTTTCCAAATTCATGTTCTGAGCAATGGTAGATGGACCAGACGGTGTTGCAAACGCGTTGTAGAACTCGGTATCCATAACTTTTCAACACGTATTTCAAAAACTATGACGTATAAGCGAACTCAAGTGATTGGTGACACAAAAGCGAAATCAAAACTTGTTCACAAGAGTGGAATCAGAACTTGTTCACAAGAGTGGAATCAGAACTTGTTCACAAAAGCGGAATCAGAACTTGTTCACTGGAGCGAAATCAGAGTGTACAAATGAGCGAAATTAGATGATCAAATAAGCGAAATCACTGAGTGTTCGAATAAGTGGAATCACTGAGTGTTCGAATAAGTGGAATCACTGAGTGTTCGAATAAGCGGAATCACTGAGTGTTCGAATAAGCGGAATCACTGAGTGTTCAAATTAGTGGAATCCCAAATAATGTGTCACAAAAGCGAAATCAGAAGTCTATGGTTGACAAATGAGCGAAATCAGGTGGTTATAAAGGTGAAATCATCAAATGTCCATAAAAGAGGAATCACTTCGGGATGCATTTTGGTCCATTTTTACTTCGAATTTCAGTTCCAAACTTTCAAGGGTTTATCAATGTTCAATTCTCTATAATCTGTGAAATTTTGAACCGATTCTGACCGTGAAATCTTTCTGAATCGAGAAAAGAAGGTGTAGAAGTAAGAATTCTCAATGAAATACAGCTGTAAACTGAAGAACTCCTCCAACTGGCTCTGATACCAATTGTAGGATCGTGTCTCGACCCGAACGAGTCGTTCAGAGGTGTTCAACTTCGTTTCAGAGGCGGAAACTAAGAAACAAAGCTAGTAACAACTGATTCTCTTCTTAATTCACTGTTTGTATTGATTTGACGCTGTTTACATTCAGTTCTCAAACCGGCAGCACTTCGGTATGAGTTACAAGATCTGTCACTCTGATTTCACTTATGAGGCACTATATATAGACCTCCTGATTTCGCTTATGTGTACATGTACGCATGAGTGGAATCACCTATGTACACATAAGTGGAATCATTTGTCAAATAAGTGGAATCACCTTCCTAAATGCCCTATGAGCGAAATCAGCTCACTAAACACAAAACTCTTCCTATTTTCTCGTTAAACGCGCCCTAATCTATACAATACACTGTAAGACTCGATACAAGACGAAGTCGACAGATGTAGTGCACCAATAGTTACCCTCGTCTTCAGAACCAGTAACAGACTTCTCAGAATTAGATTTCATGATTTCAACCTCAGAGTTATCACTCTCTTCATCTAACACCTGATCGACAACAGTCTTGATGACCTGTGACTCGTTGTCCGTGTCGGATGCAGAGAATGTAACATCAATGCTCTCTGGCAACTCATCCTCAATTGTCCTTAACTTGAGGTTCAATGCATCTTCCACCCCATCTGGATACTTTTGAGTATAATGATTCCACATTGGGGGTGGAACACTGTTAAAGACCGGTGTAGCATTTGGTTGTTGTGGTACAATTTGTTCAAGAACATAGGACGATGCCACATAGCTCATTAATTTCTTATCGATTCGCTCATTTTCAATTTTAGTCAATTCCAACTCTTTCTTTAATGATGCGATTGTGTCAATATGAAAATTAACTTCCACTTGTTTATCAAAAAGTGTTGCTTTTGCTAGTTTTGTGGCTTTATCATTTTCGACACTTTCCTTTTTAATCATTTTAACTGATCTGGCTAGTGTATCATATGCTTCTTTGACTTATCCTAGATCAAATTTTAACATGTCAGCATGTTGTTTCAATTCCTGAAACTTAGTGTCTTTTTCAAGACACTCCATGCACGATTGTAAACACTTTTGGCATGGGGTTTCAGACATTGAATCCACTATCTCAACAACTTCTGCCTCATAAGCAGTTTTCACTTCCTGTTTACCGACATCTTTGGACTCTGACACAGACACTTTCTCAGATTTGATCTCCTCAATTTCCGACTCCTTATCCGACTCCTTTTGAACTGACTCGGTACCGACAGACTCTGGTTTCACAATTTCTGTGTCTACCTCTTTCAGTTTCGCCATGAGAGCCTTGTCAGCAATTTCTTTCAAAGTGTCTTCAGTCATTTCCTTTTTGACATCAATCATTTCTTCGACAGACTCTTTCTTCTCTTCATATCTTGGACACAATCCAGTTGTCGGTTCTTCAAAGAAACCTGCAAAAGATTCAAAAATTTTAGGAGGCATGATAGATCTCAAAGAACTGGCTAATATCTCCTGCTCAGATTGAGAGTAATGAACTTCTGCATCTAACTTCTCGATGTCAGCCACATTATCCACATAAACATCTTCAACAACCACTTCAGATTCAACAACACTTTCGGTCACTTCAACTATCTTAGCCATCATAGCCTGTCCATCACTTCCAGGGATATATTTATCCCAACTGAATCCCTCAGCAACTTTCTCGTCATCCTGGTTCACAATGAGAGCTTTCTCTGGTTTGTTCTCGATTTGTGGTCTTTGAACTACAGGTTGCTGATTTGGTCGGTGATAAATTGCCTGTTTGTAATAATCATTCGTGAACGGGTTCTGATGATTATTCACTTCTCTATTTGGACATTCCCTTTTGAAGTGACCTCTCTCTTTGCATTTGAAGCAGGTTACTTTAGACTTGTCAAAACCTAGCTTCTGATCAGGTCCAGAAAGGCTGTTTCTGCCAGTGATTTCCATAAAGCGCTGTGCTCTCCTCACCAAACAAGCCATGCCCCATTTAATATCTATCAGCTCAAGCTCCTCCGGATCAATCTGATCGTAATCTTCTTTGCTCATGTCCGGATTCCCGATCTTACCCGCTACCAGAGACTCATACGATTCTAACACGGAAGCCAACAATGCAATATGCTGTTTCGCAGCTGATTCAGTGAATTCATTCCCATTCTTGATATTTACTGCGATGTTGCATTGGATCCCAGAAACATACGCCTGATTGTTTGAACTGGTCGAGCTTTGAGGTGATGTCTGTTCAGAAGCTTTGAAGTTTGGCTCGTAACTGGCAAATGGTGAAGGCTTGTTTGTTTGTGAAGTATTTGATGAAGCACTTGATGATGTGTCAGCACTGAAACCAGTTTGTATTTTTGGGCTCTGGTTTGTTGTAACTGGAATACCGCCTCTGTAGTACAAAGATACATCTTGTTGAACATTCATTGAGTTCATCTTTCTAATTTTTAGCAATTCTAACTCTTGAGCTTCAATCTTTTCTATGAATCCACTAAGATTCAAATTCCCAAAGTCTGAATTGTTTTTCAACATCATCAGATAAGTGCCCCACTCTTCATATGGTAATGCATCAGACAACTTATCAATCAATTCTTCATTGTTCTTTTCAATTCCTAATCTCTTCATCTCAAGTACTAAATGGCAATATCTATCGATCAGTTGCTTTGTTGTTTCACCCTTCATTCCGGTAAAAATATCAAACTCCTTCTTTAATAAAGCCTTCTTATTCTTGATCATTGACACACTACCTTGAAACTTCACTTTCAATGCATTCCACATAGATTGAGCATTGTCTTCATGTTGTAATAATACTAAAATTTCCTCTTTGATAGCCTGCTGAAGGATACTAATCATCTTTTTCTCGGCTTTGAAATCAATCTGTTCTGACTCTGTCAGACTTCCAATACCCTTTGCCTGACCTCTCCCATCAACCGGTGGAACATACTTCACTTCTATCTTCATCCAGCATTCAAAATGGTTAGCCTGAACCCTGTTCTTAAATCTGCTTGACCATCCCGCATATTCATCTATGTTCATCAACTTGGGAGGCTTTTGCATTGTTCCCAATTCGTTCTCCATGTTGATGTTTTGCATAACACTACCCGAGGTTTGTCCTGCTACCATACCACTGCCGGCGAAGAAGTTGTAAAAATCTTGGTTTTCCATTTTTAGGTTTACCGAATAGTTTTTAAGTTTTCAAACACACACTTTTCACAAAATCCGACTATCGAACAATATCACGAACACTATGGACTTTTCTGAGAAATCAGATCCTCAAATAGTATTATGTTTCAAACAGATGACAATTTTAAACAAGTGACACCTTCAAACTGGTGACAGTTTCAAACTGGTGACACCTTCAAACTGGTGACAGTTTCAAACGGGTGACACCTTCAAACTGGAGACAATTTCAAACTGGAGACAGTTTCAAACTGGTGACACCTTCAAACTGGAGACAGTTTCAAACTGGTGACACCTTCAAACAAGAGGTGTATCCTTCAAACTAGAGGACCACTTCAAACTAGAGGTTCAAACAGGAGCCCCATTTTAAACTATCGTTCAAACGGTATGGTGATGTTCAAACTGGATGGTGTTGTTCAAACGGGACGGTCACTTTCAAACGGTCTTCGTTCAAACTGTCACTAGTTTTCAAGTCATTTTTACCAGATTTACTTTGAGTCAAGGTCTGATATTCTCAAGGGTTTGTTAAAAATCAGTTTTACACACTATGTCCAAAAATCAGTCCATTTTGTCCGGCCAAAAGTTCAGAAATCAAATTTTGTGTAGAAAAACCAACTGATTCAGGTGTATTTACTCACAACTGGCTCTGATACCAATTGTAGGATCGATTTGACCGATCAAATGAGTCAATTTGAGTGAATACACACTATTTAAGTGGCGGAAACACTTAAACAACTTAGAATCATATAGAATGGAGTAGAAAACAGAAGAATGTAACTTTAATACTCGTTTCTCATTCACTAATCACTTGAAAATCCGGCAGAGTAACGTTACATGAACCACCTGACCGTTTGAAATGAGAAACCAACATGCCTATTTATAGGCAAAGACCCTCCCGTTTGAAACTGACACCCTCCCATTTGAAACTGACATGACCAGTTTCAAACGGTCACGACTAAACCCTCCCGTTTGAAAGTGACAGGCCACTCTTCAAACTAGACCCCTTGAAAAAACACATAAACTTACATTTCAGCCCCCTAAACTATACAAACTTGACATATTTAGAACCCTAGACTTAAGACATAGGCTTTAGACATCATGCACTAACAAATTCTATATATGAAGTTGGTGAGTGTTCGAAAAGGTTTTACAAGAAGAGGGGAAATCTTGACAACCAAGCTTGGGTTGTTAAGAAATCAGATGTAAAATCTGGTGATGAATCTGATTCCACAAAATCAGAAGAGCCACATGTTAAAAATGATGAAAACTCAGTTCCGCATTTGGAAGATGTTCATTTTCCACCATTGCGAGCTGAGAATTTAAAATCAAAGGTTGGAAAAGTTGAAATCTCAAATCAATTTTATTCTGAAAAGAATTAATTTTATGTTGAAAAAGCTTTTAATGGGAAGGTAAAAAAGATTTTTGGGAAAATGGTCAATGGGAAGGCCAAAGGGGTTAAAGAATTTTACGAATCTAAGAAGGCAACTTACAACCCAACCCCAAGTGAAGTTGAGAAGGTTATACCCAAAGCTGGTCAGGCTTGGGTATCTGTGTTTTTTACTTAAAAAACCTGACTTGCCGGAGCTCTCACGTTTGTAATCATGGAGCAGGAATCGGCATCATTCTTGATAAAGTTTGTTTTAGTGAATGAATCTTAAAAATTGTTAAATTTTACAGGTTGTGAACAGTGCCGGAACTCCCAGGTTGGTAAGTGAGGAGTAGGTATCGGCATATTTCTTGAGAATTTCATTAATGAAATATTTGAATTTTCAAGATTAATCAGGGACATTAAATTGTACTTGATTTATCTTTTTCTTCAAATGGTTGAGAAGAACAATGTGATGAATCCCTAACCTACAAGTGGTTTAAAATCAACAAAACTTATTTTCCGGAAAAAATCATTTTGGTTAAAACAAACTTAAGTGTTTTGAAATCATAATGAGAAAATAGTTTGTTGTAAGGGGGAGTTCTGATTGTTTATGCCAAGTGGATGGCGAATTGAAGTGATTCGATATCAGTTGTCACGTTGTTTGTACAGTTTGTTTTTAAATTTTCTTAAATGTGTTTTGAATTTTAGGGGGAGTAAGAGATTTTCAGAAAATCCAAAAACATTAGAAAATTTGAAAAAGTAAAAAACATGATAAAATTCAAAATGAGTTTTGGTGTCAAAGAAGAGGAAATGATAGTACATCAGTAGACAGTTACAGTATGCTAAAGAAATGTAATGTTTAAATAGTGTTAAACGGTCTCACTGATGATATGCCGATAGGTTTTTACACATTTAGTAAGCTTTTTCGAGATATAAACCTAAATTTCAAACTTACTTATATCGTGGGGAACATCTCTCGGATATATGGGTAACCCCTGAAATCTTGTTTGAAAGGTCCCTCTTTCTGAGATACTAGGTCTTTATGCTCAGTGATATCTGGTGTATTATCCCGGGACTTCTGATTTTGCGGAAGCAATGGCCTAGTCCCCGGAGAATACTTTACGCTTGCTTGAAATAAAAGCCTACCCTCAGCATAAAAAATGATGAAACATTGAAAAATGCTAATCATGTGCTGTTGAAACAAAATATCCTCTAAAGGGGACACACCAAAAGTCGAAGCCGTCATCTCTCTGCTGAACGAAAGTTCTGACCTGAGCTCTCACGGTTTTTCGCAATTTAACCCCTTACAGATATCATCTGTGGTATACTCACCGGTAAGACTGAATATTGGGATCTGGATACGGGAGTATATTCAAGAGGTGGGACACATGAATAGGTTTAAGTCCTTAATACACCTAATTCATATCCTGAATCAGTTGAAATTTGTGTGAAAATTTAAGTGGATCAGTATATCGGCAATCTAAGTGAATTGTTTAATTCTTAATGTGTAACTAAAGCTCAACGGTACTTGTGACTTGTCATAAACTGATATGATCCTCTTACACAAACTCACAAAAATAGTGTCTGCAAATATTTCTTTACTGCATTCTTATTCTATTCAAAAATACAAAAAGATTTTAGTGTGTTTTAGCATAATTTTTGAAAAATCCAAAAAGATTTTCGACAACTGATGTTGGAGAGCTGATTTTCAAAATTCCAAGTGCTAAACATGATGAGCATTTTGTGAGGGGGAGTCTGTGTTTTTTTGAGAAAAGTTTTGAAAATGTATATTCTTACAAGTGGGTCATCAGTTTCTATCTTTGTTAAATCATTCTGGTTTATTTTGTGGAGAAGTCTGATTATATAAATTTGTCAAATTTTTATAAATTTGTGCAATTTACTTTTGGGTAGAGGATGTGCAGGATAGCCTGGATTCTGAAGTCTGAGTATAGAACCAGGACACGATCCTGATCCTGAGAAAGCCAGATTGCGATCAACATCCGAGGGAAGATGAAGATTGTTAGAGGGGAGTTAGTAGATCCTGAGAAAGAAAAGAGAAGATAAAGATTGAGAATGATTTACGCTGTCAGATACTTCAGAGAGCGATCAGACTGATAAAGACTGAAGACGTTGAAGACTCGACACTTAAGACTCGTCAATATCCGAGGGGAGTCTGTTAGTGCATACGTCTGTCGACTTCATCTTGTATCGAGTCTTGCATTGTTAATGGCACGAAGTTCAAGAAATCAAGTCTGAAAGTTAATTCCTCTTGAAGAGTGCTAATTCCGCTTGAAGATGGAATTCCGTTTGAGCATGTATTTCCGTTTGAACTATGTAATATCGCTTGAAGATGTAATTTCGTTTGGATTATGATTCCGCTTGAGTCATGTTCAAGCGGAATTAGAATGTCTATATATAGGTGTTGATCAGGTTCATTTGTAGCGGAATTAGAGAGTCTATATATAGGGGTAGATCCGGTTCATTTGAAACGGAATTAGGTTGAGTGTTTCCGATGGCGAAGCTCTGTCGAAGTGTCTACATACTTGTAATTGTTACCAGATCAATAGAAAGACAGTTTAAAGTGATATTCTAGCTGAATCACACACAATATGTCTGTTTCCGCCTTTCATATTGTGTAGAACGCCTCTGAACGACTTGTTTCGGGTCCGCACACGATCCTACAGTTGGATTCCAAAGAATCAGCTCACAGCAAATCCCTTCATTGCAAACTAACCACAAACCATTAAATGACGATAGAATACGTAAGAAGCTAGGGTGGACATTGTTAGGAAAACTTAAGGTTTTGCTTCTAACAACATCCAAATTACCTGCAACTACGTCGTCAACGACAATTGACGTGTCTTTAAAGGAGAGTAGTTTCTTTTGTACTGAATATCCACTTCGGAGAGCATGCATCATCTGAAATCCATGACTTGACAATTCCCTATAAAAATTCTTGGAAAGACATTTGAAACGGCTAATATCTTCTGCAGAGAGCCTTGTGAAAATCTCGTCAACAATCACTTGAAACCCAAATTTTTCCATTTTGCAGTGAACCAATGCGTCTTTGAAAGTAAAAGAAATTGTAATGATATTGATAAACAAAAAACTTTTGAAGATGATTGAGTAGATGGATGAAAACGGTAATGATCAAAACCTCTACCCAATGTATTTTATATACCCAATGAAGGCGGTTATGACTAAATTCATCGTCAGACGAAAGAATATGATGCGACACCCGTTAGGCATTTAATGCATTTCCATGGGAAAAATATAAAATTAAACACGTTATTATAATTACAATTAACCTCTTCATTTACCTATAAGACGCCTTTACCATAAGACAGAATTGATTGAGTGACGTGCATTAATTGCAAAGTACATATCCCAAGGCATTTTGAATTTGAAATTACCGGCAATTTCAAAACCACTGCTATGGTATATGTTTGCCAAAGGAAACATCTGCTAACTTATACTTTCTTGGCTATGGGCAGTAGTTTGTACTCTTGAATGTGGGCCAGACCTTTGACATTTAAATATAGAGTAGTAGTTTGAAATTAAATGTATTTTAACTCAGATAAAAAATTGACACATCAGCCAACATCATTTAGTCATAACTCAGATAAAAAATCTATTCATTTGGAATAAAAAGATATTGCGAACATCTGTTAAAGCCTCTCCTGTTCGCAACAGTAGCAAGTCAAACAGATGTTGGCAATGATGTGTGTAAAATGCAACATATAAATTACATCAAATGAGGCATAAAACTAACCCTTTTTAGTACTAATGTTGGAAAAAGTGTGCTTTTGTCTTCCTTTTGTATTTTCAGGGTTAAAAGAGCTTAAATGAACAAAAGAAGCAAAAATGCAACTAAAATCTAACAATAATACAAGAAAAGGAATAAACATGGCATGCCCAACCCCTCGACAGCATCTTCCCAAGCAAAACCAAGAGAACAAAAGGCTGAACACGCCCCGTGCTCATTGAACACGGGGCGTGCCCAACGGACACGGGGCCGTGGTCAACGCTAAGATTCGCAGAATCCAAGAAAATCTTGATAGTACAGATACGCTTCTGCACATGTGGCCGTGCCCAGCAGACACGGGGGCGTGGTCAACTAATGCAGACAAATTGCATTTAATAAAGAAAGAGAAGATGGATGGACACGGGGTCGTGCCCAATGGACACGAGTCGTGTCCGGGCTTCTGTGCAGGCTATAAATAGGGGTGCTTGGTTCACTTCAAAGGCATCCATTGGCAAACCACCTCTCTCACACTTCACCCACCCACCACCACCATCACAACCCACATCCACCACCATCATCCATCATCCATCATAGAGTGTGTGTAGTAGTCTCGGGATCCAAGATTGATCGTAAGAGTTCTTGACAATCAATGGCCATGTTTGCCTAAGTCTCTTACATCACTTGGTGAAGACAAGCATTTAGTGTAATACTTTTTATTTTTAATCTTTTCGCACTTTTTATTTGGTTATGTATTAATGACTTTAATAACTAGTTTCTTATGTTGAATGTGAAACTTCCTTATCATTTGTCCGTGGTGTCTTGGTGTTATTTTACTGTCTATATAAAATAAAATATTTTCACCATTCATATCTCCACGGTCTATATGGAGATATGTTGGCTACCTGGTCGGGGGTTAAGGGAATGGTTTGGTAAGCGTCCTGCCTTGTTTAGTGTATAGATCCTGCAAGGACCTGTGTCAAGCTTAGTAGGACCTCCTTCAATACCCACTGGTATTGGATGGAGGGGGTTCGAATTTCTTGATCCCCTCATATGTAAACTACTATTAAAACATTAACCCGGCTACTTAGGATTGTATCCCTGCTGACTCAAACTACTTAGCCGAGGGTAACGTCACCTTCAAAAGAGGGGCCTACCACATTAAGCATTAATAACTTAATTAATTATCTTTCAATAATCCAACCCTTTAGGATTGTATCCTTGCTGACTCAAACTACTGGGTTGAGGGTAACGTCACCTTCAAAAGATGGGCATACTACTATAACTAAGATAATCTCTTAAAAAGTGCAAAAGGGCGTAAATAATCAAAAGTCACACTAAAGGCGAGTCGGATCCAAGTGATTCCTCTTGTCTATCTGTTTTTTATTTTTATTTTTATTTTTCAGCATTTTTAGTTTTTATTTTCATGTTTAAACCTTTTTCTAAAATTTTGATTTGATTAAACGTTGAGGATAAACCGGTACTAAAAGCTCTTGTATCCTTGGACGACCTCGGTATCTTACCAACGCTATACTACGCTCACGATGGGTGCACTTGCCCATATGTGTGTTTAGTGTTAGTAAAATATCGTGTCTTATAAATTTAAAACTTGACTAAAGTGTAAAAAGGGCTAAAAATATACATAAATATATATAACGCTACACACGCATCAAGTTTTTTGTGCCGTTGCCGGGGACACAAGGATTTTAAGAAAGTTAGGAATCAACGGCCTAATCGTTTTTTTCTTTTTTTTCTGTTTTTTTAGGATTTTTATTAAATTTTTAGTTTCTGCAGAGCTCAGCACGGGCCGTGCCTGGTCGGACACGGGCCATGCTCAGCATTGTCACTGGCAGTTTTTATTTTCCGAGTTACAGAGAGTTGAGCACGGGGCCGTGTCGGTGCAACACGGGGCCGTGTCGAGCTCCCTAGTAACTGGGATCCGGAAAACAATTACTGTATCTCCGACCACGGGCCGTCTTCATCTGAGCACAGAGCCGTGGTGAAACTTCTGACCAACATTCTTTTTGTTTTTATTGCAGGACTTGGAACCCAGGCACCACATCTGAACTTTCTACGCAGTGTATGAGCTCCAGTTCTAGTAGAGACATAAAAGAACCTCTAGACGAACCTGAACGCTTTCTAAGAAAAAGACTTAAAGCTAAAAACCAAGAGAAAGTTTCAGGGGACCCACTTCCAAAGGCGGATCAACATACCCTCATGGATTACCTACGTCCCCGCAAAGGTAATCTCGGCGCTGCTATCAATGCACCGAATGTCGAGGCTAACAACTTCGAACTTCGGCCGCATTTGATACAAATGCTCCAAAACTCCACAACCTTCCATGCGGACGAAGATCCCCATTTACATATTACTAACTTCTTAGAAATATGTGATACTTTTCGGATCAATGGAGCATCAAATGATGCCATCCGCCTTCGAATGTTTCCATTTTCGCTAAAAGACCGAGCTAAGGCTTGGATTAATACCCTCCCAGTTGGCTCGGTAAACACCTGGGATGAACTAGCCCAAAAGTTTTTATATAAGTATTTCCCTCCTGCTAAAATGGCTAAATTAATGACTGAAATTAACACATATTCACAAGAGGATGGGGAATACTTACATGAAACTTGGGAAAGGTTCAAGGAGCTACTAAGAAAGTGTCCTCATCATGGTCTTGCGGTATGGCAACAAGTATCCACTTTCTATAATGGGTTGTTGCCACACTGATGTGTGTAAAATGCAACATATAAATTACATCAAATAAGGCATAAAACTAACCCTTTTTAAGTACTAATATTGGAAAAAGAGTGTTTTTGTCTTCCTTTTGTATTTTCAGGATTAAATGAGCTCAAAAACGCAAAAGAAGCAAAAAGGCAGCTAAATCCAACATAAATACAAGGAAAGGAACATTAGTGGACTGCTCGACCCCTCAACGGCACCTTCCAAAGCAAAAAGGAGAAGACAGAAGGCTGAACACGCCCCGTGCTCAGTCAGCACGGGGCCGTGCCCAAGAAGCAGCAGAAAAGACAAATCCATAGAAGCTTCTATTGCCCATCACGGGGCCGTGCTCAGCGGACACGGGGCCGTGTCGAAAGTACAGCAGGCGCATTTATTGTAATTGCGAATTACAATTAATGAGGAGAGAGAGTGTCAGACGGACACGGGGCCGTGCCCAGCGGACACGGGGCCGTGTCCAGCTCTCTGTTCAGCCTATAAATAGGAGTGCTTGGATTCATTTCATCTTATCCCTTGGCACACCACCTCTCTCACACTTCATCCACCACCCACCACCATCACAACACCATCATCCACCACCATCATCCATTGTCCATCGTAGAGTGTGTGAGTCGTCTCGGGATCCAAGATTGATCGTAAGAGTTCTTGACAATCAAGGCCATGTTTGCCTAAGTCTCTTACATCACTTGGTGAAGACAAAGTGTCTAGTATAATACTTTTTATTTCTAATCTTTTGCACTTTTTATTTGGTTTTGTATTAATGACTTTAATAACTAGTTACTTATGTTGAAGGTGATCTTTCCTTATCGTTTGTCCGTGGTGTCTTGGCATTATTTTACTGTCTATATAAAATAAAGGATTTTCACCATTCATATCTCCACGGTCTATATGGAGATATGTTGGCTACCTGGTAGGGGGTTAAGGGAACGGTTTGGTAAAGGTCTTGCCATTGTTCAGCGTTTAGAGGTCCTGCAATGGACCTGGGTCAAATTTAGTAGGACCTCCTTCAATACTTCACGGTATTGGATGGCGGGGGTCCAAACTCTTTGACCCCCTCATAAGTTAACTACTATTAATACTATAACCCGGCTATTTAGGACTGTATCCCTGCTGACTCAGACTACTTAGCCGAGGGTAACGTCACCGCCAAAAGCGGGGCCTACCACAATACTGCATTAATAACTTAATTCATTATCTTCCAATAATCCACCCTTTTAGGATTGTATCCCTGCTGACTCAAACTACTGGGGTGAGGGTAACGTCGCCTTCAAAAGAGGGGCCTACTACAATAACTAAGATAATCTCTTAATTATGTGCAAAAGTGCGGAAATAATCAAAGGTTATACTAGATACGAGTCGGAACCAAGTGATTCATCTTGTCTATCTGTTTTATTTTATTTTTATTTTCAGCATTTTAGTTAGTTCTTAATTTTCTTAGTTTAAAATATTTTTCTAAACTTTTTTATTTTGGTTAGACGTTGAGGATAAACCGGTATTAAAAGCTCTTGTGTCCTTGGACGACCTCGGTATCTTACCAACGCTATAGTACACTCAACGATGGGTGCACTTGCCCATATGTGTGTTTAGTGTTAGTGAAATATCGTGTTTTATAAATTTAAAACTTGGCTAAAATAAGTGTTAAAAAGGGCTTAAAATATACACCTAAAATATACGGCACTTCGCACGCATCAAGTTTTTGGCGCCGCTGCCGGGGACACAAGGATTTTAAGAAAGTTAGGAATCAACGGCCTAATCATTTTTTTATTTTTTAGGATTTTTTTTTAGTTTTTCAGCTTCTGCAGAGCTCAGCACGGGCCGTGCCCAACACCATTACTGGCAGTTTTTATTTTCTGAGTTACAGTGAGCTGAACACGGGGCCGTGTCGGTGCAACACGGGGTCGTGTCCAACTCCCAGTAACTGGGAATCCAGAAAACAATTACTGTATCTCTGACCACGGGCCGTGTTCACTGAGCACGGGGCCGTGGCGAACTTTCTGACCAACGTTCTTTTCTGTTTTTATTGCGGGACTTGGAACCCAGGTGCCACATTTGACCCTCCTACGTAGTGCATGAGCTCCAGTTCTAGTAGAGACATAAAAGAACCCTTAGAAGAACCCGAACGCTTTCTCAGAAAAAGACTTAAAGCTAAAAATCAAGAGAAAGCTTCGGGGGACCAAATTCCAATGGCGGACCAACGTACCCTCATGGATTACCTACGGCCTACCGTAGGCAATCTCGGCGCCGCTATCAATGCACCAAATGTCGAGGCCAACAACTTCGAACTTCGGCCGCATCTGATACAAATGCTTCAAAACTCCGCAACCTTCCACGGGCTTGCGGACGAGGATCCCCATCTACATATTACTAACTTCTTAGAAATATGTGATACTTTTCGGATCAATGGAGCATCAAATGACGCCATCCGCCTTCGAATGTTTCCATTTTCACTAAAAGACCGAGCTAAGGCTTGGCTTAACACCCTCCCAGTTGGATCGGTAAACACTTGGGATGAACTTGCCCAAAAGTTTCTATATAAGTATTTCCCTCCTGCTAAAACGGCTAAATTAATGACTGAAATTAATACATACTCGCAAGAGGATGGGGAATCCTTATATGAAACTTGGGAAAGGTTCAAGGAGCTTCTAAGAAAGTGTCCTCATCACGGTCTAGCGGTGTGGCAACAAGTATCCACTTTCTACAATGGGTTGTTGCCACACACAAGACAAACACTTGATTCAAGCTCCGGGGGACTCTTAGGTAATCGTCGCGCAAACGAAATATATAACCAAATTGAGGAAATTGCTCAAACCAATTTTCAATGGCACACTCCCCGAGGTAATAAATCTATTGCCCCGGGCGCCCATAAGGTTGATGAAAGCACTTCTTTACAAGCCCAAATCGAGGCCCTCTCTTCAAAAATCAAAAGGCTAGAAATGACAAAAACGGCCTCGGTTATGGCTTGTGAAGGGTGTGGTGGGTCACATGAAAATTGGAGTTGTATGAAAGAATTAGATGAACAAACTGAAACGGTAAACTACATGGATAACAGACCTAGGCCGTCGGGTCCTCCAACGGGTACCTACAACCAAGGATGGCGTAACCACCCAAATCTTGGTTGGAGAGATCCCGGCAATAGTAGTAACCAACAAAACCAACGAACTAATTTTCAACAACCGCAAAACTTTTCCCAACAACAAGGTGGAAGAGAAAGGCTCGAAGATACTGTATCTCGCCTCATCTCTGACACTGAAAAGAAAAACTCGGATCGATTTCAACAATTGGAATCGAATTTTAGAAATCAACAAGCTAGCATTCAAAACGTTGAAAAACAATTAAATCAACTAGCTCAAAATTTCTCCGAGAGACCACAAGGCGCGTTACCTAGTAATACCGAAACCAACCCGAAGGCACAAGTACATCTCATCACATTAAGAAATCGAACCGTGGGTCCCGAGGATGCTCCATTGCCACCAAATGAAAGAAGCCATTCTAGCCAGCCTGTGACTCCTTCTGCGCCAGAAAAAGCTTCTCTACCAACTCAAGAGCCCACCAAGACTCCTCCAATTCCGTACCCCGGTAGGTTAAATCATCAAAAGACCGACGAGCAATTCGCTAAATTTGAAAATTTACTAAAACAATTGCATGTTAATATTCCTTTTATCGAGGTCCTAACCCAAATGCCTAAATACGCAAAATTTATGAGGGACTTCCTCACAAACAAAAGGAAAATTGAATCATTGCAATTAGTTAACTTAGGCGAAGAATGCTCCGCTTTAGTGCTCAACAAACTTCCACAAAAGAAGATCGATCCCGGGAGTTTCACAATTCCTTGCTCGATTGGGGAATCGCCCGTTCGTAATGCATTAGCCGACCTTGGGGCTAGCATTAACCTCATGCCCACATCAATGTTCAAACGACTCGGCCTAGGAACAACGAGCCCTACAAAGATGAGCATACAACTCGCCGACAGATCCGTCAAATTTCCACAAGGTGTCGCTGAGAATTTGTTGGTCAAAGTTGACAGATTCGTTTTCCCAACCGACTTTGTCATCCTAGACATGGAAGAAGACATCGATGTCCCTCTCATCCTCGGGAGGCCATTTCTAGCCACCGCCCAAGCGGTGGTGGACATGAACGACGGAACGTTAACATTGAAGTTTGGGGATAAGGAAGTGAAGTTTGAATGTGGAAAAAGAATTGAGGACGAAGACCCGGTCAACTACATGCAGGTCATAGACTCAAGCTTGGATGATGCTCTCCGACGGTGTAACATGGGATGCAATACATCCCACTTGGGTGACATATGACCGGCTTTGGGTCTAGCCAAGGACCCTTATAAACGTGGCGCACCACGGAGGCATTCCGCGGAACTATCCTTAGTTTAGCTTAGATTAATTTTTATGTTTTCTAGTTAGTTTTAATTTTCAGGAATAAAACACACTCATGGTGGTAAAGGATGAAAAGGGGAAAGAGAAAAATGAACCCATGCACAAAGAACAAGGCAACCCGACATTTCTCACCATTCCAGAAGGTTCAACACGGGCCGTGTCCAACCAACACGGCCCCGTGCTGAACCACCTGCAGTAAAACGCCCAGTTCAGGTAACTGGACACGGGCCGTGTTCACCCAACACGCCCCCGTGTCCAGGCTTCTGTTTCTTTTAATTTAATTCTGTTACTGGCACTTGAACACGGGGCCGTGCCCGGATAACACGGGGCCGTGTTCAGTGCCCAGTAACACAGATTTTTGCTTTTTAAACACTATTTTACACATCTAATCAACCTAAAAATTTATTTTTGGGACACATTGAGGACAATGTGTAATTTAAGTGTGGGGGGGATGCTAAAACCTTGAATTTTGCAAGTCCTAAATACAAGCCTTACACAAAACTCTATTGGAACCGCTAATCACCCCAAATTTTTTTCAAAAATTTCATTTTTTACTTGTCTAGGTTCAACTCGGGAAATTCAAGTTCTCAAAAAGGTTATATTTTTACAAATTTACAACTGATAGTGTAATGATAAAAAGAACCAACATAAGAAAATTATGAAAAGGCATAGCAAACTTATTTAAAATTTGATTATATATACTTGATCACATAAAAACCCATTCCCACAAAAGTGAGTTTTGAGCCTTTATTGAGCACACAATTACATATCATTTGACTAAATGCTCATTTTTCGTTTCTTGTGTGAATAGCCGCTTGGTTCTTACAACTCTAGAACTTGCCATGACAATGCATTCCCGGTCCTTATCAACTTAAACCCGAGTAAGTAAATGATGGAGGCATTAGGACTAACCCTTTTTATTTCTACACCATTATTTTTCTTTTTCTTTTACCACCTACCCAAAAATCCCCCTAGTTAGCCCCTTTGAGCCTAAACCTTTTCGTTTCATCACCCAAACAAAAACCCTTTTTACCCACCAAAACCTTTTTCTTTTTAACCCTTTATTTTAGTAACAAGTTCGGTTCTTCGTAAAAAAAAAAAAAAAAAAAAGTATGATAATGATGAAGCAAAAAGAAAATAAACAAACAAGTTAATCAAAAATAACTTAGTTTGAATAAAAGCTTCAGCAAAATAAAAAAAAAGTTGCAAAAATACGAAAATCGACACTTGTTACGCTTTTAGCCCTTTTTTCTACTAACCACTAACCCAACCACCTACCTTTAACCCTAGCCTAACCCTTAACCCACAAAGTCCTCTTGATATCTACAAAGGTATAAAAGTTAAAAAGGAGGAGGATTGATTTCTTGGCAAGCCTATGGTAGGAATAAGTTCCATGCCGCTCTCGAGTGATTCACTAAAAATACACCTTCGGCCGAGTGTGAGTGATTTCCCCGTGAGGTATGTGAACTTGTATATAAATAGAATTTTAAAAAGGCATGTTATGCCCAAATAAGTAATTTCTTTTATGAAAAGTTCTAAATAAATCATTACGAATAGGAGTGTAAATAAATAAAAATAAAACCCCAAAAAGATCTTGGAAATCCCGACACTCTACGACAAGCCCAAAACCTTCTCTTCTACCTATTCCATTTGGGAGTGTAAGCCACATATTTAAGAGTTTTGCTTGAGGACAAGCAAAAGTTCAAGTGTGGGGGTATTTGATGTGTGTAAAATGTAACATATAAATTACATCAAATAAGGCATAAAACTAACCCTTTTTAAGTACTAATATTGGAAAAAGAGTGTTTTTGTCTTCCTTTTGTATTTTCAGGATTAAATGAGCTCAAAAACGCAAAAGAAGCAAAAAGGCAGCTAAATCCAACATAAATACAAGGAAAGGAACATTAGTGGAATGCCCGACCCCTCAACGGCACCTTCCAAAGCAAAAAGGAGAAGACAGAAGGCTGAACACGCCCCGTGCTCAGTCAGCACGGGGCCGTGCCCAAGAAGCAGCAGAAAAGACAAATCCATAGAAGCTTCTATTGCCCATCACGGGGCCGTGCTCAGCGGACACGGGGCCGTGTCGAAAGTACAGCAGGTGCATTTATTGTAATTGCGAATTACAATTAATGAGGAGAGAGAGTGTCAGACGGACACGGGGCCGTGCCCAGCGGACACGGGGCCGTGTCCAGCTCTCTGTTCAGCCTATAAATAGGAGTGCTTGGATTCATTTCATCTTATCCCTTGGCACACCACCTCTCTCACACTTCATCCACCACCCACCACCATCACAACACCATCATCCACCACCATCATCCATTGTCCATCGTAGAGTGTGTGAGTCGTCTTGGGATCCAAGATTGATCGTAAGAGTTCTTGACAATCAAGGCCATGTTTGCCTAAGTCTCTTACATCACTTGGTGAAGACAAAGTGTCTAGTATAATACTTTTTATTTCTAATCTTTTGCACTTTTTATTTGGTTTTGTATTAATGACTTTAATAACTAGTTACTTATGTTGAAGGTGATCTTTCCTTATCGTTTGTCCGTGGTGTCTTGGCATTATTTTACTGTCTATATAAAATAAAGGATTTTCACCATTCATATCTCCACGGTCTATATGGAGATATGTTGGCTACCTGGTAGGGGGTTAAGGGAACGGTTTGGTAAAGGTCTTGCCATTGTTCAGCGTTTAGAGGTCCTGCAATGGACCTGGGTCAAATTTAGTAGGACCTCCTTCAATACTTCACGATATTGGATGGCGGGGGTCCAAACTCTTTGACCCCCTCATAAGTTAACTACTATTAATACTATAACCCGGCTATTTAGGACTGTATCCCTGCTGACTCAGACTACTTAGCCGAGGGTAACGTCACCGCCAAAAGCGGGGCCTACCACAATACTGCATTAATAACTTAATTCATTATCTTCCAATAATCCACCCTTTTAGGATTGTATCCCTGCTGACTCAAACTACTGGGGTGAGGGTAACGTCGCCTTCAAAAGAGGGGCCTACTACAATAACTAAGATAATCTCTTAATTATGTGCAAAAGTGCGGAAATAATCAAAGGTTATACTAGATACGAGTCGGAACCAAGTGATTCATCTTGTCTATCTGTTTTATTTTATTTTTATTTTCAGCATTTTAGTTAGTTCTTAATTTTCTTAGTTTAAAATATTTTTCTAAACTTTTTTATTTTGGTTAGACGTTGAGGATAAACCGGTATTAAAAGCTCTTGTGTCCTTGGACGACCTCGGTATCTTACCAACGCTATACTACACTCAACGATGGGTGCACTTGCCCATATGTGTGTTTAGTGTTAGTGAAATATCGTGTTTTATAAATTTAAAACTTGGCTAAAATAAGTGTTAAAAAGGGCTTAAAATATACACCTAAAATATACGGCACTTCGCACGCATCAAGTTTTTGGCGCCGCTGCAGGGGACACAAGGATTTTAAGAAAGTTAGGAATCAACGGCCTAATCATTTTTTTATTTTTTAGGATTTTTTTTTAGTTTTTCAGCTTCTGCAGAGCTCAGCACGGGCCGTGCCCGGTCAGACACGGGCCGTGCCCAACACCATTACTGGCAGTTTTTATTTTCTGAGTTACAGTGAGCTGAACACGGGGCCGTGTCGGTGCAACACGGGGTCGTGTCCAACTCCCAGTAACTGGGAATCCAGAAAACAATTACTGTATCTCTGACCACGAGCCGTGTTCACTGAGCACGGGGCTGTGGCGAACTTTCTGACCAACGTTCTTTTCTGTTTTTATTGCGGGACTTGGAACCCAGGTGCCACATTTGACCCTCCTACGTAGTGCATGAGCTCCAGTTCTAGTAGAGACATAAAAGAACCCTTAGAAGAACCCGAACGCTTTCTCAGAAAAAGACTTAAAGCTAAAAATCAAGAGAAAGCTTCGGGGGACCAAATTCCAATGGCGGACCAACGTACCCTCATGGATTACCTACGGCCTACCGTAGGCAATCTCGGCGCCGCTATCAATGCACCAAATGTCGAGGCCAACAACTTCGAACTTCGGCCGCATCTGATACAAATGCTCCAAAACTCCGCAACCTTCCACGGGCCTCGGTCATGGCTTGTGAAGGGTGTGGTGGGCCACATGAAAATTGGAGTTGTGTGAAAGAAATGGATAATCAAACAGAAATCGTAAACTATACTGATAATAGACCTAGGCTGTCGGGTCCTCCCACGGGTACCTACAACCAAGGATGGCGTAACCACCCTAACCTTGGTTGGAGAGAACCCGGCAATAGTAGTAACCAACAAAATCTGAACCAACGAACAAACTTTCAACAACCAAGAAACGAGTCACAAAATTTCTCTCAACAACAATAAGGGGGACGAGAGAGGCTTGAAGATACCGTATCTCGCCTCATCTCCGAGACCGAAAAGAAAAACTCGGATCGATTTCAACAACTGGAATCGAACTTTAGAAATCAACAAGCTAGTATTCAAAACATTGAAAAACAAATAAATCAACTAGCTCAAAATTTCTCCGAGAGACCACAAGGCGCGTTACCAAGCAATACCGAAACCAACCCAAAGGCGCAAGTGCATCTCATCACATTGAGAAACCATACCGTGGGTCCCGAGCAGGATCCATTACCTCCAACCGAAAAGAGCCGATCTAGCCAAGCCACAACTCCACCGACACCCCAACAAGAGACGGCTCCACCACCAAATCAAGAGCCCACCAAGAATCCTCAGGTATCGTCCCCCGGTCGGTTAATTCGCCAAAAGACCGATGAGCAATTCACAAAGTTTGTAAATTTACTAAAACAATTGCATGTTAATATTCCATTTGTTGAAGTCCTAACCCAAATGCCTAAATATTCATAATTTATGAGAGACTTCCTCACTCACAAAAGGAAAATTGAATCATTGCAATTAGTTAATTTAAGTGAAGAATGCTCCGCCTTGCTACTCAACAAACTCCCGCAAAAGAAGATTGATCCCGGATGCTTCACCATCCCATGTTCAATTGGGGAATCTCCCATTCGCAATGCACTAGCCGACCCCGGGGCTAGCATCAACCTCATGCCCGCATCAATGTTCGTCCGACTCGGCCTAGGGAAAACAAGCCCTACAAAAATGAGCATACAACTCGCCGATAGGTCCATGAAATACCCACAAGGTGTCGCTGAAAATCAATTAGTTAAAGTCGGAGAATTTGTCTTCCCGGCCGACTTTGTCATATTAGATATGGAGGAAGATACCGAAGTACCACTCATCTTAGGGAGGCCATTCCTAGCTACGACCCACACAGTGGTAGACATGAATGGTGGGACACTAACATTGAGGGTTGGGGACAAGGAAATGAAGTTCGGAGTTGGTAAGAGAGTAGAAGACGATGACCCGGTCAATTACATGAAAGCCATAGATTCAAGTTTGGATGATGCTCTCTGACGGTGCAACATGGGATGCAAAACATCCCACTTGAATAACATATGACTAGCTTTGGGTCTAGCCAAGGACCCTTATAAACGTGGCGCACCACGGAAGCATTCCGCGGAACTATCCTTAGTTTAGATTAATTTTTATGCTTTCTAGTTTAGTTTTAATTTTCAGGAATAAGACACACACGGGATGGTGAAGGATACTAAGGGAAACTTCAACCAACACCCTATGCACAAAAGCAGAGACTCCCGACAAATTTTCTTCATTACAGCAAGTTCAGCACGGGCCGTGTCCAGCCAACACGGCCCCGTGCTGAAGGATCTGCAGAAAATCGCCCAGTTCAGGTAACTGGACATGGGGGCGTGTTCGCTGAACATGCCCCCGTGCCCAGGCTTCTGTTACTTTCTAATAATTTTTGTTACTGGCAACCTGAACACGGGGCCGTGCCCGGACACCACGGGCCCGTGTCCGGCTGCACATTAACATAAAATTTTGTTTTTAACACACCTTTTACACATTCAATCAACCTAAAAACTTATTTTTGGGACACATTGAGGATAATGTGTAATTTAAGTGTGGGGGGGGGATGCTAAAACCTTGAATTTTGCAAGTCCTAATTACAAGCCTTACACAAAACTCTATTGGAACCGCTAAACACCCCAAATTTTTTCAAAAATTTTTCATTTTTTTTACTTGTGTTGGTTTAATTTGGGAATTACAAGTTCTAAAAAGGTTATATTTTTACAAATTAACAACCGATAGCGTCATGATAAAAAGAACCAACATAAGAAAATTATGAAACGGCATGACAAATCTAATTAAAATTTGATTATATATACTTGATCACATAAAAACCCATTCCCACAAAAAGTGAGTTTTGAGCCTTTATTGAGCATACAAATACACATATTTAAACTAAATGCTCATTTTTCGTTTCTTGTGTGAATAGCCGCTTGGTTTCTTACGACTCTAGAACTTGCCATGACAATACATTCCCGGTCCTTACCAACTTAAACCCAAGTAAGTAAATGATGGAGGCATTAGGACTAACCCTTTTTCTTTCAACACCATTTTTTTTACCACTTACTCAAAATCCCCCTAGTTAACCCCTTTGAGCCTAAACCTTTTCATTTCTAAACCCACAAAACAAACACCTTTTACCCACCAAAACCCTTTTTCATTTTAAACCCTTTATTTTAGTAAAAAGCAAAATGATGATGAAGGCAAGAAATAAACAAACAAGTTCATCAAAAAGAACTTTGTTTGAAGAATTGCTTCATTAGAATAAAAAGTCATAAAAACAAAAAGTCTTACGAAAACGGACGCTTTTTACGCCTTTCGCCCTTTTCTACTAACCACTAACCCAACCACCTACCTTTAACCCAAGCCTAACCCTTCCCCAAAAAGTCCTCTTGATATTTACAAAGGTGTATAGTTAAAAATGAGGAGGATTGATTGCTTGGCAAGCATATGGTAGAAGTAAGTTCCATGTCGGTCCCGAGTGTTTCACAAAAATACATCTTCGGTCGAGTGTTGAGTGATCTCCCGTGAGATATGTGAACTTGTATATAAATGGAATTTTAAAGAGGCATGTTATGCCCAAATAAGTAATTTCTCTTATGTAATGTTCTAAATAAATCATTACGAATAGGATTATAAATAAAATAAAAATAAAACCAAATAAAAATCTTGGAATCCCGACACTCAAGACAAGCCCCAAAACCTTCTCTTCTACCCATTCCATTTGGGAGTGTAAGCCACATTAAAAAGAGTTTTGCTTGAGGACAAGCAAAGATTCAAGTGTGGGGGTATTTGATGTGTGTAAAATGCATCATATAAATTACATCAAATGAGGCATAAAACTAACCCTTTTTTAGTACTAATGTTGGAAAAAGTGTGCTTTTGTCTTCCTTTTGTATTTTCAGGGTTAAAAGAGCTTAAATGAACAAAAGAAGCAAAAATGCAGCTAAAATCTAACAATAATACAAGAAAAGGAATAAACGTGGCATGCCCGACCCCTCGACAGCATCTTCCCAAGCAAAAACAAGAGAACAGAAGGCTGAACACGCCCCATGCTCATTGAACACGGGGGCGTGCCTAAGTGTCTGCAGAAAAAAAAAAAGTTGTAGAAGCTTCTATTTCCCAACACGGGGGCATGCCCAATGGACATGGGGCCTTGGTTAACGCTAAGATTCACTGAATCCAAGCAAATCTTGATAGTACATATGCGCTTCTGCACACGGGGGCGTGGTCAACTAATGCAGACAAACTGCATTTAATGAAGAAAGAGAAGATGGATGGACACGGGGCCGTGTCCGGGCTTCTGTGCAGGCTATAAACAGGGGTGCTTGGTTCACTTCAAAGGCATCCCTTGGCAAACCACCTCTCTCACACTTCACCCACCCACCACCACCATCACAACCCACATCCACCACCATCATCCATCATAGAGTGTGTGTAGTAGTCTCGGGTTCCAAGATTGATCGTAAGAGTTCTTGATAATCAAAGGCCATGTATGCCTAAGTCTCTTACATCACTTGGTGAAGACAAGCATTTAGTGTAATACCTTTTATTTTTAATCTTTTCGCACTTTTTGTTTGGTTATGTATTAATGACTTTAATAACTAGTTTCTTATGTTGAAGGTGAAACTTCCTTATCATTTTTCCGTGGTGTCTTGGCGTTATTTTACTGTCTATATAAAATAAAAGATTTACACCATTCATATATGCACGGTCTATATGGAGATATGTTGGCTACCTGGTCGGGGGTTAAGGGAATGGTTTGGTAAGCGTCTTGCCTTGTTCAGTGTATAGATCCTGCAAGGACCTGGGTCAAGCTTAGTAGGACCTCCTTCAATACCCACTGGTATTGGATGGCGGGGGTTCGAATTTCTTGATCCCCTCATATGTAAACTACTATTAAAACATTAACCCGACTACTTAGGATTGTATCCCTGCTGACTCAAACTACTTAGCCGAGGGTAACGTCACCTTCAAAAGAGGGGCCTACCACATTACGCATTAATAATTTAATTAATTATCTTTCAATAATCCAACCCTTTAGGATTGTATCCTTGCTGACTCAAACTACTGGGTTGAGGGTAACGTCAACTTCAAAAGAGGGGCCTACTACTATAACTAAGATAATCTCTTAAAAAGTGCAAAAGTGCGGAAATAATCAAAGGTCACACTAAAGGCGAGTCGGATCCAAGTGATTTAGTTTTTATTTTTCAGAATATTTAGTTTTTATTTTCATGTTTAAACCTTTTTCTAAAATTTTGATTTGATTAGATGTTGAGGATAAACCGGTACTAAAAGCTCTTGTGTCCTTGGACGACCTCGGTATCTTACCAACGCTATACTACGCTCACGATGGGTGCACTTGCCCATATGTGTGTTTAGTGTTAGTAAAATATCGTGTTTTATAAATTTAAAACTTGACTAAAGTGTAAAAAGGGCTAAAAATATACATAAATATATATAATGGTACACACGCATCAGCAACAACAGATGTTGGTAATTGAGAGGAGGAAATTCTTCGAAAAGCTCTATTAGGAAACAACAGATGTTGGCAACAGTAGCAAGTCAAATAGCCGTTAGATCAGCAGATGATGATTTAGAGCAGATGTTCTCTTTTGGCAAAATTTAACTTTGGCAGATCTATACACTAACAGAAATTGATACAAGATCAACATAATCTAATTAAACTCAGAGACAATTTCACTTCTAAATGAAAAGTACTGATCTGCAATAATCGGATGATATTAAAAATTACATAATAATACTTATTCAGCTTAAAATTACAACGAAACTTTAAAATCTAACAACACCAAGAAATTTACGAACCTAACAGCAAAATTTAGTGCTTTTAGCTTAAAATTTAGTTCTTTTAGCTTTAAACTCCATCAATGTATATCTTCGACAATCGCCATGAACTCCACGGAAGTACTCAGTGCTAGGGATGAGCATGTGGTACCGGATACCAATACCGTACCGATACCATCCCGTATCGATACCATACCGCTTGTATTCGGTATCGGTATTACGTTTTACCATTTATCGGGATCGGGATTTTGCGGGATCGGTACCGGTATTTTTTGGTAATACCGAATTAATACCGATTGTGAGGTTAGCAATTAAAAGGGAATATACCAATACCATTTACAAATATGGCACCGAATTAAATCAGATGAGGTGATCCTCTCGTTAATATATTATGTATAATGTTGGGATCCAGTTCATGGTAAAGTCAAAATCAACATTAAAATCGTATAAACATTATTTTTTTTTCCATGATTACTGAAGAAGTTTCAACTTTCAAGTACACTCTTACTGTCTTACATTTTCTTTCCGCTGGACTTGTGGGTGTTTTGTAAGTGCCCTAATTTTGTCTCATTGCTGAACAAATCAAGGTACACTCTTACTGTCTTACATTTTCTGGTAGAATTTGTAGGTGACTTTGTTTTGGGAGGTGTCATGCTGGGTAGTAGAAGGGTCGTTTGCTTTTCCATTGAATTTGTAATCTTTTTAGAAGATTCAATAGGCTTTAAATTGGTAAAACTCCTTCTTGTTAGTTATTTACAGAAGCTTTTTAAGACAAGACTTCAACAATAAATCAATTAAAAAAAGAGATCCAAGTCATGATCATTTGCCCATATATATAGGCTTTAAATTGGTAAAACTCATTCTTGTTAGTTATTTACAGAAGCTTCTTATAAGATCATTCATGCATGAAATCAATATGGGTCATGGGGAAGAGCATCCCATGCAAAGAAAATAACAGAAGCTTCTTATAAGATCATTCATACATGTAGTCAATATTTATCATTTTAAGAATTCGGTATTTTTCGGTATCATACCGAAAAACCGGTACCGATACCGGTACCATACCGATACCATACCGCTTGTATTCGGGATCGGGATCAATTTTTGAGGAAAATCGGGATCAGTATTGTCGGGATCGGTATCGGTTCGATACCATGCTCATCCCTACTCAGTGCATCAACATCAGGTTTCTAGAAACCTGATCTCTCGTGAACAGACCAAGATGCATTACATGAAAACACTTCTTCAGTTGTGGAAGAGTAGCCCTGTCCTCATATACTTAATCCTTAACTTTGTTCATAAAGAGCTGCTTTAAACCAAACTTTATGCTTCTTTTAATACAAAAAAGGCAGGAAAGACCATTACTCTAGTAAGATAAAATCTTATCTTACAACAGTAGCAGATCCTTTCTTGCGTTTAGTAGGAACTACTGCGGCTTCTACATCATCATCATCTGCCCAAAGTCATATATAATCATCATTTAGTCATAAGCAAAAATTATTTTAAATGTACATTTAAAAATCTTTCTTTGAGCTTAATTTAACTTTATGCGTCTTTTAATACAAACCTATAATAACCTGCAGCAGATTGTATAAATTTCAAACAACTGTGATTAGACTGAAATATAAAGCGAGAATTAGAGTATACCACTTCAAAATTAAAAACTCAAAAATTTCAAACCTGGAGTAGCAAAAAACACATACTTAAACGATGTTGGAACAATGATACTAGAAACAACCGTAGAACAATCATCATCATCATCTACAGCAGATCATTCACAATCATCATTTAGTCATAACTCAGATAACAAAACTTTAGTAAAAATAAAAAAACAAAAACACATACCATGATCAAGGCAAACCACATATCCCCAAATTTTTTTCTGAAAGTGGGTCAGAGAGAGCTTCAGTTTTCTCTTATCCTTTATGAACAAATGCCAAGTATTGAGAAGAAGAGATTTGAGGGAGACATACATTAGAAATGTGGTTTGAAAATACAAAAGAAGAGAACACATTTATATAAGAAGATGATTGACACAAGTGAGTGAGTGATATGCATTAATTGAAAATTACATATCCCCATGCATTTTGAATTTCAAATTACCTGCAATTTCAAAACATCTGTTGCTACTTTCTTGTAGACGGGCAATAGTTTGCGCTTTGGAATGTGGGTCAGACCTTTAACATTTGAATACACAAGGTAGTGGTTTGAAATTAAATTAAATGTATTTTAAAGTGATTTATATATTAGGCTCTATGATGCGATAATGACATAAGAAAAGCCTTGTTGGACAGCCTCTCTTGCTGACACATCAGCTTTTCTTATGTCATTGGGATTTCTCCTTTTATAAAAAGTACTAGCGGTAAGACCCGTGTGCAAACACAGGTCGTTTCTTTGTCACAATATGCACAACTTTTTTTAACTTCAGCAATTGAGTAGACTTGTGAAACTCTAACGAAAGTTCATCAGGACTGTTATAACTAACCACTGCTCCATATACAATACTATTTAGCTAGGTTATTACCCGAGATTGCTTCTCGGGCTCTGGAAACTTATTATATTAATTACTATTTGTTATTAATACAACCACATTACATCAAGCATCTCATTCGATTCAACAACAATGTCTTCAAATCACCAGATTAGATCATGAACCCATATTAGAGGTCAAACAAAAGCACAACAGGACCACATGAATAACATCATTTCCACTTTTACTTCAATGCACTTAAATGATAAGGTGATTTGGGATTTTGTAAAAATGTTTGTTTTTGTACTACTTTACAAAATTACATAGAATTCAAAAAAACGAAACAATGAATTAAACAGATGTTGAGTTATTCAAAGTTTCGTTGAATAATAAATGAGATGTTGACCAAAATTCAAACAGATGTTGACCAAAAGTCAATCAGATGTTGACCAATAGTCATACAGATGTTGACCTTAAACAGATGTTTGGTTTAAGGCCAAACATCTGTTTATGGCCAAACATCTGTTTAAGGTAAAACATCTGTTTAAGTCCAAATATCTGATATAGAAGGCCAAACATCTGTTTAAGGAAAAACATCTGTTTAAGGTGAAACATTTGTTTATGGCCAAACATCTGTTTAAGGTCAAACAACTGTTTAAGTCCAAACCTCTGATATAAAAGGCCAAACATCTGTTTAAGTCTGAACAGATGTTTAACTTAATCAGATCTACTGTCTTCTCACATTGTTTTCCTTTTCAAAACACTGTTGAACCTAACATGGGTTTCCATTAACTATTGATCAAAAGGCAAACAGATGTTCAAACGACTGTTTGTTATTGTACTTCTTTACAAAATATCATCTGACTTCAAGAAAATGAAACAATGACTTAAAGAACTATAATTTAACACATACTCTAATCGGGCAAAGCAATCAATTATCTGACAATTCCCTGGTTTTTACAACATTAAACACAACATCATCATGCCAAATACAGTCATATATATCCATCCATTATTCTGAATTCATAAACCCATAAATGCAGAAGAATGTCACATTTGCGATTAATAAACCAAGTTTCTACTAATTGCAGTTACTATTAGCAAAAAGAAGCATGATATCATCTATATATAAAATATAAAGTGCTAATAACAGTGTTTATCATGTTAGCTACACATAGCAACAAGACATCAAGTTAATAATTTAAAAAAAACATACAACATCACCATAAAAAATTTCATAGTTATAATATCTGATATTAGAACATACTTAAATGTCGTTGTTAAACTGAGGTAACTTGATTTAATACGATCTTCTGTTGCGAAGACTCGTATGTGAAATGCAAAATATCACCAAACCTCAAGTTATTCTCAATCATAAACTTTCACCAACCGTCCAACGCATAACGTGGTTTCAATTCATTTAACTCCGACTTAACATCATAAACCTCCACAACTCCAACCATGTTTTGAACTTTCAAAAGATGAAGATCAATAGAAAGACCTGCTCGTCTGGCAACTTCAACAGGAAGACGCTACATGTATTGTGTAGAAAAAAATAATAGTCAGACAAATAAACATAAATCATTAGTTTGTTATAAAAAATGGTATACCAGCCTATAGTCTCCTTTGTGATCAAAATGAAAGAACTCAGGGTCGAGAAGATGTCCAGAATGTTTTTTTGCAGTCTTCGTAATCTTATTTCTACAATTAAGCTTTTTCTGAACGTTGGCGGCTCTCTTCCCCTTGATGAAAAAGTAAACATATACATCTGACTTAAAGGAATGTTGAATATATGCACACAAAAAAAAACAGTTTATATAAGATATACTAATTAAGTGGCTAGTATAGATACCTTAACTTTGTGAGCAGATGAAGAACGTCCAATATGATCACTTGTGTCAACAGGTAAGGCAGCATTTCCCTTAGTCATATTCTTGACCGTCTCCTTTCTCTCAGAAGTAACTTTACCTTTCTCCTTAACCTGTTGTCATAGAGTAACTTTAATAACCATAGTAATATAACAATCTTTAAGATGGTAAACTTACATCTTGTGTTTTATTCAATCGTGAAGACATGCGTCTCTTCGACGTGCATTCGGCATTGGTTGGTAACTTCTTCTAAATAATACATTATTGGATAAATGTAACATCAGTAAACAACATTACTAATAGTTGTAAAAACATTAAATTCTTATATGTGTTAAATTAAAAATAAATAATTTTAATAATTTAGTAAGTACCTGAGTAACGGTTCTTCCTTCACCTACAGACACAACTTCTTCATCCTCATAGATGTCCTGGTTAACATTAATGAAATAATTAATATAATGCTAAAATAATTAAAACTTTTACTGCTAATGCTAAATACATACGTACCTTGAATACATTCTCAATGTAATCAGCCTTCGATATCTCAAGTACACTGTCATCATCAGATTCAGGTTTCTTCAAAAAGCAAATCTCAGTCTCATCTCTATAAACTACTACCTCAAAAACAACATCATCAATTTTGCTAAACACAAGCAAATCATCCTCAAGTATCCCAACATCGTTGCACATTTTCGGCCATCCTCTAGCAAACACAAAGTTTGTATCAACCTTAGACGCCTCAACATTCCAATAGGAACCCTTATAACAGATTTGAAATTTGCCACTTGGTGGGCTGTTTACGTAAAATTGTTTAATGAAGCAGTCTTCGATTACCTGCATAAAATTAAAAATAATGAATACTATACGTGAAGTATGTAACTTATGAGAATAAGTGTTGACACGTTTAAGATGCAAAAGGATTCAAGTTAAGATTAATAGTCATACCGTAAAACCAAATCTTGCATAACGATTAAACGTGAAATAAGATTCACCACACATGCCATAAACAAAACATGAAAGTTCAAGCCCAAAATCACCTTACGGTCTGAAAACCAACAAAGTATCCCTCGGCAAATTGAGATCTTTAACAACACTGTCCCAAGCGTCAGTTATTATTGGCGTTGAATTTTCTGTTCTGACCCTCACACCCCATTTTTTACCAGACTCATGATAGATTCGCAACTTATTTTTTTGTCAACAACCTCCCCACTTTTGATTAGCAAAGGCTATAGGTACATCCTGTATATAATTTTTAAGTAGTGTAAGAAAATATAAACCATAACAACTGTTAAATATATATCTCAATAAAAATAAATTATGTATATAAAAACATATCATACTAGTTTCAAAGATTTTGGGTTATCAAGAAACTTGACAAATGTAGTATACATGATAAAACCTGAATCAGTAAAGATGTTAAAATATTGAAATTAAAAACTTGGCTTCGAAGATGAACATTAACTTTTTGTATTAATAGAGTATCTACTGAAATTAATCATAGAAACAGAGTATGAGTTAATTTGTTTCTGCAAATAATAACTATTTTAATATGTTCTCAACAAATGATTCAGACACCTAACTAAACCCTTCTTGAATGTATAGCAATAAACGTTTAAAATCGTATTTGTAGCAAGATAGGATTTGAATTAAAATCGGTTAAACAATATAAAGTTCATTACAATATGAATGTACATACCAGTTGCTGAAGAAAAAATAATAAAACCTCCAGTGATTGAAGTGTAGAAGATGGAGAATAAGAAAGTTGAAACCCTAGAAAATGACTGGGAAGAAGAGATTTTTGAAAGAAGTCAGATGTTAAATGTTTGATGTGTAATGATTCTAAAGAAATAATGACAGTTGTGTTTTCGTTTTCCCATATTTTCAACAAATAAAAAATATTTACACATACACCCCTTATTGAATTTGTTATTTACAAACTTAATAAAAGATCTCTAAAAGATGTCTAACAAAATGTGTTTGGAAACCTCTATTGGTCGTTGGGAACAGTGTGAGTCAAATAGTCGTTAGATAAACAAAAGTTATGAGAACAGATGATAACTTTCAGTAGTTGTTTTATTTTTAGCTAACATCTGTCCACGTAAGAACTTCTGTTGTCATAATGGATGACAGTCAGGAGTATAGTAAATCAAAAGTCATTAGGATAAACAAAAATTATGACAACAGACGGTACCATTCAGCAGTGGATGTATTTTTAGGCAAGCATAAGTTTCAAAAACAGTTATTTTCAATCGGTGTAACTCAACAGTCGTAAGTCTAACATCTGCTATTAGCCCAACCACTGTTAGTATCAAATCCTCTGTTAAACATTTTAAGATTGAAAACACACCTTTTATAACAGCAGGTGCTCTCTTTTGTCAGACTTTAGCTACAACACACCTTTTATAACAACAAAATATACCATAAATTCTTCCAAAAAACTGTTATTAACATACAAAATTATATAATAATACTTATAGCAGACCTTATATAATAATACTTATTCATCATTAGCCCAACCACTGTTAGTATCAAATCCTCTGTTAAGCATTTTAAGATTGAATATCATCTGTTGTTCATTAACATCTGTTGACCGATAGCAGACCTTTGTATTTCAGACATTTATTCATCAGCAGATGCTCTCTTTTGTCAGACTTTAGCTACACATCACCTTCCACAACACCAAAATATACAGTAAATTCTTCCAAAAAACTGTTATTGATAAACATAATTATATGATAATACTTACGAATGACTGAAATAATTAAAATGAAGATGCGACAACAAAGATTAATACTATTAAAATTTATTCATTTAGTCAACAGTGGTAAATCAAACAGTCGTTAGCATACACGGTTGTTTCATCGTCAGCAGATGTTCTCTTTTACTAAACTTTAACTACAACATACCTTTTACAACTCCAAATATTAACTCTCTGTAATTTGCAGGAGCATAGATTCTTCAAAAAAAAAAAACTACTATCAATGATCAAATTCCGAACATCTGTTTTATCTTTGCACTCATCTGTTCACCATCAAACCAACCCTTGATACTATTAAACCTCTGTTGACTTACCAAACAGATGTTCAAACACAATTCAACATCAACGTAATCTGTTCACCATCAAACCAACCCTTGATACTATTAAACCTCTGTTGACTTACCAAACAGATGTTCAAACACAATTCAACATCAACATTATCTGTTCATTATCAAACCAACCCTTGATACTATTAAACTTCTGTTGACTTACCAAACAGATGTTCAGACACAATTCAACATCAACATAATCTAAATCAAACTCAAACACTAAATAAGTAAAACTAAAATGCAACATAGATTCATAAGATTAAAATTTATTCATTTATTCATGACATTAAAAGTCCAATAATTACATGACATACTGAACAACATTAAAGTTCAAATCTAACAATAACAACAAGAATTAAGAAACTTTAGCTTCAACTCCATCGATTGCTGAACCTCTCGATGTATGTCCTTCAGCATCGCCATGAACTCCACGTCTCTATCACCGCACTCTATATTACTGACAACACAAAGCTCATGAACGGAAGTTGAAGGGATCCGCATAAGATCTCTGGAAACCTGCTCTCTAGTGAACAGGCCAACTTGCAATCCATCAAAACATCACTTCAGCTCTTGAAGAGTAGCCCTATCTTCATACACTTGTTCCTCAATTTGTCTGACAAAACGCTACTTTAAATCATCTGGTTTTGCATTTGTGAATGACGCCATTTAAATAAACTATATTACTCGACTTTCCTGAAAGTATGATATCTTCGTAGGAAGATTTTCTGAAAAACAGGTGAAGTGACTATGAGTTTATATACTGAAATTTGTAATTGTGAAAACATGTAGATTTAATATAAACATATTAATGTATATTTCAAAACAGCAGTCTTTTAATGCAAAAACTTTTTCAAACCCCAACTTTTATGGGAAAACTGTAAAATTAAATACCAAGAAACCAAAGGGACAAAATTTCGAAGTTCAAAGAACAAAAGCAGATTATCACAATTACAATTAACATTTCCATTTACCATGTAGACATGTTTTTAAACTCTATAAAAGACCGATGATTACTTTTGATTCAAAACATCAACAAATTGTCCTACAAATAACAAAGAACACACGAAGAACTAAACAGAAAAGTCGATATAATCAATGACACTAATTACAACAAAACCTGGAACAGCATAGCATTGCTCGATGAAGTCCTCCACTCTCCTCCATCAGAGTTCCAGAAGAATGCAGAAGAGTTTCTGACACAACTTCTAAAACGGGATCAGAAAATCTGCAACATGCTAACTGACCTGAAATTCAAAAGAGAGCATGAAATCACATGGAGAAATGCCAGAGTCTACGAAATCCTAGCAAGTGTTAACTCTAGATTGTAATCTATACTTTATAAATATTTCATTAAATAATATCAACATGCATGTTAACATATTCTAAAATGTCAGTGTCAATAAAAACTCTCAACATCATCAACAGTTAATCAAAATAAGAAACAAACCTTCAATGTAAACGTCTCCTCTCAACTGTTGTAGCACATCTGACTTTCGATTTAGCGAAAATAGAACAATGCAACTCTCCCATCAAAGAAGGTAGCACATGCAACTTTTCACAATGTTGCAACAATTATACTGCAAAACCGAAATTGAAAGGTTGATGTGTGATGGGAAGCTTCATTGAAACGACGATGTTGGAACAATGATACTGGAACGATAACATGTAAACAAAATCATCAAAATTCAAACAAAGAAGTGTAATAGGAGATTAGCGGCTGAATCACGAGAAAGATGCATTTGAGAGAGAGAGAGAGAGAGACACGCTCGCAGATATGAGCGAGAGAGATTTGAATGTGGAGCCTTCAAACCTATGTCTTATTTATAGGATTAGAATATATGGTTTGAATTTTGAATGTGGAGCCAAAATTTTGAATTGGGAACATATGTTTGATTATAAAATGTTGAGGGCAGATGTTGAGGGAACTGGATTTGAGGTTTTGAATTTTGAATTTTGAATCGTCAGAGGTTTAAGGCAGTAGATTTGAGGTTTTGAATTTTGAATTTCGGAGATAGGCAGTGGTTTGATGGCAGGCGTTTGGAATATGAATGTGGGTCACCTTTGAATTTTAAAGTCTTTTAATATTAGGCTTTATGATGCGATAATGACATAAGAAAAGCCTTGTTGGACAACCTCTCCTGCTGACACATCAACTTTTCTTATGTCATTGGGTTTTCTCCTTTTATAGAAAGTATAGATAGATAGATTAGATGACATCTTAAATATAAAAAAAACTGTAAATATTACCTTTAGACTTTATTAAATGGAATTAATTAAATGTTATTTATTAAATGACATCTTAGTTATAAAAAGTTTATTAAATATAGTTTATTAAATGAAGTTTATTTGATTGATGCAAAATTCTAATTTTATCCCTCTAATACTAAATATAGAGTAGTATAGATAAAGCATCTTCTTGGGATAGATATGTACTTTCACAAAAAAATTTAAGACGTCTGCTACCACTTTCAAAGTATAGAGTACAAGCCTTGTATGCAACAGTTCCTAATTTGTTTGTATTTAATAGATTTATCTTAGTTAATACATTACAGATTGAGATTAGTTAATTTACTACATTAACTATTATGATATTTATAATAAATTAAATTAATATTAATATTTTTCAAAAGGTTGTTTTTATTAAACCGGCAAAGCCGAAGAAATTACATATACAAGATACAGTTAAAAAGAGAATTTACACCAATCATTCTATTCTAACGGGGCTAATTTAACCGAGTTTTTGTCCATAGAAAGCCTAACGCCTTAATCTCTTGTAGCATAAGCAAAGGTTCCGCCCGCCCGTTTGAGAATAAAAACTCAATCATATGTTTCTAATTTATCCACGACGCAATAATAATTGTAGGAACAGTCATCGATGCACTAGACGTTGTTAGACGTTGATTACGACACAAATGGAATCTACTACAACATTACACGTGTGGAATTCATACCTTGTTGATGTGTTATGCCCAGAGTTCTAAATATATCATTTTGCATTAATTTAGGCTGCACTTCGTTACACATTGGTTTCCTTTCAAAAACACCAATGTGACAACTACTCAACTTAGCGCATAAGCCACCTATTTATAGGCGTATGACTAGTGAGCGTACGAATCTTGCACACATACTACTCATACGCTGCGAATGACTCTTGTGTGTATGTGAAGTTTACATTTCAAATCCTAACATAAACTAACTCAACGACTGTGCTACCCTATAAACAAAATGACCCGTATAATAGACACAACCATTAGACATTATTATACTAACAGACTCCCCCTTGGATATGCCGTAGTCTTGTCTCTTGTTGATCTTCAATTTTCATTCATCCATTCCAAACACTTTTTTCCGATATTCCTTCCAGTGTTCTTTAAAACTTTTCTTCACTGTTTGATCCTTCTTCGGAGGTCTTCAAAATTGGTATCTGCAAATAAACGTTCCCTTTCTTCTCTTTTCCATCTTCTCTTTCCTCTTCTTGTCTTTCTTATCTTCTTTCTCTTTTAACACCCTCCATTTACTTTCCCACATTCTTCCAGAGTGAATATCATAGGCAAAGCATATTCTTGTTACCGGTTGAAACTGTAATGCTTGATCTATGTCTCTTGCATCAAAGTAGGAAAATCTTCATTTATATTGTTAGCATAACGAATTTCATCATCTGTAATATCTTCAATCTCAACATGATCATACTCATTTGCATTAGCAAGCGGTTCAAAAACATATTCACTTTCATTATCTTCTTTACACATATCTTCTAAATCAGCTTCAAAATCAAACACAGACTCTTCTTCTGGTATTCCATAGAGTCTTGAAAGTTCTTCCCTAGAATAATTCTGCACAAACTCTCCTTCTTCAACAACATAATCTTTATCTAGAAATTGTGAAGCAACTTAACTATCTAGAACAGACGTAAATGGTTTTGCGTCTGTGATGATTCCTGTAGTTATTCCTGTATAAACCATTAAAGCTTGTTCCATAACAACATTTTTATCTCCAGACTCCCCCTGTCCTTTTGAACTTTCTCTATCTTTGTGTGAGGTTATCTGTTTTGGTTGACTTTTCAAACTTCTAGAATCAATCTCTTTGTTGATTTTGCTAGTAGAAACACCAGCACCACCTTGATTATCATCGTCTTCATCATAAAAATCATCATGAAAGTCCGTATCATCATCATCATCTTCACTGAAATCTAATGTTTCTTCTTCATCTTCATCATTTTCGTCATCATCATCCTTTTGAGAATTATAAAGAGCATCAAGTTCTTGTTTTTCTTGACTTGTAAACACCAGCCCCACATATGATTCTTCTGACTCTTGATTTGTTTCTTTAGAAGGATCAACAACTGCCTCAGTCACTATTGGTATTGTATTTTGAACATTAGATGTCTCAATAGTTTTTTCAGCTTCATTCTATTTTTGGAGTTCTTTCGTCATCTTAACCTCCTCGTCGAAATTTACATTCAGTTTTTGTTCCAACACCATGAAATAACCCGGAAATATCAACAGCATACTTGCATGTAATCCTCTACGCTCAATATTTTCATCAATTCTTCTCTGTTGTTCTTCATTTTCTTTCCTCAATTGATTATTTTCTTCAGCAAGACTCTCTACTTTGACATTCAACAAATTAACTTGATTTTGTAAATCCAAGATCTTCTAGTTGTTTGGCTGATTAAAATAATCATACCCCATATGTCTAAGATCTTCTAGATTCAGTGTAGGAAACCTATGTTGTGATGATGAGGTTGGTGATGATGCTGATTTTGATCATGATGTTCGTCACAGTCATATAGAACATGACACTGGAGTCCAAACTGCCATGGCTATTTATGATGGGGATGATGAGCAGGAAGAAGCATATACTCAAAGGGTTATTGCGGATGATTTAGTGAGCCAAAACAGGATGCTTGAGGTATCAGTATCAGGAAATCATGCTCTATACACAGTCCTAACACAACATGCTGAACAAGAATCTGGTGAAAACATGACAACATTGATGTGGAAAAATACCATGTATGAAGCTGAGAGGTATGTTATACAATCTAAAATTTGACACACACAAACAAGTAAAAAAAACTATATGCTTAATTATCTTTTTTCTCACTTGATAGGCAATGGCTGAAAAGTTAGATTGTGCCTACAAAGTGTCAGGGGAATCTTACAACATGATGAAGGCTTTATTAAATCAATCAAAGGTTCAACATCCAAACAGCCTGCTAGTGCATATCAAATATTCACAATGTATGGATTTGTTAAAAATCGTTTCAAAAGATATGGATGAGAACGTTAAAGAAGGGGCAAGCACTCCTTCTCCAACTGTTGCCAATGGTTAGCCTAGCCACGTGGAATATTAGGGGGTTGAACCGCCCGCTAAAACAAAAAGAGGTTCGGCAAATTGTGAAAGATAATAAGCTGAATTTTTGTGCTATTTTAGAGTCTCACGTGGATGTAAGTAAACTTGGTATAATTCGTAAAAGTGTTTTTCGCAACTGGGATTGGACGTCGAATGGTGGGCTTTGCGATAAAGGCACTAGAATAATTATTGGCTGGAATCCAGATATGTTTGAGGTAATGGTGCTGAACCAAACGTCTCAGATAATGCATGTTCAGATTCGGTTCAAGCTAGATAAGAAACTGTTTTTCTGTTCGATAGTTTATGCGGATAATTACTATATTTCTAGAAGAGAATTGTGGTAACAACTTTCTATGCATAAGGCGCTAGTTGGTACTCAACCTTGGGTAATAATGGGTGATTTTAATTCTGCTTTAAGTCTGGAAGATAAGTCTATGGGTGCTTCAACGGTTTCGGCCAGCATGAAAGAATTTCAGGCTTGTGTGGATGATATTGAGGTTTTTGACATTAATCGTACAGGTTGTCACTTTACTTGGAATCAAAAACCGAAGAAGGGAATTGGTCTACTTAAAAAGATTGACCGGGTGTTGGGTAACAATCAGTTTGTTGTTGAGTACCCGAGTGCGGTCGCTTTCTTTCACCCTTATAGGATCTCTGATCACTGTCCTTGTATTCTGAAAATTCCGAAGCCTGAGGTGATGAAAAATAGGCCGTTTAAGTTTGCTAACTTTTTGACTCACAAGAAAGAATTTATGGATATTGTAGTTAAAAATTGGGGATCCAGTGTTGATGGAGTGCATCAGTTCCGGGTGGTAAAAAAGCTCCGTTTATTAAAAGCTCCTTTACGTGCTCTTTTGTTCCAACAGGGTAATCTCCATAAAAATGTTGAGGAGTTGCGTCGCTCTTTGGATTCTATCCAGACTAGTATTGACAATGATCCGATGAATGCGAATTTTCGTGCCAAAGAAAGCGAATTAAATCGTCAATACCAGGAGGCGGCTTTAGACGAAGAACGATTTCTAAAACAGAAATCTAAGGTCGATTGGCTGAGAGCTGGGGATATGAACTCAGCGTTTTTTCATTCGACTTTGAAAACGCGTAATCATAGGTGCCGTATTGATTTGATAAAGGATGCTCGTGGTACTGTTTATGAAGGAGACAAGGTTCAGATTGCTTTAGTTCATCATTATGAGCAGTTTTTGGGGTGTCATGATAACGTGTCATTGATGCCATCCCCTGATTTGTTTTCTAATGTGTTGGATCCAGATATAGCTTCCCATATGGTTCGGCCGGTTTCTAGTGAAGAAGTGAAAAAGGCTATGTTCTCGATTGGAATTGATAAAGCTCCTGGACCAGATGGCTACACTTCTGCTTTTTTCAAGAGTGCCTGGCATGTTATAGGGCAGGAGGTGTCTAATGCTGTCATAGATTTTTTTCTCTACAGGAAAGATGCTCCGTGAATTAAATCACACGCTACTAGTGCTTATTCCGAAGGTATCCACTCCGGCGTCTGTTACGGACTACCGTCCTATAGCTTGTTGTAATGTGTTGTACAAATGCATCAGCAAGATTATTGCGGATCGTATAAAGATTGCTATGAATGGGATTGTCAGTGTGAACCAGTCTGCGTTTGTTCCGGGTAGGAGGATCTCAGATAATATCCTTTTAACCCAAGAATTAATGCACAATTATCACAGGAATGTTGGCCCTCCTCGGTGTGCTTTTAAGGTCGATATCCAAAAGGCGTACGACACAGTTGACTGGAATTTTTTAAAGTCTGTGATGCTTGGGTTCGGGTTTCATAGAACGATGGTGGATTGGATTATGGTATGTGTTTCTACTACGTCATACTCTATTTGTGTCAACGGGAATATTCATGGTTTTTTCAGGGGTAGTCGCGGTTTAAGGCAAGGGGATCCTATTTCTCCGTATTTATTTACGCTTGTTATGGAGGTCTTGACCGGTATCTTGCAGCATGCTACCAGCATAGATTCGTCTTTCAAATTTCATAATAAATGTGAGAAGCAGCAAATTGTTAATTTATGTTTTGCGGATGACCTTTTCCTTTTTGCAAGAGGCGATGTTCGATCGGCTAAATGCATTATGTCTTCTTTAGATACCTTTACAAAGATGTCAGGATTGGTGCCTAGTATTCAGAAAACTACAGTCTTCTTCTGTAATGTGCCTGGTAATATTAAGAATGCTATTATGAATATTATGCCGTTTGTTGAAGGAGAGCTTCCGGTTCGTTATTTGGGCGTGCCCCTTATCTCGTCTCGGCTCTTGTACAAGGATTGTGGTGTCTTGGTTGAGAGACTGGAGCAGCGAATATCGAGCTGGAGAAACAAGTTCCTTTCGTTTGCAGGGAGGTTGCAACTAGTGGTTGCGGTCTTATCTTCGATGCATATATATTGGTCTTCAGTGTTTATCTTACCGACTCGTGTTGTCCATGATCTAGAAGCTAGAATGCGTAATTTTTTATGGACTCAACAAAGCACTTTTCACAAAGGAAAAGCTAAGGTTTCTTGGAACTCGATTTGTCTTCCTAAATATGAAGGTGGCTTGGGGATTAGGCGGATCGGGGATATGAATACAGCTCTTATGGCGATCCATATCTGGAGCATTATTACTAAAAGAAAGTCTCTTTGGGTCGATTGGATTCATGACTATAGACTAAAAGGAAAAAGCTTCTGGATTTGCAAAGCCCCTAATAACTGTTGTTGGAGCTGGCGCAAAATTCTACAGCTGCGTCCGATGGTGCGGGAGTATTTTTGGTCGTTACTTGGAGATGGGAGATCCACTTCAGCTTGGTATAATACTTGGAGCGATATAGGTCCGCTGGGTGATTTTTTATCTCCAAGAACAATAACAAATGCAGGGTTTCGTTTAGACGCGTCAGTTGCGGATATTGTCATGGATGGTGCCTGGTTGTGGCTAGCGGCTTGGAGGGATTTATTTCCAGTTCTCAACCAAGTAGATCATATTCAGGTTCAACCTTATAAAAATGATACAGTTCGATGGAGGGTTGGAGGGCATCTTAATGAAGTCTCGGTCTCGGTTATATGGAATTCGATTAGACATAGCGACTCGGAGATCCAGTGGAGCACAGTGGTTTGGTTTTCTCAATGTATTCCAAGGCACGTGTTCTTAATGTGGTTGATTATGAGGAAGAAATTGCTGACTCAAGATGTCATTCTTAAATGGGATTTCACGAGAAGGAAGAATATGAATATGATGTGCTGCTTATTATGTTACGCGGATAACGATTCTCATTGTCATCTATTCTTCGAATGGAAGTTTTCTTTTCAAGTTTGGGGTATTGTTAGGCAAAAAGTGGGCATGGATTTGGTCGATAATAAATGGGAGGATATAGTGAGCTGGTTGCTGGTGCGAGCGAATTCCAAGTCGGCTGCTAATTATGTTGCTAGGATTTTAGTGGCGGCTACTGCTTACTTCATATGGCAGGAACGGAATGCTCGTCTGTTCAAAAACCAATTAAGACAACCAGAGACTATCGGAAAGATTATTTTCCAAACGGTTCGGTACAAACTTATGGGACTTAAGCTGAAGAAGACAGAGAAGGTGCGCAGATTTCTTGGTGAATGGGGAATTCGGGAAAGGGACATTATGGACGATGGCGGTTGAGTAGTGTCTTTGTCTAGATGTTTTGTCTAGTTTGGTTTTTATTCGTAATGTTTTGCGTATTAGTTTTTTGTTTTTGTTTACTTTCATGAGGCATGTCTCATGATTGAACTAGTGTGGATTCTCCACGCTACTTGTTTTATTTGGTTGTGAATATATAGAATCACCGGGGTAAATCCCTTTACCCAAAAAAAAACGTTAAAGAAGGGACACACGAAAGGGAAGAGAAAGATAATGATGTGGTTGAGTCGGGAAACAATGAATACGCCACGTTTGATAACCCACTAGCAGGAGAAGGTGAAAATGAAAGTGAATATGAAGGTGACCAAAACGCCACACTACAACTTACGTTACATGTGAAGGTAAAAGAGAGGGTGAGGGTGACATTGACCAACATGCTATGTCTGTTGAAGGTGGAAATGCATGTGAGGCTGCACTTAAGGCTAAGGCTTGTCATGGAGATGAGGATGGACATGTGACTATAAGTGGTGTTAAAGGTGCAAATGAAGAAGCATATATATGGTTAGATGAACACGCCACTGATGAAGATGTTGATGAAAATGATATAAAAAGTTGGGATTGTGATTACAAGTGGCTGGAGTATGAAATTTTAAGGTATAACGGTGAAAGAATAATGTTTAGGAATGTGACTGAGATTTTGGGAACGCAAAGACAATATCTAGAAAATTTTTAATTGAAAATGGATATTGATTGCCCAAAGATGGTGGAATAAATAGTTAAAGGTTTGAAAAAACACCTCGAACCTGCTGCCGATATACCCAAGGTCCATGTATTTGATAAAACGCCAATGGATGACCTAAACAAGAATCAAGACCCTATTATTCTCCAAATAGAAACACAATACAGTGAAACTTTCATCTCTAAACTTGAAAATGCCTAAAGCTATTGTAAGTGCATAATGTCTATCACTTCCGTCAATCACGTATCGTAGCTTAAACAGATGAGACAAGACTGGTGCTAAACAGATCAGACAATAAAGTTCATGTGTATTAGAGCAGCTTTATACAAAGGGACAGTAGGCAGCTTCGTACAAAGGGACAATAGGCAGCTTTGTATGAAGGCAAAGCTAGCTTCGGACGAACCCACATGGTCTATATATATGTGTGTTGGGTCTTGTTCATTTGGAACTTTGAGCATTTTGAGAGGCGAAGCTCTGCTCGTCTGATTTCTTGGTTTGTAAACTGTTATATAAGTAATATAAATCAGTATTAATTACTTCTTTGTGTCTGATCCACACACGTACTTGGATTCCGCACAAGATACGTGCTCATCGCATTCATCGGTCAAGGAATCGATCGTCGGAGCGAATCCACAAGTGGTATCAGAGCAGGTGATTGATTACACGGATTGAAGACACAAAGATTGAAGCATCATCATCAGAGCCGAATTCATCATTTTCTACTCAAATCTTCTTCTACACATTCTTTTTGAACTTAAAACTCAGATCTACAAAGTTTCCACGGTTAAAATTGGCTAAATTTTGAATATGTTGTGTGAAAACAAGTTTTAATCAATCCTACAAAGTTTCAGCTCGAGATTTAATCTAAATCTAAAAAAAATCTGATAAAAACAATGAAAAACATGACTTGGTTCTTCGCAGCGTAGCTTCGTACGAAGGCACAGTTCAGCTTCGTACGAACCCACTCCAACAGTTGTGGTTTTATAAAATTTGGCTTTGTAGGAACCCAGGTTTATTGCTTCGTACGAACCAGGATATTTGGTTTAAGTAGCTTAGTACGAACCCACAGAAGTAGCTTCGTACGAACCAAGTGTTTTGTTTTAGTGCTGCTTCGTACGAACCCACCATTTCACTTGCGTACGAACAAAGAGTTTGTGTTGTGTGTTTTTCAAGTTTGATCAAGTATTTGTTTGTTTGCAGGTGATTTTCAAAGAACTAAATCATGGCTGAGGAATTTTACAACGAGTTTTACAACGCGTTCACTTCCGATCATCCGAAACAACAACTGCTGCACTGAAAAGCATTTCGAAAGCTATAACTGATAATATAAAACAAGAAAACTTTTATGGAACTCATTCTAAACCACCAAACTTGATAATATTGAAAATTATACCTGGTGGAAAGAGAGCTTTATTAACTGGCAAAAGCATATGCTCATGAGAGTTGGTTTTGTATGGAATTCGGGAATAAAAGACCAAGAAATGATAAAAATGAAGAAATTCCAATGGCAGACTCAGAAACAGAAGACATAAAAACATTTTCTCATGAACAAAGGATGATCGCGTTAATTCAACAATCGATCAGATGTGACATCTTTGTATTACTTAATCATGACGGGTCATCAAAATCTGTGTGGGAAGCGTTACGTGTGAAAGCTGAGGGAGGAAAGCAAAATTAAAAAGAACAAAGTATCATTGCTTAAGAAAGAATTCGATCTATTTGATTGTATAAAAGGTGAAACTGTGAGACAAATGATTGAGAGATTTTGTCATCTTAAAATTGAACTTGATAGGTTTGGGATTACAAAAACCAGAGAAGAAATCATTGACAAAGTTATCGAAGCTTTACAACGTGTAGATCATTGGCAGACATTTGTCTTCATTTTGAAAAATGATTCACAGTTTGATGAAATTACCTTGGATACATTGATTGGGAAGCTTGAGAGTCATGAACTTGAGTTGCAAAAACAGAACAAAATGAGCAGTTCTACTTATCAGCAAAATGTGGGTCTTTACTACAAGGGAAGCTTACCTTCAATCAATCAGTCACCAAAGATTGGTACAGCTTTCAGTGTTAAAACGTCAAAAGATTCACCGAAAGGTAGTTCATCAAGTTACAATCTAGGTTATCATTCTTCTTCAACAGCATCAAACACAGCAGAACCTGAAGAGATTCATTGTAACATTGCTTTGAAGCTAAAAAATTCTCCAACAATGAGTATCAATGCTGCTAAACAACATATGAGTTTCTTAGCATCGATTCTGGAATCATAGGAGAGTCTGGTAGCAGGGAGAATCGGAAATCCCGAATTGACAAAAGAAGATTATGACCAGATAGATTCGAAGGAGATGGAACTTATTGATATCAGATGGTGTTTAGCTAGTGGCATTAGAAGAGCACAACGTTTTATGGAGATAACAGGCAGACAGGATCTTGGAGGTTTGAGAAGCACCAAGCTAGGGTTTGATAAGTCGAAAGTCACATGTTTCCGGTGTAAACAGAAGGGTCATTTCAAAAGAGAGTGTGTTAACCGAGAAGTAGCTGATCATGGTAATCCATTTCGTGACGACTACTACAAAAAGGCCATTTATCATAAAAATAGTGAGCATACGTCCAGAGCAAATCTAAAGCAAATCGATGAAGGTTCATCAAAAGAAAAAACACAAGCCTTAGTGACGATGCATGATGATACCGCCAGAACCAGGACATTTCATGATGATGAAGGGTTTAATTGGAATAAATACATAAAGGATGAAAGAAGAGCGTTGGTTGCTGAAGTAGAAACGAAAACAAAAGAAGAAATCTTAAAGAGAAAACGTACAGAGAAAGATGTTTCGCAGATTAAAGAATAGAAGAAATGCAAAAAGAGTACGAAGAAGCTGGAAGTTATGGTAGATGGGACAAGAAAAGAGAATGTTACATCAATCGCAAAGGAGATCCAGTAGTTGAGTCAAGTAAAGTAGTGTACAATGATGTACTTTCTGTTATTCCTTTGTCTGGAGAGTTTTATTCAAAAAAAGCAGAAGATAAAGATTATCTCAAAAAGCTATACAAGATAATCAGAGGAGTGATGACAACTAGCTTGAAGAAGAGAGATGAAGAGAGGCTACAGAAGAGTGTCGAGAAGATGGTGGACGAGTTGAAAGATACAACAAGTAAATATGGTGTAGACAAACAGAAAAATGAAGAGGTGAAGAAAGAAGAAGCAGCTGGTGATGAGAATCATGAAAAAGCTGATGAGAAGCTGGAGAAGCCAGCAGAAGAAGCTGGTGAAGAGAAATAGGAGAAAGTTGATGAAAAGCTGGAAAAGCAGGCTGGCGAAGCTGTTGCTAAGACACAACAGGTGAACAATAAAGTACAGAAGCAGACGACAGAAGAAGCCGAGGTGCCAGAAACTGAGGTAATTATTCAAACTAAATCTTCTGAAATGTTAAATAAACTGTTGAACAGTGCAAGAAATGTATGGAAATGTGCAGTGCTTGTACTGAAAAAGATGAAAAATTTAGAACCAGAGACATGGAATTTACTAAAATTGAAAGAGTTTTCAAAGATAAATGCAAAGAAATGCATAAAAATGAAAAGTTTTAGAAAAAGAAAATGAAATGTTGACACAAAAGTGTTCAGCAATGATTGAAGAGTGTTTGCAAAAAGAAAATGCAGTTCAAGAAATGAAAAAAGAGTATGATTCAATAAAACTTGCATATCCTATTACAAAAGAGTCATATGAAGCGGTGAAAAGTCAAATGAAACTTGTTCAATCTAGATTATCACAATGTTCTGCAACATCACAAACACTTAAAAATCAGTATGAAATAAAGCAATAAGTTGTAAAATCATATATTGAAGAGGTTGCTGAGCTTAAACGTAAAATGGCTGATTTAGAATAAGATAATAACGAGTTGCATAGTTATCATGCTTCATCATATGTTCTTGAACATATTTCAACATAAAACCAGATGATAAAGATTCTGAAAGAAACAAGAAAGATATCGGTTCAGAATATCATCAGGTTCCACCACTGTTTGAGAAAAAGTTCACATTCTATGATGACGAGAAGGTGGAAAAATCTAACAACATGGTTGATCAATTGCCAGATAATATTGACGTAACCAATTTCAAATCAGATGATACTGGTGATTCAGAGGTGGTAGGTAAGGTCATTGAAAGTGTTTTGCAAAATGATTCTACCAAAACAGATAAATCTGAATCACATGATGAAAATGTGAGATGTTTTCTTGAAAGTTATCTTAAAAATTCAAAATCTGAGAAAAATATGAATGATGATCGGTGATGTGTGTAAAAAATGTAACATATAAATTACATCAAATGAGGCATAAAACTAACCCTTTTTTAGAACTAATGTTGGAAAAAAGTGTGTTTTTGTCTTCCTTTTGAATTTACAGGACTAAATGAGCTTAAACGAACAAAAGGAACAAATATACAACCTAAACCAACATAAATACAAAGAAAAGGAATAAACGTGACATGCCCGACCCCTTGGCGGCATCCCCAAAGCAAAAACAAGACAACAGAAGACTGACCACGGGGCCGTGCCCAGCTGGACACGGGGGCGTGATCAGGAGCCTGCAGAAAAGACAAAGCTGTAGAAGCTTCTACGCCCACCACGGGGCGTACCTAGCTCAACACGGGACGTGGTCAACGCAAAGATACGCATAATCTTGCAAAATCTGGATAGTACAGATACGATGCTGACCACGGGGCCGTGCCCACTGGACATGGGGCCATGTGGGACTCTCTGCTGACAATTGCATTTAATGAAGGAAGAGAAAAGGCTGGTCACGGGGGCGTGCCCACTGGACACGGGGTCGTGGCCAGAGCTCTGTGCAGGCTATAAATAGGGGTGCTTGGCTCACTTCAAAGGCATCCCTTGGCAAACCACTACTCTCCCACTTTGCCACCATTACAACACCCACACCCACCACCATCATCCATCATCCATCTTTAGAGTGTGTAGTAGTCTTGGGATCCAACATTGATAGTAAGGGTTCTTACCAATCAAAGGCCATGTTTGGTTAAGCCTCTTACATCACTTGGTGAAGACAAGTCTTTTATGTATTACTTTTGATTTTTAATATTTTGGCACTTTTATTTGGTTTTGTATTAATGACTTTAATAACTAGTTTCTTATGTTGAAGGTGAATTTTCTTTATCATTTGTCCGTGGTGTCTTGGCGTTACTTTACTGTCTATATAAAGTAAAAGATTGCATCATTCATGTCTCTACGGTCTATATAGAAGCATGTTGGCTACCTGGTCGGGGGTTAAGGGAATGGTTTAGTAAGGTTCTTGCCTTTGTTCAGTGTATAGATCCTCCAAGAACCTGGTTCAAGCTTACTAGGACCTCCTTCACTACCCACTGGTATTGGATGGCGAGGGTGCGAATGGCTTGAACCCCTCATATGTAAACTACTATTAATACATTAAACCGGCTACTTGGGATTGTTTCCCTACTGACTCAAACCACTTAGCGGAGGGTAACGTCATCTTCAAAAGAGGGGCCTACCACTTTTCGCATTAATAACTTAATTAATTATCTTTCAATATTCTGGGATTGTATCCTTGTTGACTCAAACCACTAGGTTGAGGGTAACGTCACCTTCAAAAGAGGGGCCTACTACTATAATTAAGATAATCTCTTAAAAAGTCCAAAAGTGAAAAAATCATCAAAGGATACATTATAGGCTAGTCAGATCTAAGTGATTCATCTTGTCTGTCTGTTTTTTATTTTATTTTTATTTCTGCATTTTTTGTTTTTATTTTTATGTTTTAAACCTTTTCTCAAAATTTTAAATTGATTAGACGTTGAGGATACACCGGTACTAAAAGCTATTGTGTCATTGGACGACCTCGGTATCTTACAAACGCTATACTACGCTCATGATGGGTGCACTTGCCCAAGTGTGTGTTTAGTGTTAGTAGAATATCGTGTTTTATAAATTTAAAACTTGACTGATGCGTAAAATGGGCTCAAAATATCAATAAAATCATAACACACCTAACGCACACCAAGTTTTTGGCGCCGTTTCCGGGGACACAAGGATTTTAAGAAAGTTTTGAATCAACAGTGTATTTATTTTTACTTATTTTTCTATGTTTTTAGGATTTTCTTAAATTTTCAGCTTCTTCAGACTTCAGCACGGGCCGTGCTCAGCAAGACACAGGGCCGTGTCCATCTTTTGTTACTGGCAATCCTGTTTTAAGTCAGAAAATAGCTGACCACGGGGCTGTGCCCACTGAACACGCCCCGTGTCCACTTTTCAGTTACTGAAAACAGAACCGTAAGATCCCGACGGTTGGTAATTTCTGACAAAAATATGAGTGATATTGATTATTTTTTACTTTCGCTCCTCTTACGGTGAATGGTGTCAAATATGTGTTGGATTTCATAACGATTTTGAATCTCACTTTCTAAATTACACTCCCCACTATTTTGACCTATCGTTTCCCTGTAACCTTAAGATGGGCGAAAGTAAAAACGATCCCTATCTCTCCCCCGAATGCCCTCAACCATTCCTTTTAGATGACATAACTTCCGAAGAATTATGTCAGCTCAAAGAAATGATTCTCCAAAAATGAAAAGAGCTTGAGATAAAAACTAGTTATTCATCACAAGACGATAATCAAGGAGAATTATTGGGGTCGCGTTCGGATTCTAACAACATCGACAATACCGAAAGCACCTCTAACTCTTGTGAGGACATGAGCGATAGTCGTCCCTGTGCCGATTGTGCCGTGAAGGACTCTCCATCGGTCTCCCCGATGCTTTCATAGACCTGAGCGATTCGACATATACCTTCTTTAACGAGAGCCCGGATAATGGGAATAAAGGTCGGTTTCGCCCACCGGTATTTAGCTTAGGATTTACCCTTTCCGATAACCTCTTGCGTTCTTGTCTAAATCAAGAGCAATTAAGGAACCTTAGGCACTTCAGTGTTATTCCCTCCAGTAAGGAACCACCCGATCCGGACAAAATCCTTAAAATAAGACGAAACTTCATAAAACTCTCTAGCCACGGGGCCGTGTCCAGATCAACACGCCCCGTGTTCAGAATACGGACAAAATGTATCAGAATCTTGCCTGACCACGGGGCCGTGTCCAGCCGACCCGGGGCCGTCGTCAGCGTGTTTTCTTTTTCTATAAAGTCAGCATGATTCCTGCACATTTGGACCCATTCCAAAGACCAAGATCTGTTGGGATCTTCACACATACCCTACAAGGTATATTCCAAAGAAGGTTCTCAACAACCATCTTGTCTTTACCACTTTTGTCTCTTGCCTTCTTCTCCAAAAACTCCTTAAACCTCCATTAAAGCTTGAAACTTCCATGGCTTCAAGCTTTATTGTGATATTTGCTAGGTTTTTAACCAAGGAATCTTATTAAAAATAAGTTTTATATCACTGTTTTAAGTTATTTATGCCCAGAAATGTCTCAAAGTTCAGAAAATAATATAAAACAATAAGATTCCTTGATTCAAAAATCTGCAGAATGGTGGCCATGGGGTCGTGCCCAGCGGACATGGGGCCGTGGCTGGAGTTACTGTTTCATTATTTTGAACTTTTCGACTTGTTTTCATAGAATGTTGAGCCAGAACAGCGGAACATCTTCAGCTCACTCAAGAAACAATCGAAGGGGAAGAAGAACATAGGTGGAAGACTCCTTGGTCAACTATGTGTGGAATGTCATAAATCATTATTCCAGCCGGGTGGAATGTCATGCCTCCGGAACCTGCTCTAGACATACTATACGGGGTTCCGGTAGCCGTTGCGCCTCCCCCACAAGACATTGTGGAGAATGAGCCCGCATTCTTTCTCCCTGGGGAGATAGAGGAATGACTCAATGAAATTTGAGGGACATCCTCTGGTTTCAAGTTCTACAAAACCCTTAAGCACCGGAAAGTCATTCCCGGGTTTTTATCGTTCTTATATGAACAACATCCAGGGTAGAACTCCTTAGTGATCTAGATTTCCTGCATTTTATGACCTATCTATCTTAGGACCTTTGTAGTTTTTCATTTTAGCATCTTTATTTTTATTTTTAGGAACTATGTATCTCTCACTTTTTAAATGAATGATGGTTTAAATTATTAAATGGTGTTTGGATGATGTTATAATGGTTAAACACACTCGAAAAGGTGGGGGTTACCAAGGGAACGTTAAAATCACACCCCATGCACGAAAACAGAGCCTCCTGCCAACTTTTCCAGCATTACAGCAAGTTCAGCACTGGGTCGTGATTAGCCTAACATGCCCCGTGCCCAGGCTCTGCAGAAATTTGCCTAGTTCAGGTAACTGCCCATGGGGCCGTGCTCGCTGAACACGCCTCGTGGCAAGCCTTCTGTTAAATTCTGTTACTAGCGATCTGACCACGGGGCCATGCCCGAACTAACATGAAAATTGTTTTTCAACACCCTTTTGCACATTCAATCAACCTAAAAACTTATTTTTGGGACACATTGAGGACAATGTGTAATTTAAGTGTGAGGGGGGGATGCTAAAACCTCGAATCTCACAAGTTCTAATAACAAGCCTTACACAAAACTCTATTGGAACCGCTAATCACCCCAAATTTCTTCAAAAAAAAATTTCATTTTTTTTACTTGTCTTGGTTTTAATTTGGGAATAACAAGTTTTAAAAAGGATTATATTTTTACAAATTTACAACCGATAGCGTCATGATAAAAAGAACCAAATAAGAAGATTATGAAAAGGCATGGCAAATCTAATTAAAATTTGATTATATATACTTGATCACATTATAAACCCATTCCCACAACAAGTGAGTTTTGAGCCTTTATTGAGCATACAAGTATATATCTTTAAACTAAATGCTCATTTTTCGTTTATTATGTGAATAGCCGCTTGGTTCTTACGACTCTAGAACTTGCCACGACGATACATTCCCGGTCCTTACCAACTTAAACCCAAGTAAGTAAATGATGGAGGCATTAAGACTAACCCATTTTCCTTTCAACACAATTATTTTTCAATTTTTTTATCACCTACCCAAAATGCCCCTAGTTAACCCCTTTGAGCCTAAACCTTTTCATTTCAAAACCCATAAAACAAACACCCTTTACCCACCAAAACCTTTTTCTTTTCAACCCTTTGTTTTAGTAAAAAGCTCGGTTATCTTGTGATGTTTCTTTATTAAAAATAAAAAAAATAAAAATTTGAAAGTCTTGCAATAAACAAACAAGTTCCTCAAAGAAACTTTGTTTGAATGTGATTAGTTGAATAAAAGTCACGAAAACAAAAAGTTTTCCGACGACCGACGCTTTTTACGCGTTTAGCCATTTTTACTAACCACTAACCAAAACCACCTACCCTTAGCCCAAGCCTAACCCTTTCCCAAAGTCCTCTTGATATTTACAAAGGATTATAGTTAAAAAGGAGGAGGTTTGATTGCTTGACAAGCATATGGTAGAAGTAAGTTCCATGCCGGTCTCAGTATTTCACAAAAATACATTTTCGGCCGAGTGTTGAGTGATCTTCCGTGAGGTATGTGAACTTGTATATAAATGGAATTTTAAAGAGGCATGTTATGCCCAAATAAGTAATTTTTCTTTTGAATTGTTCTAAATAAATCATGACGAATAGGATTGTAAATAAAATAAAAATAAAACCCAATAAAAGATCTTGGATTCCCGGCACTCAAGATAAGCCCAAAACTTCTCTTCTACCTCTTCCATTTGGGTGTGTAAAGCCGCATATTAAGGAGTTTTGCTTGAGGACAAGCACAGATTCAAGTGTGGGGTATTTGATGTGTGCAAAATGTAACATATAAATTACATCAAATGAGGCATAAAACTAACCCTTTTTAGTACTAGTGTTGGAAAAAGTGTGTTTTTATCTTCCTTTTGAATTTACAGGACCAAATGAGCTTAAACGAACAAAAGGAACAAATATACAGCCTAAACCAACATAAATACAAAGAAAAGGAATAAACGTGACATGTTCGACCCCTCGGCAGCATCCCCAAAGCAAAAACAAGACAAAAGAAGACTGACCACAGGGCCGTGCCCAGCCAGACACGGGGGCGTGGTCAGGAGCCTGCAGAAAAGACAAAGCTGTAGAAGCTTCTATGCCCACCACAGGGGCGTGCCAAGCTCAACACGGAGCGTGGTCAATGCAAAGATACGTAGAATCTTGCAAAATCTTGATAGTACAAATATGCTGCAGACCACGGGGCCGTGCCCACTGGACACGGGGCCGTGTGGGACCCTTTGCTGACAATTGCATTTAATAGGGCTGGTAATTTTGACACAAACACGATAACACGACACGAACCTACATGAAGTTATCATGTTTCGCGTTTGACCTTAACAGGTTTCGTGTCTAAAACAGGTCGTCATGATAAGACCTTATCAGGTTTCGTGTCTAAACAGGTTAAAACCCATTAACTTGTTAAGACCCGTTAAGTACATGTTAATAATTATAAATTAAAAATATTATTTGTGGGTGTAGACATGGGGTCATTAGTCGTGAGACCTGTGATGAATTATACACAAACACACACGATTCTTTTTCCACAATCCAAACCCTACTTTTTAATTCTCTCTCACAAACACCACCATTCCCAATTCGGTTCACAGCTTCCCTAATTCGGTCGTGTTCGTGTCTTAAACAGGTCGTGTTCGTGTTTTAACAGGTCGTGTTCGTGTCTTAAACAGGTCGTATGATACGTTGGTAATTTTTTCGTATCTTACCAGGTCATTTCATGTAACATGTTTATTAACAGGTTCGTGTTCGTGTTTCAAAAATCTAACACGATAAGATTTTGTGTCGTGTTCGTGTTTACGTGTTTCGGGTTCGTGTCTTATCGTGTTCGTGTCTTAACAGATCGGGTTGACACGTTATGCATGCCCTACCATTTAATGAAGGAAGAGAAAAGGTTGGCCACGGGGGCGTGCCCACTGGACACGGGGCCGTGCCCAGAGCTCTGTGCAGGCTATAAATAGGGGTGATTGGCTCACTTCAAAGGCATCCCTTGGTAAACCACTACTCTCCCATTTTGCCACCACTCCACCACCACTACAACACCAACACCCACCACCATCATCCATCATCCATCTTTAGAGTGTGTAGTAGTCGCGGGATCCAAGATTGATAGTAAGAGTTCTTACCAATCAAAGGCCATGTTTGGTTAAGCCTCTTACATCACTTGGTGAAGACAAGTCTTTTATGTATTACTTTTGATTTTTAATCTTTCGGCGCTTTTTATTTGGTTTTGTATTAATGACTTTAATAACTAGTTTCTTATGTTGAAGGTGAATTTTCTTTATCATTTGTCCGTGGTGTCTTGGCATTACTTTACTGTCTATATAAAGTAAAAGATTGCATCATTCTTGTCTCTACGGTCTATATAGAGGCATGTTGGCTACCTAGTCTGGGGTTAAGGGAATGGTTTAGTAAGGTTCTTGCCTTGTTTGGTGTATAGATCCTGCAAGGACCTGGTTCAAGCTTACTAGGACCTCCTTCAATACCCACTGGTATTTGATGGCGGGGGTGCGAATGGCTTGAACCCTTCATATGTAAACTACTATTAATACATTAAACCGACTACTTGGTATTGTATCCCTGCTGACTCAAACCACTTAGCCGAGGGTAACGTCACCTTCAAAAGAGGGGCCTACCACTTTTCGCATTAATAACTTAATTAATTATCTTTCAATATTCCGACCCTTTGGGATTGTATCCTTGTTGACTCAAACCACTGGGTTGACGGTAACGTCACCTTTAAAAGAAGGGCCTACTACTATAACTAAGATAATCTCTTAAAAAGTCCGAAAGTGCAAAAATCATCAAAGGACACATTAAAGGCGAGTCAGATACAAGTGATTCATCTTGTCTATCTATTTTTATTTTATTTTTATTTCTGCATTTTTTATTTTTATTTTCATGTTTTAGATTGATTAGACGTTGAGGATAAACCGGTACTAAAAGCTCGTGTGTCCTTGGACGACCTCGGTATCTTACCAATGCTATACTACGCTCACGATGGGTGCACTATCCCAAGTGTGTGTTTAGTGTTAGTAGAATATCGTGTTTTATAAATTTAAAATTTGACTAATGTGTAAAATGGGCTCAAAATATCAATAAAATTATATCACACCTAACGCACACCAATATGATAGGATTGGCATATACCATGATTGGATCGGACAAATCATTCTCAGATATTAAAATTCTGATTCAAAATGTGATTTTAGAAAAAACTGACAAAGTTTTCAAACTGGTAGAAATTGGGAAGTCTGAAATTTCAAAATTTGCTGGATAGAGCAAGAAAACTTTTTTATAACAAACCTAGTTACAAAAAGAAAAACACAAAGGCTGGTTTTGGTTATAAAAAGAGACAATATCAAAAGAAAAGGGCTGAAAAGAAAAATTACAAGAAAAAGATGAACTTTGTTCACGAAACAAGATTAGAAGAAGAGAAAGAACATCAATTTAGACGATAGTTTAATGAAGAGTTCTATACTCAGAAAAAGCAACAACAACTGGTTAAAGATGTTTCCAAAACAACATGCTTTAAATGTGATCAAATGGGACATGTTGGTCGCAAATGTCCAAATCTAAAGCCTGTGGATGTTTAACAAAAGAACAAACAGAGGCCAACCAAGTTTGAATTACAATAAACTTAGAAACCAAAATCAAAGACACCCAAAGTTGTGCCACAACAGATTTGGAAACAAAAGGTTGATATTTCAAAGTTAAAACAAACTTGGAAACCAAAAACATCCAAGTTTGAACCAAAACAAATCTGGAAACCAAAAATTGATTCACGATTTTATCAAAGAAATGGTTCAACAGGTCAAATTTGGGTGGCAAAGAAACAAACGACTTCTATGAGTGATAATCGGAAAGAAAATGTATTTGTGAAAGATGATAAAGATTTTATGAAATTGAATAATTCTCATTGTGTCACAATACTCAAGGTCAAACAGGCATGGGTTGCATTGTTCAAGTAACTGAATGGGTTGAATGTGCTGGTACTCCATATGGCAGTTGAATGTCAACATGCAGAGCGGAGCAGCCCGGCACCGGAGGAGGAGGATCCCTGCAACTAAAGACAGGGAGTTTGTTTGTTTTCGTACATAATTAAACCATAATAAAAAAAAACCCTAAAAATAGAAAATTTTAAAAACAAAAAATATGCTTTTATTCTGTCAAAAAATTGAAAAATGAAAAAAAAAATATGTTGATTGAATATGCCGAAACCCTCACGGCTGAACAAACATGATTATTTCACAAGTGATTAAATGGTTTTAACATTGTTAAAAATCAGTGTGTTGTAAATCATGGGGTGATTTCTACAAAACAGAGCATGTGAAGCAGAAAATGGATGGCGAGATAAAGCACACCAATATGATAGGATTGGCATATACCATGATTGGATCGGACAAATTATTCTCAGATGTTGAAATTCCGATTCAAAATGTGATTTTAGAAAAAATTGACAAAGCTTTCAAACTAGTAGAAATTGAGAAGTCTGAAATGGCAAAATTTGCTGGAAAGAGCAAGAAAACTTTTTATAACAAACCTAGTTACAAAAAGAAAAACACAAAGGCTTGTTTGGGTTATAAAAAGACAATATCAAAAGAAAAGGGCTGAAAAGAAAAATTACAAGAAAAAGATGAACTTTGTTTACGGAACACGTTCAGAAGAAGAGAAAGAACTTCAATTTAGACGACATTCTAATGAAGAGTTCTATACTCAGAAAAAGCAACAACAACAGGTTAAAGATGTTTCCAAAACAACATGCTTTAAATGTGATCAAATGGGACATGTTGGTCGCAAATGTCCAAATCTAAAGCCTGTTGATGTTGAACAAAAGAACAAACAGAAGCCAACCAATTTTGAATTACAACAAACTTGGAAACCAAAATCAAAGACACCCAAAGTTGTGTTACGTAACACCCCGTGTTTCGAAAGTCAAAGTCAAAGTTAAGATTGAAGTCAAAGGAAGAAAAGATTGCTAACTGTGATCTGTCACTCTTTGCTCAACTACAGTTTTGACTTCTTTGACTCGTAATAGAATCTATCTATTTAATCGCTTTAGTTATATTATGTGGAGTATCTATTAATAATCGATTTATCGCTAATCGTTATCGCATTCGCAACTCGAATTATGTGTTCTGGATATTGTTTTATGTGTGTGTGCTATTTATGTGTTACCTGTGCATGTTATGTTTATGATGATAATCGCAATCGCAATTCTATCGCATCGCAATCAAATCGCAAACGCTAAACGCAACTAATGGGTAATACTATCGCATCGCTCACTCAAATTGCATCGCAACGCTCAACACCCGAATCGAAACGACAAAACTCGCCGCGCCGGACACCTGGATCTAGTGGCAAACCGATCGAGTGGCCATCCGATCGGATTGTCACCCGATTGAGTTGCCACCCGATCGGACTAGGGTGGTACCTGTTCGATCGGATTACTTGGGTCGAGATGGGGTTTCTGTTGTTTAAGCAAGTTATCATAACATCTCGTTCAAAACTGCAAAATCTTCAAAACAATCAAGTGTTAAAGACGATCAGGTCGTTGGGACGGATTGCCGTCCGATCGGACAGCCATCCGATTGGCTTGCACTTGGTTCCACACTTAAATGTTTTTACAAGGTTTCAAGGGACTGGACGTCGAACGAATTGCCGTCCGATCGGATTGCCATCCGATCGAACGACCATCCGATCGTGTGACGTTTGGGACATTGGTACTTGATCAATTTTCAAATATCATCAGTAACTAACGGATTGCCACCCTATCGGATAGCCATCCGATCGAGTGACCGTCCAGCTGTGAACTTGTTCTCAATTGAGAAACCTCGCCAATCGGATCGCCGTCCGAACGAACCGTCGTCCGATCGACCGACCGACCTGAAGGGCAGAGATACTTCTCTATATTCAAAATGCTACAACGAAAACTTCAAAGGACAAACCATCATACACAAGCACATCTCTACAAAAACGAATGTCAATCCAATCGAATGGCCATCCGATCGGATGACCATCTGAATGGATTGACATCTGATTGACTGGCCATCCGATCGGATTGCCATCCTATCAGATTACCATCCGATACTTGGTACTTTTGCATCGTTTTACGCGCCGCTCATCGTTTATGCTATCGTTAACTGTTCCGGCTAATCCCTCCCAGCGCTCCCTTCAATCCAAGAGAGTGTTTACTTGTTAAACACAATCTGTGAGTATACTCGATCCCTTTTTGCTTTATGCATTTTTGGGTGTTACATACGTTACTTATTCTAAATCACATTGATCACACAACGCAAACACTATTTATACGCTGACCATTATTGCATGTTATACGTGACTCGATGAATGCCTGTTTGTTATGTTTACACATTGATTGTTGTCTACCTACCTTAGCAATTATAGTACTATAGTTTGGACTCAGCACCTGTTCACTCAGGGGTTATTAAGGATAATACTTCCCGTGTTCGCAGTGGTGAACATGTGATGCACACTCGCTACTCGTAGTCATTGGTATTGATTGGATCTTTGTCGATAACTTACATGCTTCACATTATACGTTGTACGTGCTGGTTATGCGTAAACGATTTCGAACTCTATTATGTTATATCAAACTTGTATGCTCACCTTTACACTATGTGTATTGACCTATATTTTAACGTATGTGACAGGTGCTTAGGATGCGTGCTTGCTACTTGATGGAATTGAGCTTAGGAGGTCTAGAAACCAACAAACAATTTATTTATTTGAAATCTGAGTTGTCGGAACAGAACAATTTGTCTTTGATTTGTATGTAATAACTATGCTACTTGTTATGTCATGGTATGGGACGTGATGTTTAAATAATTGGTAATCGTAGTTGTTATGGAAACTCCTGGACAATCTGTTTCGCTCAGTGCCATACCCCGATATTTCCGTCATCGGTTGGGGTGTGACAGATTGGTATCAGAACCATAACTATAGGGAATTAGGCAAGACTCGACCTAGTCCGGGTCGATGTCTTAGAAACGACCTAGTCTATAGTCTAAGTACCAGCAAACCGACTTGTGCTTGCCCAGTAGGGGTTTTGTACGAGCTTACTCCCTATTTCTCGCTCGAACTCGCTGTACACTACACACTTGCGCGAACATCGCATACTACAGTTATGCGCAAGGTTGGCATTTCCTAAGGCTGATTACACACACAAACGGATAATCTGGTTAAGATTAGGTGTGAAAACCGCAAACTGTCAACCAGATTACTCGTTCGAAATGCTATTTTTAAGATAAACAAGAGAATTTACGTTGAATCAGGAGTGGAATCCACACTTTGACGCAAATTTCCTCATCTATCTCATGATTTTACCATACAAAACAGGGATGTAGTTGTTAAGACATGGGTGAAACCCGAACCTTGATGACTCATTCTGCTCTATACTTGTGGTTTTGCAAAACTCTCACCAAAGTCTCGACGGACTCCAACGACTTGTAGTCACACGGAGACTAGAAGGATGCGTGCCATTCGCTCGAATTTAAGCAAGAGCACAGTCCAGAAGGCCAAAGTATGGACTTAAGGTCCTTGTGAATAGTTGAATCACTTTGGGTAGTCGACGTCTACCAGTCGTAAACAATCTATTCTCGATTTCTATGTGTTTCGATTCTGAGCCTGCAACTGCTGACTCTGATATTTGTCGCGTTTATGTGGATTTTGTGTGTTTTATGTGGTTTACCTGTTCATATGTTTAATTTTTGGTGATTTACACGCTGTTCGCTCCTTGATTTGATCAACACACAAGACCCGCACTGCACATCTATCTCAAAATGTTAACAAATCGTTGCTACTCGTGGATGATCGCATGTTATGTTACCCGCTTATGCTATGCTACTCGCTGTGTACTTGCTAATCGCTATACTTAAACGCTACACGTGCTATAAAGGATAGGTGAATACATGCAAATATGTGTAAGAAACCATACTATATGTTGCGTACATGGTTTCTGTGTTCTGACTGCCTTATGTGCTTCTGTGCCCTACGTGATTATGTGCTTAAGTGTCTATGTGCTATGTGATTCTGTGATTTTGTGCTTATATGGATTTATGTATGGATGTGTTCCTGAGTTTTATGGTGAATCACTAGACTATACTAGGAGTAATCAAGTAGCGTTTTGAATCCTATGGCACTATCTGTTTCAGACAATGTCCTCATTCGGATCATTCCATTCCCGTTCAACTCGTCCCAATCATGATGACAAACGCATCGCCGCCCTCGTTGCTAAGCAAATGGCGAAGGTTATCCTCCAGATTATTAGCGAGTTCAATGAAAATGCTAGTAAATCTTCTGAAGAATTCAGGACTGATGCTCCTAAAGTTGCTTTCATCTTCAAGCAGTTCAAAGCCTGCGGCCCGAAAGAGTTTACCAGTCAAGATGGTCCTACGGCAATTTTCCAATGGTTTGATTCTATCGAAGTCACCCTGCGCCAGAGTGGCGGTCCTGACAATCTCCGTACTCTGAACGCAACTGGCGTCTTCCAGTCCCGCGCTTTAGACTGGTGGACGGCCGAGAGAAACACACGCGGAAATGATACAGCTTACTGGCTAACATGGGATGGGTTGAAGGACGTAATGATGCAAGAGTTCTGCCCTCCCCATGAGCACCAAAAGCTGGAGGACGAATTCTCGCATATTAAGCAGAAAGAGGGAGACAACGTTGGTTTGACTGCTCGCTTCAAGCAGTTGAGTATAATCTGTCAGAGCCAAGTAACCACGCCTGAAATCACCACCAAATGTATATCCGTGCTCTTCCAGATTGCGTGGCTGATTTCGTTCAAGCTGCAATGACGATGACGATCGAAGAAACTTTTCTACTCGCTGCTGAGATCAACGACAAGCTAGTCAAATCTGGGTTCTAGGATAAAGCTTCCAAGAATCTGCATCAAGCTACCACTGCTTCAACCGCTGAAACCGCCGCCGCACCTCAGTCATCCAAGCTCTCGAGACACAAGAGAAAGAACAACAGCAGTTCCAGCAACAAAAACTGTGCGATCACGCAGCTCCGCTCCAAGCAGTATCAGTACCACAGCAACCTCAACACCGCCAAGTAGCGGCACCGGTTACCAATGCACCACCGGCAAAGCGTGCGTATACTGGTCCTCACCTGGCTTGCCCTACTTGTACTTATCACCACCCTGTGGGAATCGCTTGCAGATACTGTGCGCATTGCAACATGTACGGCCACTTCACCGCCGACTGCCGTACAGGTCCATGTCAAAACCCTGCTCCAACCCAAGGTCAAGCTCCTGCTCAACAAGCTCTACTTACTTCTCCTCAAGGCCATCAAGTAGCTTATGCACCCGCGGTCAATGCTAGAGCTTGCTATGCGTGTGGTGATCCCAACCACATCGCCAATATGTGCCCGAACCGAGTGGTCAAGCAAGAGCCACAACAGCAGCAGCCCCAGCAGCAGCCTCAGCAACAGCAACAACAACCAGCAGTCCGCAGACGTGCATTCAACATTAACGCCCGTCAAGCTCAGGCAGACAACAATGTGGTCAATGGTACGTTCCTTGTGAATGGTATATATGCTACTTGTTTATTTGATACTGGAGCAGATAACTGTTTTGTATCGTTTGAATTCGAAAAGGTCCTCAATCGAAAGCGCGCTCATCTCCCCTCGACGTTCGATGTTCAAGTTGCCACCGGAAGAACCGTCGCTGTTAATTATGTTCTTCGTGATTGTACTCTCGAACTCAACAATCACATCTTCCCTATCGATCTTATTCCAATGCAGCTCGGTAGTTTTGACGTCATAGTAGGCATGGATTTTCTTCGAGAAAATCGTGCTGAAGTTATTTGCTTCGATAAGATGATTCGCTTCTCGCTCGCCAATGGTGATCAATTATGTGTTTACGGTGAAGTCACGTCGAAGAAACTCCAACTCATGTCGTGCGTCTAGGCTAGCAAGTATCTTCACAAGGAATACCAAGCTTTCTTGGCGCACATTATAGTTGCGGAGAAAAAGGAAGTTAAGGAGGTGGATTAGGTCCCCGTTGTTCGTAAATTTCCTAACGTTTTCCCTGATGATCTCCCAGGATTGCCTCCGAGTCGTGATATCGACTTTCGTATCGACCTCATTCCTAGAGCAAACCCTGTTGCTAAAGCGCCTTACTGTCTCGCTCCTTCTAAAATGCGCGAACTCTCAAATCAGCTCTAGGAACTTCTTGATAAAGGCTTTATTCGCCCTAGCACCTCTCCATGGGGCTCGCCTGTCCTTTTCATCAAAAAGAAGGATGGTTCGTTCAGGATGTGCATCGACTGTAGGGAGTTGAATAAGTTGACAATTAAGAATCGCTATCCCTTGCCTCGAATCAATTATTTGTTTGATCAGTTACAAGGTGCTATGTGTTTCCCGAAGATTGATCTACACTCAGGCTATCACCAATTATGCATTCAAGAGGAGGATATACCCAAAACCGCTTTTCGAACCCGCTGTGGTCACTATGAGTTCGTTGTCATGCCTTTTGGTTTGACCAACGCCCCTGCAGTATTCATGGATTTAATGAATTGAGTGTGCAAACCCTTCCTTGATCGCTTCGTAATCGTATTCATCGACGATATCCTTATCTATTCCAAATCAAAAGCCGAATACTCGCAGCATCTACGTTTGGTTCTTGAGTTACTCCAGGAAACCGTCTCTATGCCAAGTTCTCCAAGTGTGAATTTTGGCTAGAGGAGGTCCAATTCTTGGGTCACATTGTCAATAGTCAAGGTATCCACGTTGACCCTGCGAAGATCAAAGCTGTTAAGAGTTGGGTTACACCCAAGAATCCGTCTGAAGTCCGTTCTTTTCTCGAACTAGCAGGCTATTATCGTCATTTTATCTAAGGTTTCTCCAAGATCGCGGTGTCGCTAACTTCTCTTACGCATAAGGATAAACCTTTTGTTTGGGGAACTAAACAAGAGGAAGCCTTTCAAACTCTTAAAGCTATGCTTTGCAATGATCTCGTGCTCTCACTACCCGACGGAGATGACAACTTCGTAGTTTACTGTGATGCCTCGAATCTTGGTCTTGGTTGTGTCCTTATGCAACGAGACAAGGTTATCGCGTATGCTTCTCGACAGCTCAAGATCCACAAGAACAACTACACCACACGACCTCGAGCTTGGCGCAGTTGTTTTTGCGTTAAAGATTTGGCGACACTACCTTTATGGTACCAAGTGTACGATCTTCACCGATCATAGGAGCCTACAACATATCTTTGACCAGAAGGAACTGAATATGCGTTAACGCCTGTGGGTAGAAATACTCAACGATTACGACTGCAAGATCCGTTACCATCCGGCAAAGCAAACGTCGTTGCCGATGCTCTCAGTCGACGAAGCTACTTGCTTAGCGTTTGAAATTCCCAAGCGCAGTTTAATCTTGAAGCTCTTATCCGTGACGCGCAGCATGCTTGTTTTACCGAGCGAACTTTGAAGAAGTAAAGGATTCTAAATGATGGCGCCCAACTCGAGAATAAGTCGAATGGTATCTTTCATTATTTGGACCGAATTTGGATTCCCAAGCGTACGAACTTGCAACAACTTCTGATGGATGAAGCCTACAAATCTCGATATTATGTTCATCCTGGTGCCGACAAGATGTACCAGGACCTGCGCTACAAGTACTGGTGGCCGGGCATGAAGAAGGATATCGAAATCTATGTTTCGAAATGCCTGGCATGTTCTAAAGTCAAGGCCGAGCATCAAAGACCCTCTGGCTTACTCGTTCAACCCGAGATCCCGATGTGGAAATGGAAAGTATAGCTATGGACTTTATAACAAAACTCCTGCGTACTCAATCTGTTCATGATAGCATTTGGGTTGTGGCTGGCCGTTTGACTAAGTCAGCTCACTTCCTGCCGATACGAGAAGACTTCAAGGTAGAAAAATTAGCCCGAATCTACACCGACGAAATCATTTGTCGACACGGATGCCTCGTGACATCATCTCTGACCACGATTTTCGGTTTACCTCACGTCTTTGGGAAACGTTTCAATCTTCTCTTGGTACTACTCTTAACCTAAGTACCGCTTTCCATCCCCAAACCGACGGTCATACTGAAAGAACGATTCGCACCCTTGAAGACATGCTTCGCTCGTGTGTCATAGATTTCGGTGGTAATTGGGACGCGCACTTACCTATGGCCGAATTCTCGTACAATAACAGTTATCATTCTAGCATACAAATGGCACCATTTGAGGCTTTATACGGAAGGAAATGTTGATCGCCTATTGTGTGGCACGAGATCGGAGACGCGCAAATTACCGGTCCTGAGCTGTTCCAAGAAACGACTGACAAAATCCTCCAAATTTGAGACAATCTGCTGAAAGCTCGGAGCCGACAAAAAAGTTACGCTGATAGACGCCGCAAGCCCCTTAAATTTGACGTTGGCGATCACATACTCCTAAAGGTTGCACCTTGGAAGGGGGTGATCAGATTCGGCAAGAAAGGAAAGCTCGCGCCTCGATATGTTGGACACTTTAAGATTCTGGAAAGGATTGGAAAAGTGGCCTACAGACTCGAACTATCAGAGGAACTGAGTAACGTCCACCCGACTTTCCACGTTTTGAACCTCAGAAAGTGCTTGGCCGACCAGGAATTACATGTTCCTCTTGAGGATCTACAAGTGGACGAAACATTACACTTCGTGGGAAGGCAACCGAGGCGCCGAGTTCACCTGGGAACTCGAAAGCAACATGAAGGTGAAGTACCCGCAGTTGTTTGTTACGGCTAAAGCCAAATTTCGGGACGAAATTCCCTTAAGTAGGGGAGGCTGTAACACCCCGTGTTTCGAAAGTCAAAGTCAAAGTCAAGATTGAAGTCAAAGGAAGAAAAGATTGCTAATTGCGATCTGTCACTCTTTGCTAACCTACAGTTTTGACTTCTTTGACTTGTAATCGAATCTATCTATTTAATCGCTTTAGTTGTATTATGTGGAGTATCTATTAATAATCGAGGTTTAATCTCATATTAATCGCATGTTTAATCGATTTATCGCTCATCGTTATCGCATTCGCAACTCGAATTATGTGTTCTGGATATTGTTTTGCGTGTGTGTGCTATTTATGTGTTACCTGTGTATGTTATATTTATGATGATAATCGCAATCGCAATTCTATCGCATCGCAATCAAATCACAAACGCTAAACGTAAGTTATTTATAGTGATTGTATGTTAGATATAGTAGTTAGGTTATTTGTATAACTAATGGGTAATACTATCGCATCGCACACTCAAATCGCATCGCAACGCTCAACACGCAAATCGAAATGACAAAACTCGACGCGCCGAACACCTAGATCGAGTGGCAAACCGATCGAGTGGCCATCCGATCGGATTGCCATCTGATCGGATTGTCACCCAATCGAGTTGCCACCCGATCGGACTGCCACTCGATCGGACTGTCACCCGATCAGATTGCCATCCGATCGGTGACCTGCTCGACACTTCACCACTTGTTCGACCAGCCGCACTCAAGCACTCATTTCACTCGATTTCTCTCGATTCTTGTAAGTTTCCAACCTAAATCTTGTACTTCTATGATCTACACACACTTCTTCATCATTTAACCATGAAATCACCGGATTTGAGGTGTTCTAGGGTTATGTCATCATGGAGTTCATATGAACTTCAGAGTTTGGCTTCATTCCACCAAGAACAACTTAAATCTGAAGGATTTCCACATGAATAATCAATGTTTTAGCATAGATCTACACAAATTCATGGTTAAAAGGATTGAAAGAAGGTTTTCCAACTTTCTTTCAACTCTTTTACACTCAATGCACTCAAAACCGATAGAATCGGAGCTCGTTCTGATTTTCTACTATTTCTTAGTGATCGGTTAGTTCAAGATCTGAATTCTATCCGAGAGATAACTGATTTCGGGTTTGAACATGAACAACTGTCTCAAACCGTGAACTGGTCGGACAAAGGTGGTACCTGTTCGATCGGATTACTTGGGTCGAGATGGGGTTTCTGTAGTTTAAGCAAGTTATCATAACGTCTCATTCAAAACTGCAACATCTTCAAAACAATCAAGTGTTAAAGACGATCAGGTCGTTAGGACGGATTGCCGTCCGATCGGCTTGCACTTGGTTCCACGCTTAAATGTTTTTCCAAGGTTTCAAGGGACTGGACATCGAACGGATTGCTGTCCGATCGGATTGCCATCCGATCGAACGACCATCCGATCGTGTGACGTTTGGGATATTGGTACTTGATCAATTTTCATAAATCATCAGTAACTAACGGATTGCCACCCGATTGGATAGCCATCTGATCCAGTGACCGTCCTGCTGTAAACTTGTTCTCAACTGAGAAGCCTCGCCAATCAGATCGCCGTCCGAACGAACCACCGTCCGATCGACCGACCTGAAGGGCAGAGATACTTCTCTATTTTCAAAATGCTATAACGAAAACTTCAAAGGACAAACCATCATACATAAGCACATCTCTACCAAAACGAATGTAAATCCAATCGAATGGCCATCCGATCGGATGACCATCCGAACGGATTGACATCCGATCGACTGGCCATCCGATCGGATTGCCATCCGATACTTGGTACTTTTGCATCATTTTACACGCCGCTCATCGTTTATGCTATCGTTAACTGTTCAGGCTAATCCCTCTCAGCGCTCCCTTCAATCCAAGAGAGTGTTTACTTGTTAAACACAGTATGTGAGTTTACTCGATCCCTTTTTGCTTTATGCACTTTTGGGTGTTACATACGTTACTTATTCTGAATCACATCGATCACACAACCCAAACACTATTTATACGCTGACCATTATTGCATGTTATACGTGACTCAATGAATGCCTGTTTGGTATGTTTACACATTGAATGTTGTCTACCTGCCTTAGCAACGATAGTACTATAGTTTGGACTCAGTACATGTTCACTTTGGGGTTGTTAAGGACAATACTTCACGTGTTCGCAGTGGTGAACATGTGATGCGCACTCGCTACTCGCAGTCATTGGTATTGATAGGATCTTTGTCGATAACTTACATGCTGGTTATGCGTAAACGATTTCGAACTCTATTATGCTATATCAAACTTGTATGCTCACCTTTACACTATGTGTATTGACCTATATTTTATCGTATGTGACAGGTGCTTAGGATGCGTGCTTGCTACTTGATGGAATTGAGCTTAGGAGAGTCTAGAAACCAACAAACAATTTATTTATTTGAAATCTGAGTTGTTTAAACAGAACAATTTGTTCCCCACGAAATAAGCAAGTTTGAATTTAAGTTTATATCCGTTCAGCACTCAATGCGAAGTCCGTGAGAGCTCAGGTCAGAACTTCCGTTCAGCAGAGAGATGATGACTTCGACTTTTGGTGGGTCCCCTTTAGAGGATCTTTTTTACAACAGCACATGATTTTGCATTTTTCAATGTTTCATCATTTTTTATGCTGAGGGTAGGCTTTTATTTCAAGCAAGCGTAAAGTATTATCCGGGGACTAGGCCATTGCTTCCGCAAAATCAGAAGTCCCGGGATAATACCCCAGATATCACTGAGCATAAAGACCTAGTATCTCAGAAAGAGGGGCCTTTCAAACGAAATTTCAGGGGTTACCTATATATCCAAGTAGTGTTCCCCACGAAATAAGCAAGTTTGAATTTAAGTTTATATCCCGAAAAAACTTACTAAATGTGTAAAAACCTATCGGCATATCATCAGTGAGACCGTTTAACACTATTTAAACATTACATTTCTTTAGCATACTATAACTGTCTACTGATGTACTATCATTTCCTCTTTTTTACACCAAAACTCATTTTTGATTTTATCATGTTTTGACTTTTTCAAATTTTCAAATGTTTTTGGATTTTCTGAAAAATTCTTACTCCCCCTAAAATGAAAACACATTTAAAGAAAATTTGAAAACAAACTGTACAAGTAAATTGACAACTGATATCGAATCACTTCAAATCGCCATCCACTTGGCATAAACAATCAGAACTCCCCCTTACAACAAACTATTTTCTCATTATGATTTCAAAACACTTAAGTTTGTTTTAATCAAAATGATTTTTCTGGAAAATAAGCTTTGTTGATTTTAAACCACTTGTAGGTTAGGGGTTCATCATATTGTTCTTCTTTATCCATTTGTAGGAAAGATAAACCAAGTACAATTTAATGTCCCTGATTTTCCACATGTAAGTCGAAATATCACAAAAAATGAATTTCTCAAGAAGAATGCCGATACCTACTCCTCACTTACCAACCTGGGAGTTCCGGCACTGTTCACAACCTGTAAAATTTAACAGTTTTTAAGATTCATTTCACAAAAACAAACTTTATCGAGAAAGATGCCAATTCCTGCTCCACGATTACAAACTTGGGAGCTCCGGCAAGTCAGGTTTTCAAGTAAAAAACACAGACAGCCAAGCCTGACCAGCTTTGGGTGTAACCTTCTCAACTTCACTAGGGGTTGGGCTGTAAGTTGCCTTCTTAGATTCATAAAATTCTTTAACCCCTTTTGCCTCCCCATTTACCATTTTCCTAAAAATCTTTTTCACATTTCCATTAAAAGCTTTTTCAACATCAAATTCATTTTTTTCAGAATAAAATTGATTTGAGATTTCAACTTTTCCAACCTTTGATTTTAAATTTTCAGCCTGCAATGGTGAAAAATGAACATCATCCAATGGCGGAACTGAGTTTTCATCATTTTTAACAACATGTGGCTCTTCTGATTTTGTGGAATCAGATTCATCGCCAGATTTTACATCTGATTTCTTAACAACCCAAGCTTGGTTGTCAAGATTTCCCCTCTTCTTGTAAAATCTTTTTGAACACTCACCAACTTCATATGTAGAGTTTTTAAACACTTTAAATTTTCCAATTGGTGGTTCAGTTTTATCAACAACTATTTCTTTGAGTTTTTCTGAAACTCCCTGTTTGTGTTGGTTGCCTTAGGACAATTCCAGGCGACGAGACCAACTTCTTGACATCTGTAGCAAGTTCTAGTCTCTTTTCTCTGATGAGCTTTAGTTTTCTTCTTTTCAGCAAGAAATTCCTGATTTAATTGTCTCCAGAATGAGCTCTTCTTTTCATCCTCAGCAGACATACCTGACACAAATTTTGTATTTTTAGAAATTTTCTCATTTTTATAATTTTCTGGTGGAATAAATCCTAATCCTTTCTTTTTTAAATTACCGTTATGGTTTGGTTTCTTTCGATAACCTGAACCAGAACTGTAACCCATTTTCTTGTTTAATTTTTGTTTTATTCTTGAGGTGTAAGGTCTAGGTTTTGTAGAAAAAATTTCATCTTTTATTTCAGAAATATTAATTTCTGTCAATATGAAAACCTTTTTTATCATTTCAATTTTAACACCTCTTATTGGAAATTATTTATCAAAATATAATTTGTCAGAACCATTCAAAGTATATGAAACTTCAAATGTTTCGTCATTCAAATTACATTTTGACAACAAAAATTCTTTACTATACACTCGTTTTTCCGACGACTTTGAACTCCTGACAGACGAACTCGAACTCCTGGACTCAGACATTGACTCGGACTCCTCATCCTTATCTAACACCTGATCGACCATCCTTTTTATTAACTCAGACTCATGATCTATGTCGGACGCTGTGAAAGTGATGTCAATATTGTCTGGTAATACATCGGTTATGTCGGACTCCAACTTTATATTGACTGCCTTTTTTACTTGTTCCTCATTCGGTTTTCTAGACGAATACCCTTCCCAAATTGGAGGCGGACACTTGTTATAACAGACACTCTGTTTCTTACCAGTATCCTTTTTCTTCGGCTTCTTGTCTTCAAACACTTCAAAACCTGCAACAGTTGTATAAATTCTGTCAATTAAGTAATCAGAACTTGAATAACTTTTCAATAATCGTCTGATTCTTTCATTTTCAACCTTTTCAATTTCCAACTCCTGCTTCAACTTAGCACACTCTTCAATGTAGTAATTGATCTCTTTTTACTTGGACATCATTGTCGTATTCATCATTGTCAAAGCATCTTCTCTTTCATAGTTTGTCTTCTGCAAACTATTCACAGTTCTGTTCAATACATCGTACGACTCTTTCACATTCTTGACATCAAACAGCAACTTTTCTTTCAACTTTTCAAGCTCACTAAACCTTTCATCTTTATCTTCACATTGTTTGAAAGGTTCCAAACATGTAAGACAAGGTTTTGTGATTTCAACAATCTTTTCAATCTCCACAATCTTCTCGACTTCAACTACTTTTTCCACTTCAACTATCTTCTCAACAACCTTAACTTCTTTCATTTCTTTTGCAGCTTTTCTCTCTTTAAGTTTCTTCAATTTGTCTGCAAACTAAAATTCAAAACTGTCAAAAGATAAATGAGTTTTTCCAATGTTTATCTGCTTAATTTCTTCATCATCATCATCACTAGTATCTGTTGAACTGTTTTCAGAAGAAACAGATTCTTCATCTTGACTTTTCTCTTCATCAGATAACACTGCTATCCATTCTTTCATCAATTCTGGCTTTTGAACAATTTGAGCAATGAAAGCTTTAAACTCCCCATTCTCATCCACATACTTATCCCAGCTAAATCCTGGAGCCATTTTCTCATCATCTTGATCAATGATACCATAATAAGCTTTCTTATTTGCATCTTCAATCATTTTCCCATGAGCAGTTTGTGATTCTTTTTGTTGATGTGGTTGATGAGCAACTTGTTGATATATGGACTTTCGATAATAATCATGGCCACCAAACGGATTCTTTGCTCCATTTGCTTCTTGGTTTTTACATTCTTGCTTAAAATGTTCTTTCTCCCTGCATCGAAAACAAGTAGCTTTAGATTTATCAAAATCTAAAGTAGAGACATGTGCATCTAAGAAATCATTTCTTCCTGTAATCATTTTGAATTTCTCAGCTCTCCTCAGAACACTTGCTAAACACCATTTTATATCCATAAGTTCCAATTCTTCTGCATCAATCTGGTCATAATCTTCCTTGGTTAACATAGGATTACCAATTTTTCCTGCAATCAATCCTTCATAAGATTCCAAAGCAGTAACCAGTAATGCCATATGACTTTTAACAACTTCTTCAGAAACATTTTGACCATTTTGAAGATGCAATGCAACATTGCACTGAATCATATGTCCATTACCAACATTTGCACTTTGAACACTCGGAGGATTAACATTTGAAAATCCACTAGTGTTGATTGAACTTTGACCGACTGATCCAGATGAATTTCCTACACTAAAAGCAGTTTGGATCTTTGGACTTGCTTCAACAGTTTGAACATTTCTTTTATAGTACAATTTGATGTCTTGTTGATTACTCGAGTTGTTCATTCTGACAATCTTTTGCTGTTCAAGATCCTGTCCCTCAAGCTTTTCAATAAACTGTCCAATTGACAATCTACTAAACTCTCCTGTATTCTTTAAAATCATGAGATATGTACCCCATTCTTTCTGAGGTAAAGCATCAGCTAACTTTTCAACCCATTCTGCTGGAGTTTTAGTAATTTTCAACTGAGACTTGGTTCGCACAAGATGACAATATCTCTCAATGAGAGTCTTTGTAGATTCACCTGGCATACTTGTAAACAACTCAAATTCTTTCTTCAATAATGGTTTTTTGCTATTAATCATTTCCGTGCTTCCTTCAAATTTCTTCTCAAGTGCCTCCCATATTGAAAAAGCACTACCATCATGCTGAAGCAACACAAATATATCCTCTTTGACAACTTGTTGTAGAAGACTAATCATCATTTTTTCTCTTTTATAACTATCTCTCTCTTTGTCTGAAAATTCTGAGATAATTTTATCAACATTCAAAGTGGTCTGTGGTCTAATATATTTTGTTTCAATGCTTTCCCAAGCTCTCAGATGGTTTGCCTGAACCCAATTCTCAAAACGATTTTTCCAGCCATGATACTCTTCAATTCCCATAAGTTTCGGGGGTTTTTGCAACGTTCCAGTTTCGTTTTCAGCGTTCATGTTTTGAGCAATGGAAGCTAGACTAGTCGAAGATGTAGCAAACGCGTTATAAAATTCCTCTTCGATGATTCGGAAACACGTTTATCAAAACAGACACTTTCAAACAAGATTAGGTTCTTCAAACGAAATTACTCCCCAAGCGAAATCACCATCAAGCGAGATTACCTGCACAATCAACTTCAAACGGAATTAAGACTCAAACGAAATTTCTAATCTCAAACGGAATTAGAGTTTGAAGCGAAATTACTAATTTCGTTTGAACTTTCAAATGGAATACCAATATGAAACGGAATTACTAATTCCGTTTGAACTTTTCAAACGGAATTACACTCTGAAGCGGAATACTCAAGCGGAATTATGTTTTTCAAACGGAATTATGGTACTCGTTCAAACGGAATTAACTGTTTGGCCCATTTTTGTCACTTTTACTTTGAATTTTGATCTGATTTTCTCAAGGGTTTGTTAAAACACAATTTCTCTTATGTTGTGAAAAAATCAGACCATTTTAACCGTTGAAACTTATTCAATTGAGAAAAGAAGGTGTAGAAGTTAGAAAACAAGATGAAATCAAGCTGAAATCTGCAGAACTCCTCCTCCTGTGCTCTGATACCACATGTAGGATCGTGTACGGACCTAAAACGAGTCGATCATAGGCGTTCTACACAATATGAAAGGCGGAAACAGACATATCGTGTGTGATTCAGCTAGATATTCACTTTTAATTGTCTTTCTATTGATCTGGTAACAATTACAAGTCTGTAGACACTTCGACAGAGCTTCGCCGTCGGAAACACTCTTGCTAATTCCGTTTCAAATGACATGGACTGACAACTATATATAGCCAACCTAATTCCGCTTGAACATGACTCAAGCGGAATCACATTACAAACGAAATTACATATTCAAACGGAATTACATAGTTCAAACGGAATTAAGCAGTTCAAGCGGAATTAGCTTCTTGACTTGATTTTGTTGAACTTTGTGCCCTGAACAATGCAAGACTCGATGCAAGACGAAGTCGACAGACGTATGCACCAACAAATACAATTCCGAAAGGTAAAAAAGGATGTGGACATGAAAAAGGTGATGATGATGATGATGATGATGATGATGATGACATGGAGGAGATTGTGGCTAAAGATGGCAAAAGAAAGTCACATTCATCAAGATCTAGAGATCTCCACTGAACACATTGCTCTGTTTAATACCTTTCTGAGCAGCTATAAAGCCCTTATGTCAGGAGAGCTGAAACCAGACATTTTTGTAGCTGAAGACATGTATCAAGTATATCCAGATGATATGGAGGAAATGGACCTGAAGTGGCAGATGGCTATGATAACTCTAAGATTGAAGAAGTTTCAAGACAAAAATGCAGGTATTCCCAAGGGAGATGCATCTGCTGACAAAGGACAGAAAAGCATCGTCAACACGACCAAGCCTGCAACTGACAAAGGAAAGAAAGAGGCTAGAAAATCTGAGTTAAAGGAGAAGGTTCAAGAAGCTAGCAGCAGTGTCAAGAAAGAGAAAGATCAAGCTCCTGCAGCAGCAATGAAAGCAAAGTCCGCCAAAGAAAAGGAGGAAACGGACTTGGTAAACAGCATACCCTACGAATTCAATATCAAACTGTGCTCACAACCATGTGTCAATGTCGTGGCTCATTATAAATCTCTCAACCGTGACCTATCAGAGAAAAGGAAAGAGTTTTGCAGTTTAACAAAGAACTAAAACAGAACGAGATGAATATTAGAGAAAGTTGAACTCAACTTTAGCTGAGATGCAAACTTTAAAAGAATTCATTTTCAGAAAAGATTTTCTTATAAACGACTTAACAGAAAAACTTGAGAAATCTAAAAATGAAAACAAATTGCAAATCACAATTGATAAATGGAATGTTATTAAAAAGGCACTGGTTGATATTAAAAATTGCCAACGACCGACATACGTAAAGGATGGTATTGGGTACAAAGATAAGCTTCATAATGAAAGAAAAATCTTTCCTCCTCCTCACAGCAAAAACTATGTACCCATGCCCACTCCTCATCCAGATAACGATCTTATCGTTAAAAATGATTTAATTGCTCAAAATGTCAATTGTGAAAATGATAAAATTTCTAACATTTATGAAAGCAATGAAGATGTAATTGATCATGAGGAGGATGTGTGGGATGAGTATTGTGGTGGCACAAAAATAGGAATAGGGTATTCAGGCGACAGTTATACTATTGTTAACTGGTTTGCCTGGAATTGCGATAAAACAAACAAGACTTTTATTCAGGATGAATGTAATAATATAACTTGGATGGATGACTGTATTAAACCTAGCTTTAATATTCAGGATGACTGTATGAGGCATGTACCTAAACCTATGACCCGCGACCATGAGAATGTAGTGGTTGAATGCTTTGATTTGCAATCTGCTTTCTGTGATGAAAATGTTGGGCGTGAACCCCCTGTATTTGTTCTAGAATTGAAACAAAATAGATTCGGAAAGTTCCTCACTGAGGAAATTCCATAATTTTTTCCATCTCATACAACGAAGGTCAAAGTCATATACGGAGTCGAACGAGAAACTAGCAGTGAAGACTGGAGTCGAACGAGAAACTAGCAGTGAAGACTCAAGCACAACAACTTCAGAAAGTGGCGAAGGAAGCTCAAGTGAAGTTCAAGGATCAGATGATTCTAGTGAAGATCAAGTATCAGATGCTTTAACTGACAATGAGGATGATGAAAATTGCATAGAAGATGAGAGTTCTCTTGACAAGAAAATGAAGAAAATCAAAAGTTCAAGCTCCACTGCATCATCAGAAAACATATCATGCAGTTCAAGACTCTCATCACATACATCATCTTCCAACGCATCAACCTCTAAGAGGAAAAGACTTGTTGCATTAGATGTTTTCGTTGTGGTCATTTAGGACACACTTTGAAACATTGCAAAAGCAAGAAATGTTCTAAGCCAGATGAAAATTTTGCCAAAAACTTCATAGAGAAATTTGATAATTTTAAGAAATCTGTCAGAAATTTCATTAAAACAACTTGTTTTTGGAAAAGAAAAGAAGATATTCTGAAAGAAAATCATGATAAGTTAAAAATTAGACAAGTCTGGGTTCTGAAAACTAACTAACATGTATATATTTATTCTTTGTTTGTTGTTGTATAATAGAATAAAATTCATAAGTGGCATCGGATGTTAATGGAGTACATCTGGCACGTTGACAATGGATGCTCTAGGCATATGACGGGTTTAAAGGAACTTCTCAAGAACTTCAGAGTCATAGATGACGATTTCGTTTCTTTCACCGGTGATGAGAAAAGCGGGAAAATAGTTGGACTTGGAGATGTTGTCTCGGATGCTATAACTTTGGAATATGTTAATTATGTACCAAAATTGTGCTACAATCTTATGAGTGTATCACAAGTCTGTGACAAAGAAATATATGTGCTCTTCAACGGTGTAGAATGCATCTTTCTCAAGCCTGGCTACTCAGTTCCTCCCGAAATGATTATGCTTACAGCACCTCGTCAAAACAATACTTATGTTCTCAATATGAAAAATGTCAAATCTGTTGAACAGATGACTTGCTTAATCTCTAAAGTATCATAATCGGAATCACTGCTTTGGCATAGGCGAATGGGGCATGTAAACTTCAAAAATATGAATAAACTTTCTAAATTAAATTTAGTAAGAGGTTTACCTATCAAAGAATTTCCTTTTACAGAAAAATGTATTGCATGAGCCCAAGGTGAACAGCACAAAACGCCGCACAAGTCCAAAGCAGTGAACACGATCACTTCTCCATTGCAATTGTTGCACATGGATCTTTTTGGTCCTGTTAGTGTTAAAAGTTTGGCTAAAATTTCTTATTGCTTGGTGATTACAGATGACTATTCTCGATTTTCATGCGTTTATTTTCTTGAAGCTAAATGCGAAACCACTGTCATCTTAAAGACTTTCATTCCTATGATTGAAAATGTCATCAAACTGAAGGTTAAGTCGATCAGAAGTGATAACGGGTCTGAATTCAAAAATTAAATGTTTTATCTCTTTCTGTGAAGAAAAAGGAATTCGCCTTCAGTATAGTGCAGCAAGAACTCCTCAGCAAAATGGCGTAGCAGAATGAAAGAACTGAACACTCATCGAAGCTGCTCGAACTATGCTCGTAAACTCCAAGTTACCAATTATCTTTTGGGCAGAGGCAGTCAACACAGCATGTTATGTTTTGAATGAGTTCTAATCGTTAAACTTCACGAAAAAAATGCTTATGAACGGGCTGACGAATGATTGGAGGTTTATCCTGCAGACATTTGGTTTAAGTATCGTTCATCGAAAAGGCGGGTATGACGGGCTGAATATGGAATGGTCAGTAGCAATGCTTAATCTGTGCACAAACCAGCCCTTCAATATATCTAGTTTGATTTTCTACTACATGGTGGATAATGGCAAGAAAGTCACATGGGCCATGTATCCTAGATTCGTTCAACTGCTTATTAACGATCAAAATCCAAACCTACCACACGATGGAAACCTGTACAAGTTTCAACTGCCAACAGGAAGACAAATCACCGAACTAAAGACAGATGAATGGGTGATGTTGCATCACTGGATGTACAGAGAGGAAAGGCTTCCATTAGTTCTCGAGGCCTACAAGAAATACAGAAAAAGTGTAAGGGAGGCTAGGGAAAAACAAACAAATGAAGAACAAGAAGCTGAAGAGGAACCCCAACTAGTCAAAAAATGAAAAGACAAAGGAAAGAAAATAGTCAAAGAGGGGGAATTGAAGAAGAGCAAGAAAGATACGCCCAATCCAAAACGAATCATGGGTGATAGTATTCGTGTTGGATCAAACAGAGAAGAGATTGAAAGAATGCAGGTTGTGCATGCCGTGAGGGAGACTGAAAAGAGATAACGGAGACTGAAAAAAAGAGAAATGAGTGAGTTTGAAACACTTGTGGTAGTTACAGCAGAAGAGGAGCAGTTGAATCAGTTTGTGGTAGGTTTGTTCACAGATCCTCAAGAATCCACTCCAAGCAAATATCCTGCACATAAAAAGAGAAAAACTGGAGAGGGATCTTCAAAAGATGTTCAAGTTGTGCCCACTGCATCAACTCGGGCACATCCCCCCTGATCCAAGAAGACCTCGTCCGTTTCAAGAGTTGTTCGATCGATTATCAAAAGAAATTGGTTCGTTCCCCACTAAAGAATTTTGTCTATTGAAGAACCAAGTGAACAACACAAACATGCTTAGAGAAAAGTTGAAAGAACAAACAAAAAAGAACAAAGAACTGCATGGGTTTGTGTCTGAGCAGTCAAAGTTTTTGAGGTTTTAGCACGTATGAATGATTAAAATGCATAAGATGCTCCAAGGGTTGTATGCCACATCAAATCTAGAGCCAAAGTACACAGGAGAAGATCTCCTCAATTTTGATAAATTCAAAGAAGAGGAAGAAAAACCTAAAGCTACAGAAGCTAAAAAGAAAAAGAAAAGGCTTGAATCTGCAGTAGGTGTAAATGAAGAGGGAGATAGTGAAGAATAGGAAGTGGAAAGGTTTGAGATGCCCGATATGTTTGTTGAGTGAGGACTTGAAGATGAAGTGGTATATGAGACCGATGGAGGTAAGGAAGTGGCTCCTCAACACCCGGAATGGTTCAAAAAGGAGCGAGAAAAGTTACCTGACTTCTACCAAGTTGTCACCGTTGAGAAGACTGAAGTGACTAACAAAATCATCGGTTGGAAGTATGGTAATCTTAAAGGAATGTTTATCGTCAAACGAAGGGGCGGCGTGATTCAACACTTCTGCACGTTTCACACCCCAACCTATGGTGAAAACATCAGAGTGTGATGAAATAGATTGCTCATTACATATAATGCTAAAAGTGACATTAGAATTTAAATAAACCGATTCCAATTCATTGCATAGCAATTGTCAAATTACAATACATGGAAATTCAAATACAACATGTTTCAAATACAACGAAGCAAATTACAACATAACATAGTACAAAACTTGATACAACAATTAAAATTCTATGATTTCTATATGTGTATCTAAGGCATCATCGCTACGCCCAATTTTAATTCATCATCATTTTGCAATATGTTAAAAATACATGGTTCAATACAACGTATTGGCGAGTATACAAGTTTTGATACATAGCATGGTAATAAAAGTTTAAACGAATTCACATGGCAAGCTAGCTATTCAAGATTAACATTAAACTAGCATGTGAACAAACAAGTCAACCCAAGGTTTAACGTAAGTAAAAGACTTAGCATGACCTCACGTTCATGGGCGGTGCGTTACTCCTATAGCGTTATACATGTTAAGGGTAGGCTCGTACGAAGTTAATGACAAGTTCAATACAAAACGAACAAACCCAGATTAAAGTATCAAGTATAACGTATGCATGCATGCATTGGATTGTTTGTGCATTTTGATAAGGTCTAAGTGTAACTGTGTAGGTTTATAAGTTAACATATTACACCCAAAGTGTGTAATTGAAAAAGGGAATGCGAGTATGCTCATGGTTTGCTAAATCTTCTGTAGAAATCCCGTGAGCATAGTTTTGGTAGGAGTATGTAGGCGTAGTACAGGAATGCCAAGGTTATTCTACCCGGCGAGCAAAGGGATGGTGGAGTTAGTACAGGATCACCAAGGTCACCCTACAGGGTAAACGAAGGCGTGAGTCGGAGTTGGAGGATTAAGTTACAGAATTTAAATTACTTAGTATAATACGAAAATAATAAATAAAAATAAACAGAAAATGTATTCTGTTCGTGCACTCGTCCTGACACTAAGTTTCTGTGTTTTTACGGGTCCTAGTATGCCTGACAGAATCAGCGACAAGGAACACGGAAATCAGAATAACAGAAACTGAAATACGAACTTATCGGACGAGAGAGTCTGAGACGAAAGGGCCATTCGTATGAATGTGATATTCATAAGAAAGGGCCATTCGTACGAAAGGGGCTGTTGGTGGGCAGATTCTCGTTTTGAACGTTTAACTATTAAACAGTTATGTTCGTGATTTCTGTTAAGTTAATTAGTCATTATATTAGTATATTAATAGTCCAGAATAATCAGAAGCTTCATATAACTCATGCATGGAGGTTTTAACCTCGTTATAGTTCACCAAAGCACAAATCAGTTAACTTAGTTAACTGACCGGTTGGTCATGAATACGGAAAGGAAAGACATAATGTAAAACAAACCAACAACCGAACAATGTACAACCCAGGTGTGCCATCACGACTTAGAAAGAATTAACTAAGTGTCAGAGGCTGGATAGGGTTCACTTGTTCTAGGTCTAGGAGATTGTTTTGGTGTTCGTTACACGATTTAAATGAGGTGGTGGATCTAGATTAGAAACCAAAGTTCCCACAGAACACACACTGACATTCCAGAATCATCTATATTGAAGATAGTGATCTGGACAGTCATTCAACACTTGAAAATCATCGGAACTTAGTGAACAGTTGCATTCAAACGAATGTGGGTTCCCTTTCGTACGAGAGGGATGTCCCTCTCGGACGAGTGGGCCTGTTATTTGGATGAACCGGACCGTTTCTAGGTAGAATCAGTTCGGTTTTGTTTGAACTGGTTACCTACTCGGCTGGAATTGGTTCAAACTTGAATCCACAACTACTGACTTAGCTTGTGAGCTCGAAGAACCTCATATCCCGCTGAGTTCAAAGTTAGAAAGTTTGTTTAAAATGGTTTTGTAAGATGTACTTCACCTTCAACTTGGTCCTCAACTGATTTTGAGAGTTCATACCAGTTGCCATAGCAGATCTAGAAAACCAAGTGAAGATTCGTGAAGAATCTTGTAAAAAGTTTGATAAAATAGAAGAAAAGTAGAAGAATAAGGATGAAATCAGTTGTTTACGAGCTAAATACTCACTTAGGAGTGACTAAGATGAGTCTTAAGTGAATTTCTTGAAGTTGGTTTGAGAGAGAATTCGGAAGTTGAAGGTTTGAAATTAAGGAAATGGACTTGTATTTATAGACTGGAGGTGGCTGTTTGGGACGAGAGTGCACTCGGGTGACTGGGCCAGGCCCATTCATACGAGAGTGCCAGGCCCAAAAGCCCAACTTCCAATTTTGTTTGATTTTGACGGTTTTAAGCATTTTAGGTGTATAAGTGCAATGTTTAAGTGTTGTGCATAAATAAAGGAATGTCTAAACGTATTTTGTATGTATAATAAGTATGAATACACATGAATTTGTATGTAAATGGTATCAAATATCTATGTAATACGAATAACACAAGTATATAAAAGATGAAATTTTCATTACAATTCAAGTCTCATATTACAACGTTTGGAATAAAATACAAATTAAAAGTTCTATAAATGGAAAGTATAATAAACTTGCTAAATAAGGAAAGTTACAAAAAGCGAGGCTTACAGCACGGGTCTTGATATGCAATCATTACCAACATGGGATGCTCGTGAGCTGGGCAAGCTAAAAATGATAAATCCAACGAAAAACAATATTGGATCAGACTTTGAGAGACTTATCTTGCGAGAATGCATGAGAGGCTTTACTGTGTTCAAGCCTAGACGTCTTAGAAGAAGAGTATCAAAGACCACCAAAGACCCGATGACTGGAAAAGGAAAGTGACATGGGTGATAGACCCAGCAAAGGTAGTAACCAGGGTGAAGATTCCTCCGGAATAACCAGTTATGCTCTCCAATTTCTAGAAAAGGTTCTACGATGGAAAACCTGGTGAAGCAGTAATCAGATCAAACAATAACGAAGAAATCAGAATTTTTGATCTGATGGACGTGTTTATGTTCTGCCTGTCCTACTTGAACATTCTTTATAGGTACAAAATACATGTGGGAGCTGGTAGTGAGTATTTGGAGGAAGGAATGCTCTTTCAACGAGCAGTAGAGAGAGCCAGAGAAAGGAAGTAGAAAATGATGGAGATTTTGTTCAGAATCGAAGAACAAAAGGAGCAGGATGAAGCTAGAAAGAAGAAAGATGGTGAAAAATCTGCCGAACCACAATCATCCACTCCTCAAGACAAAGATCCTTCATCAGAATCAGACTTGCAAGTAATACTACCTCCGACTTCATCCACATATGAAGTCACTATGGAGGACCCATCAACAACTAGTGAAGCTGCTACCCATCAAACAACACCACCTAAGAATATTGTTGAAACCTGAAGGTTTATTCATAGAGGGTTACAGTAGTTCAGGGGTTGATATGTAACGTTTTGTTTAATGTCTATTTGGGTCGAATTAGTTGATAAAGGGTCTAGCAGGTTTCGGTTTGGGCCATGCGGATTCGGTCCATATTGTTTAGTATATAAGTCAACCTCAAACATATGTTTGAGGTTGATCAGTTGCTCGATAAGGAGAGGTCAGCAGAACTACCTTTTGAAGTCTTGTATCAGTCTAGCTCAATCGCGGAATACATGATATTCTGGTTTGTGTTGATTATCATTGTTTCGGTTATATTATTGTTCTTGAATCAATTTGTGTTTGATTTCCGCACACTCACAAGTTCTTGTTTGATATCATTAAAAGATCCAAACGGGTTTTACAATTGGTATCAGAGCCAAGAAACCAATTCTTGGTTCGGTTCGATATCATTCAGATTCAAGAAGGCCTTATTTATTACTGATCTTGTTTACTAGTGCTTGTTTTACAACGAGTTTTGGTTTGATTGTGTTTTCTGATTACAGAACATTCAAACTGTTCTTCGCAATATTACTTCAGAAGTGCTGATTTTGGTTCGTGTGATTCCAGAAAAGTGTTTGCTGATTTTTCGGAAGTTGTTGGGGATAGAAATTCAAAGATTTCAAAATCTTTGAATTTTGGAAGGTGCTGGAAATTAGGGATTACGAGTCCTTTTATCTCACAATCTGTTTTGCAGGGTCTCGACTCGTAATCAGCCAGTCTCGACTCATAACCAGCCAGTCTCGAGTTATCAATTGTTGGTCTCGACTCGCAATCAACATGGTCTCGACTCGCAATCACACTCTGGTCTCGACTCGACAGTGACTCTGTTGCTACTGGACTCCAAGGTCTCGACTCGCAACAACGTGGTCTCGAGTTGTAACTTTTTAACTCGAAACCATCAGTCTCGACTCGCAACAAGGATTTTGCTATTCCCTGGTCTCGACTCGCAATGTCTGCCTCGACTCCAGTCTCGCCTCAAAACTACTTGGTCTCGACTGAGGTCTTGACTCGAAGCCTTTTGGTCTCGACTCGAAACCTCATTGTCTCGACTTGAAATCTCATTGTCTCGACTCAAAGTTTGACTTTGACTTTACAATTTATCAGTTTGACCTGCAATCTGAGTTGTTGACTGGCTGACTTGTTGACTTGTATAATTTTGCATTTTTGTGAAATTTAGCTAAGTTAACAAGGAACTTTTCAAATACATTCCTATACTTAATGTTTGTATTTTGTGTAGATCATGGATTTGAAGTTCATCTCGACGCACAATCAGGCAGGCTACTTAGCACCACCTCTAGATAAGCACAAGAAGATGTACACTTCGTTGATCAAGGGATTGAATAGTTGAAGAATCGTTCACGCTTTAAGAGAATCCTGTTGTCTGTGAAAGCCTAGTTCAAGAATTTTGGAAGACTGCCTGATTTAATGCACTAGGAGCAGGAGGTAAAAGTGTGATTATTGCTTAAATTCAGAAGAAAAGCGTTACTGTAACCGAACAGATGATAAGGGAGGTTTTGCAGTTTAACGATCAAGAGACAGATCCCATTGAACTTCCGGCTGGAACCATGGAAGCTATTGTGCCTCGTCTGAGCTATGAAGGAACGTATCCCTCGCTAATGAAGAGGTTTGTGCATCCGTATTGGCGATTGTTGGTGCACATGTTCATCTTATGTATGACAGAGAACAGAAGGGGAACGGATCAGCTGAGTATCACTCAATCTGTTGCATTTGTTTGTCTGATAACAAACCAGCCATTCAACTACTCAAAATACATCTTTGAAGGCATGAAGAGAAATGTGATTGGTGTTCGAAAGGATAAGTTTATCATGTATCTGAGGTTCTTACAAATGATGTTTAATGCATGTTATCCAGAGTTGGAGAGATCTGGAAACACCTTGGATTTGAAGCCAATGCGTCCTGCATGTTTTGATGCTCTCACGTCTAAGAGGGGTACAGAAAAGAATTTTGAAGGACTGATTCCGTTGGAGAAGTTTGGTCAGTTTGCTGAGACAGAAGATGTAGCAGCTGAACCAGTGTTAGTACAACCAGTGCCTGTGAATGCTCCACCAGTTAATGCGCCAGTCAATGCTATGATTACTGAAGAGCACGTTGTTCAAGGTGCGGCTGAAGAAGAGCCTGAGACAGAGATCCTCACAATAAACACTGACGATGAAGGCATTGAAATTAGTTGTGATGATAAAGATGAAGTTGAGCTTCCTCCTGAAGCTGAAGCTAGTTCTGCTGTTTCTGCTGTTCAACCAGTGATTACGTATGAGAGTTTGGCTCATTTGTTAAAATCCATAACTGAAAAGATGGGAAATCCTCCTTCAGATCCTTCAGTTCAAAATGAAGAGCAAACGACTAACGACCCAAAGGATCCTGAAACTCAACCATTGAAGTGAAAAAGAAGGGATCCTCGACCTGGTGTGTTTGTTGAGCAAACCAAAGATCAATCCTTGACTGATGCTGATGGTGAAGATGGTTTGTATAATTTTGACTTTGAGAAAGATGCATCCGCTACTGATACTGCTACTGAAACAGTGTTTGATTTTGATGTTGATACACCAAGAATGGATGTGGATGTTACGTCTACAGAGATTCAAGTTACCACTACTGTTTCTACTCCAATCATCGAGTCAACACCACCTGCTACTACTGCTATTGCAAGTTCGTCAGGAACAGTTCATGAGGAACCTTGCAGTTCAAGTGGAAAACGGCCTGCAGAATCACTAAGAATGTCGTTTGATGATGATTCAAGTGATGATGATGAGTTTATAATTATTAGAGAGATAAAGAAAAAAATAGTTGTGCTTGAGCAAGACTCGATCCATAAAGATGCTAAGATCATTCAGCTTGAAGATACTATTGTGCAAAAGAATCAACAAATTGATCAGTTTCAAGGTGATGTCAGTTTGTTGTTCAACATGGTAAATGATCTACGTGGTAAATTGGAGAAGAAGTTTGGCAACGAATTTTCTGATCCGACTAACATAGAGAGTAGAAGAAAAGTTGAAGAAGGTCGAGCAATGGCTTTTGCTAAGGCTGGTGCTGAAAGAGCTACTGCAATGGATCAGTATTTCAAGAAAGTTACTGACACAGATGCTGACAAAGCAAAAGCTAAGAGATTGAAGAAGAAAAGAGAGTTTGTTATTCTGAAAAACAAGAATCTCAATCCTGATGATGACGATGCTCAAGCCACTCATCATTTGATGGATGTTGGTCAAAATTACTATGACAAAGTTGGGAATCGCTAAGGTATTGTAAACTGGGGTTTTGATCATGATCGTCACAGATGGTGGATCAAGAGAAAGGTTGGACCTATTGGTACAAAAATCCTGCTCAGTTTCAGACATTCACTAAGGTGGACTTAATTACTCTATCAAGGTCACCTTATGTGGATGATCAGCCTGGTGGGTATGGATATTTATTCTTTGAGAGATTGCAGAGATAAGTTACTGTAGGTTTTCCTTCTATGCACACTTTTGAATCCATTGTCACTCCTGCTAAGGGTGTTAAAGATCCACGCACCAACAATAGGATGAAGATTGTGTCATGGCCACCAACTGACAAGGGGAAGACAATTCCCTTGGTCAAGAAAATTCCTAAAGTTACTCTGAAGACCATGCATTTTTGGGTATATGATGAACGATTAGGGCAAGCTGTGATTGTTTGCGATGATGATGTGAGTTTTCTATTGGTCGATCAAGTGGATTTACTGAACTTGTATCGTGAAGATCTGGAAGTGCTTGCTCGAAATTAGATCAGAGTTACATAAAAGTACGAAGAAGTTGCTAAAGGTTGGACTGTTGTTGTTGCTTCAGTCATACACATTCGTACAAAAGGATTTGGTGGATTCAAAGACAGGTTGGGAGGTAGTGGAGGCCATTAAAGTCAGAAGAACCTCTATGCATAAACCTAGGGGGAGATTGTTGGAACCTGAAGGTTTATTCATAGAGGGTTACAGTAGTTCAGGGGTTGATATGTAACATTTTGTTTAATGTCTATTTGGGTCGAATTAGTTGATAATGGGTCTAGCAAGTTTCGGTTTGGGCCATAGGGATTTCGGTCCATATTGTTTAGTATATAAGTCAACCTCAAACATATGTTTGAGGTTGATCAGTTGCTCGAGGAGAGGCCAGCCGAACTGCCTTTTGAAGTGTTGTATCAGTCTAGTTCAATCGTGGAATGCAAGATATTCTGGTTTGTGTTGATTATCATTGTTTTAGTTATATTATTGTTCTTGAATCAACTTGTGTTTGATTTCTACACACTCACAAGTTCTTGTTTAATATCATTGAAATATCCAAACCGGTTTTACAAATGTTGAACAAGCAACCTCCAGCCCTAAAGCTCAAGACAAGGAATAAAGACTCTCAGAGTCCGCAACGGTCTAGAGAGGATATTGATAGAACGTTTTGAGACCGTTGGTACTTGAGTTTAATAGTTTAGAGCTTGTTTATAATAGTTAGATAAGTTATAAGGGCCAAATATGCACTTTTGTAATATGTCTAATCAGGGGCAGCGTAATTGTAACCCCAGCGTATTTATAATTACGATGGGTAATCAGTCTCTATATATATATGAGTGTACCACATCTTAGGTTTCCAAGTTTCTTGGACTAAGGTGGTTTTGTGTTATTCATTTGTGCAATCTTCTGATTCTTGTGCTTAAATCCGATATCCAGGCTCTTTGAATGTGTTTATCATTATGGGATTACTAATCAACTTTGGTTTATTCATCCTTGGTCAAGATCCTTTATCTTATTCTTAGTTTTCTTACTTTTATCACTCAAACACCTAATCAATAAGTGTTTGTGTGTGTCAATAATTATAACTGTGATCCAAAGCTGATTTGGGACTCACAGTTGGAGAACAACGTCAAATGACATAGACCGTGGGATTTTTACAATGAGGTGTATGTAAACATATATGGGGAAGATGTCTGGTTGGGCATGTGGTTTAGGAAACGAAAACACCCCAAATGACCAGCAAACCAAACAACTAATTGACCTCAAGATCAAGTACACAACAAAAATCCTATTGCATGAGATAAATGAGAGAAGAAAAGGATTGGTAAAATTATTAAACAAATTCTTGAACTTAGGGAAAGAAAGAATAACGGAACTGTACGAATCAAGATTGCAAAGGATTGAAGAAAGGGTGGTCGCTGAAGTAGATTAGTTTGTTAAGAAGACATACTTATATGTTATATTGAATTACCTTGCATGCTAATGTTATGACCCTATGTATGTTATATAATAGATCACATGTATACTTAACAAACTATTTTTTTTGTTTACCCTATGCATGTTATACAAAGATCACCTGTATATTTTCTCCATGTTTCAAAACGCCATATAATACAACACAATCTAGGTTATATATGTTACATAAAAATGCCAAAAAACATAAAAAATAGAAAAATAACATTTTCATGCTATATTATAAAAACGCCAAAAATACTAGATACGTCATATCTGTCTACCCGTCTCACCCTTTCAAACACTCCAAGAAAACCATAAAACGCCAAACAAAAATAAGGAACAAAAATGGCACAAGTTATCTCATGGAGGTTCAAACGAATGGATAGACGATTCGTTCTAAAGGTCTCAGACAGAAGAAGGGTGAAGGTCAAGACCATCAACGCCATACTTCGCATGGATGAGGCAGTCCAAAGGGATATTCTTGCCCTGGTGTTCCAATTGCCAACCAATGTGAAATAATTGAAACAATAATAAGAAGATTGAAGAGAAGATTTCAAGCGGATGATGATGATGGTTATGAGCAACCAACCGGTACGTTACTAGTTGGAGTTTGAATGAACAATTAAGGATGGTGACAGTTGCATATAGCAACGGAGAGAAGGATACCTTCACAATGGACCAAGTGTTGAACATGGATAATTTTCACTTCCTTAACCAACTCTATGATTTAACACCTTCACATTATCACAAATAGGATTGTGATTATGTTTAAATCAAGGAATCCAGGCAGGCTAAACCAGTTGATGGAGTTAAACGCCAATGTAGTTGATGATGACGAGTCTGAGGAAAGTGAAGTGCAAAGCAATGGGTACATCTCTAATGTAATCCCACTCGATGAGGAGTATTAATTTGATCTGTTATATTTCGTTTCCATTGTAATGTTTGTGCGGTTTTATGAATGAATTATGTTTAAGACGCCATGAACGCCATGATATTTACTTTGAATCCTTCATAAACAAAGTGAATCCTTTGTTTTGTATTCATTATAACGTTTGTCTGATTTTATAAATAAATTATGATGATCGTATGACGCCATGATATTTACTTTGAATCCTTTATAAATAAATAAAACAAATGCCATCAAATTTGTTTAGTAAAACATTAATTAAACACCAAAAAATGTTCCACACAATACATGAGGGCGTTGTGTAGAATAAAAAATGGGAGAAAATTAATAGACAAGGTAAAAAGATAAAAATGCCCCCTAGGTGATTTGTAGCTCACGCCACGTGTTTCTCTCTGATCTGTTTTCACCGTTTTCACACTTTCAATCATTATATATATATATAGTGGAGGGTTCAAATAAGAAGAAATTTTTTGTAAGAAGAAAAAAGATGAAGTTTTAACCAATAAGAATGCTTCATTTTACTTTATTTAAAATTTGCATTTAGTTTTAATGTAAGGATATATTTGTAAAGTTACATAGATCATTAATTTCTAGTCTTACTCTTTAATAGCTAACTACATTAAATTTGTAACTTATTTTCAAAATATATATTTTAAAAAAAATAATAATAATTTATAGTGTAGGACAAATTACTAGGTGTGTAGGATAAATTACGAGTTGTGTAGGATAAATTTAAATATGTGTAGGGTAAATTTCGAAATGTATAAAATAACGTTTTATGTGTGTAGGTAACAAAATTAGTGAATGATAGTCTTTATGAGTAATTAATTACTTAAAGATAGTAATAAATGAGATGAAAGAAAAACTACTTAATATTTTACAATTGTACCATTTTTTTCTTTTTGTTCTCAATTAAATTTTCTTCTCAAATAAACCTCCCCATATATATATATATATATATATATATATATAGGGTTAGATTAAACTGTGAATAACCCCCTTAATTGTGAACACTAGAGAACTAATCCTAGCCCTTTATTATCAATAAACAAGTGTAAATCAATGGCCAAAATTTGATGATGAAAATACACTAGTGTTCACTCTAGAACCCTACCGTATATACAAGTATATATATATATATAGTGTGAGCTTCATTTGTGAACACTAAAAAAGTGGGGAACCGGGGAACACTCTTAAAAATTTAACTTAACATGTTAAAAATTAACATTTTAAACATCTTTTTCGACGCTTCTCCTTATATATACTTGTAGAAGCATTTTTAATAAAAAAAATCAAAAACTAAAAATATTAAAAAAAAACAATTAAAAAAAGGCTAAAAAATGTTTTTTTTAGAAAAATTATTTTTTTACTCGACTAGTTTCTTCTCCTTTTTATAAAGAAAAGCGCTGAAATTTTTTTTTAAAAAAAATATTTTTAACATGTTAAGTTAATTCTATAAGATATAACTATTTTTTAAACATTTTTTTATATTTTTAGTTTTTGATTTTTTTTATCAAAAATGTTTCTACTTGTATTTATAAGAAAAAACGCCGAAAAAAATTAGAAATATTTTTTAACATGTTAAGTATAATTTTTAAAAGTGTTCCCCCGTTCCCCACTTTTTTAGTGTTCCCCAATAAACTCTCCCCTATATATATATATATATATATACACACATATATATATAGGGTACCGCTAAAATGAAAACAACCTCCAGTTGTAAGAACCGAGAGAACCATTTTCTATCTACTAGATCAACAAGATGGATAGACAAAATTAAAGTATTTAAAAATAATATTAAGTCTTTTTGTCTTATTATGTCTTTAATATTTTAACCAAAATGGTAGTTTAGTAAATTACTTTTTTTTGTCTTTTTGTCTTTATTGTTTTTTATTACTTTTGTTATTATTATATTAATTTTTATTTTTAAACATAATTTTTTTTTATTAAAAGCATTTTGAAATTCAATTTTTTTATTAAACTTTTTACGTTTTACGTTAAACTTATTACGTTTTACGTAAAACTTTTTACGTTTTACGTTAAAATTTTTACGTTTTACGTTAAAATTTTTACGTTTTACGTTAAACTTTTTACGTTTTACGTTTTACGTTAAACTTTTTACATTTTTCGTTTCACGCTAAACTTTTTACGTTTTACGTTAAACTTTTTACGTTAAAAAACTTTACGTTTTACGTTAAAAAGTTTACGTTTTACGTTAAAAAGTTTACGTTTTACGTTAAAAAGTTTACGTTTTACGTTAAAAAGTTTACGTTTTACATTAAAAAGTTTACGGTTTTAACTTTTATGTTAAAAACTTTACGTTTTACGTTAAAAAATTACGTTTTACGTTAAAAAGTTTACGGTTTTAGCCTTTTTTTTCAAAAACTTTTTTACACAAAACGAACGCACCCAAAAATCGCAACTCGGTATGTGTCTCAGATAGATTGTTATCATCATCGACTGGAAAAAAAATCAACAACAAAATCAAAACAATGTTTGGATTCTTGAAAAAAACGGGGTTTGGCTTAGATTTTTTTCCGATAATTAGAGGCTGCAAAATGGGGTTGCATGTTCAAAAATCTACCATCCACCAACCGTGCCGCGCCATCGTCATAAAAAATATATGTTTTTTTTTGCATCATCACCGCCCAAATCCAAACGGATCAAAACCCACAAAGTTCACTCTTCGAAATCTACCAAAAAGCACCTGATTCAAAACATTCAAAAAGCACCAGATTCAACAGATTCAAACGTTCAAAAGCACCATATTAAAACATTCAAAAGCTCCGAGATTCAAAAACATTCAAAAAAAGCACCAGCAAACATTCAAAAGCACCAGCAAAAACATCCAGATTCAAACATTCAAAATCACCAGCAAAAACCCTTACCAATAAACGCTTGAACATCATCAGCCGTAAAACAAACCGACGAGGAACAAACGCAGTAACAACATCAGCCACCGCCGCTCACACATAAGTGAAACCCCTCTGTGCGGCGGTGGCATCCACCGGAGACTGATACAACACCTTTCCCCAACCCTACCGCTGCCCCTTCACCCACCGTCGACATCAACCCCACCACCACAAACCGCCTTCATCCACCGTCGACATCAACCCCACCACTACAAACCGCCTTCATCCACCCCCACCATCACAAACGCCCTTCACCCACCGTTCACCACCACATCGCCGCAAAAAAACACAACCACCAAGAGAGAGAGAGATAGACAGAGAGAGCATATCTGAGTTCTGTGTGTGTGTGACGATGGAGGTGGGGTGTGTGGCGGCGGTATTCTGTGTGGCAGAGTGACGAAGGAGATGGGGTGTGTGGCGGCCGTAGGGTGACGGTGGAGGTGGAATCAACATAGATCCAAATGGTGGAAAGAAGAAGAGCAGAGGATTCAAGGGTGACGGTGGAGGTGGAATCAAACTAGAGAGAGATAGTTGAGAGATTTGAAGATAGATCTGTGATTCAAACGGATATAAAGAGAAAGATATAGAAGTAGAAGAAAGAGGAGAGAGGTATTTAAAGTCAGGTGACTTTAATGAAGAGAGAGTGGAGATTTGACATTTGGGGTAAATGACTAAAATACCCTTTAGGTTGGCATAATCTGATTGGTTGAGAGTGGTTCTCATGGTTCTTACAACTGGGGGTGGTTTTCATTTTAGCGGCTCTCTATCTCTCTCTCTCTCTCTATATATCTATATATATATATATATGTTGAACGGTAAAGAATCTCACTTGTAAACCTAACCTGCTCGGGGTTATGTCCAAGATCGATTCCTAGACCGCTATGAGAACGTGACCCCTTGATGTGCGGGAACCGGGTGGAATCCGTAAACCCCCCCTCCCCCCGGGTCACGTTTGAACCCGGGATTAAAGCCCCGATTCATCCATTCACACAAAATGTCCCTTAAAAATGTCCAAGCGAAAATCGAACATGTGTCTCCACTAAGGAGGGTAGACCTTTTGACCACTCTACTAACATCTCAGGACATTAAATTTATTATATTAACTATTCATAGTCAATCATAGATATCCCTAATTAAATTTATATTAAATTTCTAAATGTATAATATTTTAATATTATTATTATTATTATTTAATTGGAGAGAGAGCCGAAAAAACAAAAAAAAAGATAGTCTAGAATTTTGTTATATGTCCTCTACTATTTTTATTTATTAAATAGTATTACATCTATATATTATACTAGTTATTACCATCCCTGCGTTGTCGGGCAACAAGTCGAATGTCTCTCTCATAACATCTATGTTTGTGTTTCGGTTACTTGTACCTACTACTCATAACACATTCTAAAAAAATTACATCGAATCAATCAATTAAAACAAAACACTGCCATACTTTTGCAAAAGAAAAAAAAACTAAAATAATGAAAAGACTATAATTTTAAACTGGGACAAAATTGTAATTTATCAAGACAAATGAGCGTGTGCCAGACAGCTGACTGGTACGAATAAAAATTACACCGAGTCAACCAGTTAAAACAAAACACTACCATAGTTTTGTCAAAAAAAAAACTAAAACGATGGCATGACTGTAATTTTACATTGGGGGCGAATTTGTAATTTGACAGGAAAAAAAATAAAAACGATGGCAAAACAGTAAATTTGGACTGAGGGCAAAATCGTAAATTGGCTGGGAGGAAAAAAAAAACCAATAGAAAAACTGTAAATTTAAACGGGGCAAAATCGTAATTTGGCTGGACCAATGGGGAGTGTCAGGCAGCTTGCCTGGTACTACTACACCGAGCCAACCAATTAAGACAAAACACTACCATAGTTTTATAAAAAAAAACACTAAACGATGGCATGACTGTAATTTTAAATCGGGGGCAAATTCGTAGTTTGACAAAGAAAAAAAACAAAAAACAATGGCAAAACTATAAATTTTAGCTGAGAGCAAAACCGTAATTTGGCTAGGAGAAGAGAAAAACATAACCAATGACAAAACTGTAAATTTAAACGTGGCAAAATTGTAATCTGGCTGGACAAATGAGATGCAACTGCCTAACTCTATTCCTCTCACTGAAGATGTATTATTAGTAAATATATAAATTTATTACATTTTTCAGTAAACAGTATATATTGGAAGAACTGCTAAGACCAATCAAGCGTGAGATCAAGGTAGTGTTTGGTATGCAGGAATGAGAGGTGTAATGGAATGAATGATTACGAGGGAATGAAAAAAATGGTGTTTGGTTGGTGAATGGAATGGAATCACCTATTCCAAAAGGCATTATATTCCCTCAAAATCATTCCTTCCACCCCCCATATTTTTTTTTCCATTCCATCCCCTCTTGCATCATTCATCAACAACACCATAATCCACCACCTTCGCCACAACCCACCACCACCCACCACCGACGCCATCGCCGCCACCCGCCACCACCTCACCCCGACAGCCACCGCTGCCGCCGCCACCCACTCACCACTGTTATCACCCACAACTACGACCAACCGCCAACGCCACTCGCCGCCGCCGCCGCCCACCACCATTGTCACCACCAACCGCCGCCACCGCCACCAACCGCCACCTCTGCTACCACCCACCACCAACGACCACTTTGCCGCCACCACCACTCATCGTCACCATCGCACCGCCACTCGTCGCCACCACCACCACTCATCGCCGCCGCCGACACCCACCACCGCCACCTATAACCACTCACAATCACTACCACTGACCACCACCACAACTCACCGCTGATTTTATTACTCCGTTTTTCTTGTCTGCCGAACAATACACAATAATAATTCATTCCATTCACACATGGTAACCAAACATGACATGGAATTGTAATGATCCATTGCATTCCCTCGTCCATTCCATTACCACGTCCATTCCATTCCTTTGTCCATTCCATTACCCCAAACCAAACAGACCCCAAGTTATTGAGAACTAGGGAATAAATTAACTTTTTATCGTTTTTAATCAAAACTACGTCGTTTTGTTTAATTGATTTTGCGTCTAACGTTAGACGCCTAGCAGCATCGTATCTACTTTTCTAATAAACCTATATACAACTTGTTCTTTATATTACCACATCTTGTAGCCAGCTATTATGATAGACTTAATACACTATTTTTTAACTTGATAAGGTAAATTGTTACTTATTACATGGTATCATTTTATACCTTTTCTGCGCTATTGAACATATAAATCATAAAAATATACACATAACTCTAATTTACAGATCATATTTGTCAACTGACTTTTATTATTATTATTATTATTATTATTATTATTATTATTATTATTATTTAATACTTATTATTAATATTTAATAATACAAATAAAATAGTGGCACAAGTGTCCATTTTAAGGTTAACTCACATGGGTTTCCCGTCCCGGTGGAAAACATGGATTATGGGTATTTTATTCTCCGGTAAAGCGTCGGTCTTAGTCAACGGGTCTCCTACGGGGGAGTTTCATTACAAGAGGGGCCTAAGGCAAGGAGACCCGTTATCCCCATTCTTATTTACGATAGATATGGAAGCTTTACATGTGCTTATGGTGAAAGCAGTTGGGTCGGGTGTGTATAAAGGGTTAAAATTACCGAATAATGGGCCAAGTCTATCGCATTTATTTTATGCAGATGACTCTATTTTTTTGGGGTTATGGGATATAGAAAATTTGAAATCAATGCGGAGAATATTGAGGATATTTTTCATGGTGTCGGGGCTAAAGGTTAATCATAACAAAAGCTTTCTTTACGGGGTTGGGGTAAGTGATACAACGATTGAGAGTATGGCCGATACACTGAATTGTAAAATGGGTCGGTTTCCTTTCACGTACCTAGGATTGAAAGTCGGTACAAATATGAATAAGGTGGGAAATTGGAAGGAAGTAATTGATAAATTCAATAAGAGGTTGTCAAACTGGAAGGCAAATCAATTATCGTTCGCCGGGAGACTTACGTTGGTAAAATCGGCACTCGGCTCCTTACCGAACTATTTTTTGTCCTTGTATAAAGCACCAAAGAAAGTGATAAAAATACTAGAAGGGATCAGGAGACGATTCCTTTGGGGAGGATGTGGGGGTGTGAACAAAATTCGGTGGGTGAAATGGGAAAGAATAGTGACCGGAAAAAACACGGGTGGGCTCGGGATAGGGGGAATAAAGGAAATGAATATGGCTCTTTTGATGAAATGGAGGTGGAGACTCAAAACAGAACCGGAACAGTTATGGGTCAAGGTGATTGAATCAATACACAGGAATAGTAGGTCTATGAGAAGTATACCGTTAAAAAAATCAGCATCAGGTGTATGGAAAGCGATTGTGGGAATGGAAGATGAATTTAAAAAAGTCGGCATTGAAGCGACCCGGTGTCTTAGAAGCAAAGTCGGAGCTGGTGATAAAACACTATTCTGGATGGACTCGTGGGTGATTTATAGACCACTAAGGGAGAAATTTCCACTTGTGTTCGGATTAGCTAAAAACAAAATGAATAAAGTTCAGCAAAATTACGTAAAAAACCAGGGAGGAGTGTTGTGGGACTGGAGTTGGACTAGACTACCAAATAGTGCCGAAGAAAATGATGAATGGGACCTGCTGAAATCACTGTTGCAACAACAAAATGTGGGGCAAAACAGCGATGTGTGGAGTTGGAAGGATAACATCACGGATGGATACTCGGTTAAGGATGTTAGGAGAGATGTGGCTGGCTTTATGGATGTGAATGCCGCACCAAACAACTTTGAGTGGAGCAAGATAGCAACAGCAAAAGTTAACTTGTTCGCATGGAGAGCGGCTGAAGACAGAATCCCGACGTTGGTAGCCTTAAAGAAAAGGGGGCTGCAAATCGGAGCGGATATATGTAAAGTATATGGTCTCGCGGCGGAACCGGCTGATAATATTGTCATTCAATGCCCAGTAGCGAAAGAGGTATGGCTGCTTTTGTGGTCCTGGATGAAAATTCCAATGCGTGATCATAGTGAAAGTATGAGTAGAAGGTTCAACGAAATGTCGGGCTGGCCGAGGAAAAAGGAGAAAATTATATATGCTATACATCTCTTAGCCGCATGGAGCCTATGGAAAAACATGAATAATAAAGTATACAACGACAAAACCACGGTGCCAGTTAAATTAGTAGAAGAAATCAAAGAGGAGTCGTTCGAATGGATAAATTTAAGAACAAGACGAATCAGGATAACATGGAACGAATGGAGAAGTTTTTCTATACTGGAGTAGTTAGTTATATATGATATATGTAGTCGAAAGTTTTGATATGTATTCTTGATGTAGTCTCTTTGGATTTTGATGTATCTTGATGTATACTCGATGGGGGAGGCGATATTTAGCATCTTGCTTTATGTCGTCTCTTTGGTCTGGAGGAATAAAAGTGTTTTGTTTGCTGTTAAAAAAAAAAAAAAAGATAGTGTTTTTGGGTTCTCTAGTGTTGATGTGAGTTTGTCATGATGGCGTATGGACATTATCATGTTCTTCTTGACATCTTTATGCATTGGAATCATGACCAAATATTTTTTTTTTTTGGAAGGTGACTTTCATGTACTGGACCTTAATGGTCACCGGGTTCATGTCGAAGACAATCCCCCGTCAGCCCCGCACTACGTCGCGATGTTCGATTGGGCCCCGGCCGCCGCGCAAGCTGACTTCCGCCCGGAAACCATACTGCCCCCACACGAGAGACTCGCTGGGGTAACAGCTGGGTAAAACCGGGTTGCCCTCAAGACCGCACCATGCCTCGGTAGGATACGGTCTATCATTGGGACGTCCCCCCCCCCCCCTAAGACCACGAGTGGGAGTCGAACCGGTGACCTCCCAAAGGAGGGGCCGGCCCAACATACCCAATGGGAACCACTGGGCCACGGAGGGAGGATTATCCTTGTGTTATCATTTCATTTTATTTATCTTTGTTATTAGAAATTATTATTTTTATATTTTACCTTTATGTTTAATAATTATAAAAAATAATAATATACTAGTTTAGCGAAAGGAAATTTCATAAAGTGTTAAATCATTCGAATTTGGCCCATTGCCCCCATCATAAACGAGTAAATTTAAAAAGAAAGTTAGATGGGCCATATTAACATTGTCGTGCAAGTACAATTAGCCTTGCTTCTAAAATGAGCCAATCCATTTAAGCATACTATTATATACTATCAATCCGGCTCAGGGTGGAGTTAGTGTGTTAGCAGGGCTAACACGGGTAGCACGGACTATCCCTTATCCCCGTCTCCGTAATGTAAAAATACCGCTCAATTTTGTCTTCATAGTGTAAAAATACTCTTAAACTTCGTCTACGTTATACAAAGGATACCCCTAATTCCAAAAAACAAAATTTGGGATGCCCACTAAACTTTTGGACTAGATCCGCCACTTATCCGGCTCATTACCTAAAATGAGCCAATCCATTTAAGCCTACTATTATACTATCAATCCGGCTCATTACATCCCTTGATGAAACTGTTTACAAATTTTACGTTTAGAAGATGCTAAAAATATATTAAAGAATTTGATCTCACATAAAGAACGAAATTTTATTTAAGATGATTCTGTTAATTTATAATAACACTAACTTATAAACCCGTGTATTGCATGGGTTGAATTTTTAAAAATTACCAATCATAAATTTGTATAGAATCCTTATAGGTGAAATGACTTATCACATAATACATAGTGTCTAAATTGTACAAAATAAAACAGGTTATATCACAAATAAGAATCCAAAATAAATAAAACTTATAAAGAGGTTGAAAGTAATGTAATCATATTAGGTCACAATAGATGCATACACCTAGAATTATCTATATTTATATATATTTTATTTTATTTATTTATTTATTTATTTATTTAAATTAAAATCTCAACGAAATGAACAGTTTTTTTATTTTATATTATAATAAATTATTATAATAATTGTTATTCTCTTTACTTTTTAAGTTTGATAAGTTTAGTAATCTCAACGAAATGAACAGTTTTTTTTTAATTTTATATTATAATAATTGTTATTATCTTTACTTTTTAAGTTTGATAAGTTTGGTGTCAACCGTTAGTTGTATCGAAAATACCGGTTCAACGCTAAAAGTCGGTACCGGATTGAGTTTGATAGTCTTTTAGTTCGAAAAATTTGGTACTGCTACCCAGTACCATTTGCTCATCCCCGCTACCCAGTACCATTTGCTCATCCCTGATCACGAGTACCGTACGAACAACAATGGTATCGTACACCTTTCTTTAGTTTCAGGGGTAGGGATGAGCTCAGTGCCAACTGATACCCCGGTTACGGTATCGGTATATGAATGTAAAAACCGGTAGCGAACCGATACCAGGAATGCCAAACGTCAGTACCGAACTGATACTTAGGATCTTTCGGTTCAGAAAATTCGGTACCGGTACCCATTACTATTTGCTCATCTCTGACTACGGGTTTCTACCGAACAACATCATTACCATACAACTTTTTAGTTGATTTTCTTTCGGTTATTTTTTAGTGTTTTTTTCTACATTTTCTTTTTATTCTTGTTAGCGGTTCCGTGTGCAACGCGCTTGTATTGATTTCAAACACATATAAACACAGACCAAATAACAAAATAAGTTCGCCGCATCTCAATGAAATGAACAGTTTTTTTTATTTTATATTATAATAAATTATTATAATAATTGTTATTCTCTTTACTTTTTAAGTTTGATAAGTTTGATAATCTCAACGAAATGAACAGTTTATTTTATTTTATATTATAATAAATTATTATAATAATTGTTATTCTCTTTACTTTTTAAGTTTGATAAGTTTGGTGTCAACCGGTAGTTGTATCGGAAATACCGGTTCAACGCTAAAAGTCGGTACCGGATTGAGTTTGATAGTCTTTTAGTTGGAAAATTTTGGTACTGCTACCCAGTACCATTTGCTCATCCCTGTTACCCAGTACCATTTGCTCATCCCTGATCACGGGTACCGTACGAACAACAACGGTATCGAACACCTTTTTTTTAGTTTCAGGGGTAAGGATGAGCTCAGTGCCAACTGATACCCCGGTTACGGTATCGGTATATGAATGTAAAAACCGGTAGCGAACCGATACCAGGAACGCCAAACGTCAGTACCGAACTGGTACTTAGGATCTTTCGGTTCAGAAAATTCGGTACCGGTACCCATTACTATTTGCTCATCTCTGACTACGGGTTTCTACCGAACAACATCATTACCATACAACTTTTTAGTTGATTTTCTTTCGGTTATTTTTTAGTGTTTTTTCTACATTTTCTTTTTATTCTTGTCAGCGGTTCCGTGTGCAACGCGCTTGTATTGATTTCAAACACATATAAACACAGACCAAATAACAAAATAAGTTCGCCGCATCTCAACGAAAAGAACAGTTTTTTTTATTTTATATTACGATAAATTATTATAATAATTATTATTCTCTTTACTTTTTAAGTTTGATAAGTTTGGTAATCTCAACGAAATGAACAGTTTTTTTTATTTTATATTATAATAATTGTTATTCTCTTTACTTTTTAAGTTTGATAAGTTTGGTGTCAACCGGTAGTTGTATCGAAAATACCGGTTCAACGCTAAAAGTCGGTACCGGATTGAGTTTGATAGTCTTTTAGTTCGAAAAATTTGGTACTGCTACCCAATACCATTTGCTCATCTCTGTTACCCAGTACCATTTGCTCATCCCTGATCACAGGTACCGTACGAACAACAACGGTATCGTACACCTTTTTTTTAGTTTCAGGGGTAGGGATGAGCTTCGTGCCAACTGATACCCCGGTTACGGTATCGGTATATGAATGTAAAAACCGGTAGCGAACCAATACCAGGAACGCCAAACGTCAATACCGAACTGGTACTTAGGATCTTTCGGTTCAGAAAATTCGGTACCGGTACCCATTACTATTTGCTCATCTCTGACTACGGGTTTCTACCGAACAACATCATTACCATACAACTTTTTAGTTGATTTTCTTTAGGTTATTTTTTAGTGTTTTTTTCTACATTTTCTTTTTATTCTTGTCAGCGGTTCCGTGTGCAACGCGCTTGTATTGATTTCAAACACAGACCAAATAACAAAATAAGTTCGCCGCCATCTCAACGAAATGATCAGTTTTTTTTTATTCTATATTATAATAAATTATTATAATAATTGTTATTCTCTTTACTTTTTAATTTTGAAAAGTTTAGTAATCTCAACGAAATGAACAGTTTTTTTTTAATTTTATATTATAATAATTGTTATTCTCTTTACTTTTTAAGTTTGATAAGTTTGGTGTCAACCGTTAGTTGTATCGAAAATGCCGGTTCAACGCTAAAAGTCGGTACCGGATTGAGTTTGATAGTCTTTTAGTTCGAAAAATTTGGTACTGTTACCCAGTCCCATTTGCTCATCCTTGCTACCCAGTACCATTTGCTCATCCCTGATCACGGGTACCGTACGAACAACAACGGTATCGTACACCTTTTTTTAGTTTCAGGGGTAGGGATGAGCTCACTGCCAACTGATACCCCGGTTACGGTATCGGTATATGAATGTAAAAACCGGTAGCGAACCGATACCAGGAACGCCAAACGTCAATACCGAACTGGTACTTAGGATCTTTCGGTTCAGAAAATTCGGTACCGGTACCCATTACTATTTGCTCATCTCTGACTACGGGTTTCTACCGAACAACATCATTACCATACAACTTTTTAGTTGATTTTCTTTCGGTTATTTTTTAGTGTTTTTTTCTACATTTTCTTTTTATTCTTGTTAGCGGTTCCGTGTGCAACGCGCTTGTATTGATTTCAAACACATATAAACACAGACCAAATAACAAAATAAGTTCGCCGCATCTCAATGAAATGAACAGTTTTTTTTATTTTATATTATAATAAATTATTATAATAATTGTTATTCTCTTTACTTTTTAAGTTTGATAAGTTTGATAATCTCAACGAAATGAACAGTTTATTTTATTTTATATTATAATAAATTATTATAATAATTGTTATTCTCTTTACTTTTTAAGTTTGATAAGTTTGGTGTCAACCGGTAGTTGTATCGGAAATACCGGTTCAACGCTAAAAGTCGGTACCGGATTGAGTTTGATAGTCTTTTAGTTGGAAAATTTTGGTACTGCTACCCAGTACCATTTGCTCATCCCTGTTACCCAGTACCATTTGCTCATCCCTGATCACGGGTACCGTACGAACAACAACGGTATCGAACACCTTTTTTTTAGTTTCAGGGGTAAGGATGAGCTCAGTGCCAACTGATACCCCGGTTACGGTATCGGTATATGAATGTAAAAACCGGTAGCGAACCGATACCAGGAACGCCAAACGTCAGTACCGAACTGGTACTTAGGATCTTTCGGTTCAGAAAATTCGGTACCGGTACCCATTACTATTTGCTCATCTCTGACTACGGGTTTCTACCGAACAACATCATTACCATACAACTTTTTAGTTGATTTTCTTTCGGTTATTTTTTAGTGTTTTTTCTACATTTTCTTTTTATTCTTGTCAGCGGTTCCGTGTGCAACGCGCTTGTATTGATTTCAAACACATATAAACACAGACCAAATAACAAAATAAGTTCGCCGCATCTCAACGAAAAGAACAGTTTTTTTTATTTTATATTACGATAAATTATTATAATAATTATTATTCTCTTTACTTTTTAAGTTTGATAAGTTTGGTAATCTCAACGAAATGAACAGTTTTTTTTATTTTATATTATAATAATTGTTATTCTCTTTACTTTTTAAGTTTGATAAGTTTGGTGTCAACCGGTAGTTGTATCGAAAATACCGGTTCAACGCTAAAAGTCGGTACCGGATTGAGTTTGATAGTCTTTTAGTTCGAAAAATTTGGTACTGCTACCCAATACCATTTGCTCATCTCTGTTACCCAGTACCATTTGCTCATCCCTGATCACAGGTACCGTACGAACAACAACGGTATCGTACACCTTTTTTTTAGTTTCAGGGGTAGGGATGAGCTTCGTGCCAACTGATACCCCGGTTACGGTATCGGTATATGAATGTAAAAACCGGTAGCGAACCAATACCAGGAACGCCAAACGTCAATACCGAACTGGTACTTAGGATCTTTCGGTTCAGAAAATTCGGTACCGGTACCCATTACTATTTGCTCATCTCTGACTACGGGTTTCTACCGAACAACATCATTACCATACAACTTTTTAGTTGATTTTCTTTAGGTTATTTTTTAGTGTTTTTTTCTACATTTTCTTTTTATTCTTGTCAGCGGTTCCGTGTGCAACGCGCTTGTATTGATTTCAAACACAGACCAAATAACAAAATAAGTTCGCCGCCATCTCAACGAAATGATCAGTTTTTTTTTATTCTATATTATAATAAATTATTATAATAATTGTTATTCTCTTTACTTTTTAATTTTGAAAAGTTTAGTAATCTCAACGAAATGAACAGTTTTTTTTTAATTTTATATTATAATAATTGTTATTCTCTTTACTTTTTAAGTTTGATAAGTTTGGTGTCAACCGTTAGTTGTATCGAAAATGCCGGTTCAACGCTAAAAGTCGGTACCGGATTGAGTTTGATAGTCTTTTAGTTCGAAAAATTTGGTACTGTTACCCAGTCCCATTTGCTCATCCTTGCTACCCAGTACCATTTGCTCATCCCTGATCACGGGTACCGTACGAACAACAACGGTATCGTACACCTTTTTTTAGTTTCAGGGGTAGGGATGAGCTCACTGCCAACTGATACCCCGGTTACGGTATCGGTATATGAATGTAAAAACCGGTAGCGAACCGATACCAGGAACGCCAAACGTCAATACCGAACTGGTACTTAGGATCTTTCGGTTCAGAAAATTCGGTACCGGTACCCGTTACTATTTCCTCATCTCTGACTACGGGTTTCTACCGAACAACATCATTACCATACAACTTTTTAGTTGATTTTCTTTCGGTTATTTTTTAGTGTTTTTTTCTAAATTTTCTTTTTATTCTTGTCAGCGGTTCCGTGTGCAACGCGCTTGTATTGATTTCAAACACATATAAACACAGACCAAATAACAAAATAAGTTCGCCGCATCTCAACGAAATGAACAGTTTTTTTATTGTATATTATAATAAATTATTATAATAATTGTTATTCTCTTTACTTTTTAAGTTTGATAAGTTTGATAATCTCAACGAAATGAACAGTTTTTTTTTTATTTTATATTATAATAAATTATTATAATAATTGTTATTCTCTTTACTTTTTAAGTTTGATAAGTTTGGTGTCAACCGGTAGTTGTATCGAAAATACCGGTTCAACGCTAAAAGTCGGTACCGGATTGAGTTTGATAGTCTTTTAGTTGGAAAATTTTGGTACTGCTACCCAGTACCATTTGTTCATCCCTGTTACCCAGTACCATTTGCTCATCCCTGATCACGGGTACCGTACGAACAACAACGGTATCGAACACCTTTTTTTTAGTTTCAGGGGTAAGGATGAGCTCAGTGCCAACTGATACCCCGGTTACGGTATCGGTATATGAATGTAAAAACCGGTAACGAACCGATACCAGGAACGCCAAACGTCAGTACCGAACTGGTACTTAGGATCTTTCGGTTCAGAAAATTCGGTACCGGTACCCATTACTATTTGCTCATCTCTGACTACGGGTTTCTACCGAACAACATCATTACCATACAACTTTTTAGTTGATTTTCTTTCGGTTATTTTTTAGTGTTTTTTTCTACATTTTCTTTTTATTCTTGTTAGCGGTTCCGTGTGCAACGCGCTTGTATTGATTTCAAAGACATATAAACACAGACCAAATAACAATATAAGTTCGCCGCATCTCAACGAAATGAACAGTTTTTTTTATTTTATATTACAATAAATTATTATAATAATTATTATTCTCTTTACTTTTTAAGTTTGATAAGTTTGATAATCTCAACGAAATGAACAGTTTTTTTTAATTTTATATTATAATAAATTATTATAATAATTGTTATTCTCTTTACTTTTTAAGTTTGATAAGTTTGGTGTCAACCGGTAGTTGTATCGAAAATACCGGTTCAACGCTAAAACTCGGTACCGGATTGAGTTTGATAGTCTTTTAGTTCGAAAAATTTGGTACTGCTACCCAATACCATTTGCTCATCCATGTTACCCAGTACCATTTGCTCATCCCTGATCACGGGTACCGTACGAACAACAACGGTATCGTACACCTTTTTTTTAGTTTCAGGGCTAGGGATGAGCTTAGTGCCAACTGATACCCCGGTTACGGTATCGGTATATGAGTGTAAAAACCGGTAGCGAACCGATACCAGGAACGCCAAACGTCAATACCGAACTGGTACTTAGGATCTTTCGGTTCAGAAAATTCGATACCGGTACCCATTACTATTTGCTCATCTCTGACTACGGGTTTCTACCGAACAACATCATTACCATACAACTTTTTAGTTGATTTTCTTTCGGTTATTTTTTTGTGTTTTTTTCTGCATTTTCTTTTTATTCTTGTCAGCGGTTCCGTGTGCAACGCGCTTGTATTGATTTCAAACACATATAAACACAGACCAAATAATAAAATAAGTTCGCCGCAACGCGGCGACACATTTTATAACTAGTTTGAATAAATAAATAAAATTTAAAGTTTAAGAACCATCATGTGTTATATGAAGAACCAAATATAAATTAAATCTAGTTTATTTTAATGTAAAAGTTATGACTTCAAATGAAATATTGGTATCTAAATTTTGGCAAATTGGATTATTATATAAAAAAAATCACATTTACAAGTTGTTTTAATTAACTCTACGCAATAATGTAATAAATTTATCATGATAAACTTTACACAATAATTGTGTTTTGTATGCTACTAATAACAGGGAGAGGATCAAATAGAAAGTTTAATCTTGCTAGGAAGGGTAGGAAACTATCTCAGCCTTACATGTGGCAAAATAGAAAAACGAGAGGGAAGGGTATTTTGGTCCATCATAATTACTTTCAAATCTAAAAATACCCGGTACATTGTTCATCTCACCCCACCATCACTGCCCACCACCAACTCCAACGCCACCTCCTAAACTGTCGCAACCCCCGACCCCTGCCTCAGGAGGCGGACGGCCGCGGCCTACTTAGAGATGGTGGTATCGGTGTTTATCTTTATTTGGCAGCGGAAATTTCATCAGGACCGTAGTCAGGAAATATTTTATCAGAGTAAAACACCACATTTTATAAAAATAAATATATTGGGATAAAACCCAAGTTTTCATTACACACATGTTTATAGGAATAAACCCTATTTTATTGAAATAAAACATCTTCTTTATTTAGGTAACTTTTATAACCATTTTTCCAAGCCTTCAGTGCAGTCCAGCTGGCTTCTATTTGACTTTCACATTTTGTTACCTGAAACACGTTTAAAAACATTTTGTCAGTGGGAAATACTGGTGAGTGAATCCCAATTTAATCAAAACAGGTTTTATCAGTTTACAGAATTGAGGGCGATCTCGCAATTAAATTTGTTTATTTTTCTTCTTTAATTACCACCCACAGTACTGTCAACCCGACTTGTGGTCATGTTACTACTCACAGTGTAGTAACAAATTTTGTATACAAAAGCCCAACATACCGACGATAATTGTAGAATTACAAATACTCAATCACTGTGAAATATAATTTAAAACATTGAGGCTTTGTAAAACAGTTTGCAAAAAGGAGGATTACTCATATTGCTATCTTAGGTAATTTCTTGTGGCATCCTGTTTATAATCTATAAATTTTAAATAATGCACACGCGTTAGTATAATGACCCAATTTTACATTAGTTATACCCTTCCCGAGACAGAACTCCAACGATTACGTCAGGCAGAGCCTCGACAGCCGTTACGGAGCACTAGATCAATCGGGCAGCGTATCTAATACGTAACCGGGGGTTAAAATACTTACAACGAGGCAGAGTTTCGCTAATTAGGGGGTATAATGCCCGGGTATAATTTTAACTTTAGAGAATTGAGAGAGAAATTGAAATTCTGAGTGACTTGCAACTGAAGGCCGAAGCTCCCAATTTATAGGGCCTGATCAGTCGTTTGTCGCGCCCCGCGAAAGCAAGGGATGCTCTTACGCGGCCCGCGAGCTAGGGGTATAGGGCGTAGGCTTGCTGATTCGCCGGTTCTAGCTTTGATACGAGGCTGCCACGTGGCAGCTAAGGGTGCGTCCCCGTAGCCAGGCGCTCGCGCCCGTGGCAGCCTTTGTTGGCTCTGTTGCGGCCCGCCAGGGACCATTAATTTTTTTTTATTTAATTTTAATAAAAATAAAGGTATTTATGGCCATTTTACGTATACGGGGTGTATTTTAAGGTGTTTAGGGGTGTTCTAAATATTTTAGGAAGGGTTGTTATATCCTCCCCACCTTGTTTTAGAACTCGTCCTCGAGGTCTACTGGAACAGGTGTGGGTATTTCCTTTGCATCTCTGATTCAAGCTCACATGTGTACTTTGGTCCTCTCTTGGAATCCCATCTTACTTTGACTAGGACTAATCTCTTGTGTTTGAGATTCTTGATCTTTCTGTCTTCAATTAGTAGGGGCTTCTCTACAAACTTAAGCTTTCCATTTACCTCTATGTCCTTAAGATGTACTACTAATGATTCATCGGCTAAACACTTTTTGAGATTACATAGATGAAATACATCATGTATTCCTGTCATTTCTTCTGGCAGTTGTAGCTGATAAGCTACTAGTCCTACTCTTCTAATAATCTCAAAGGGTCCAACATACATGGGGCTTAGTTTTCCTCTTTTGATGAATCTTACCACTCCTTTCCAAGGAGAAACCTTTAATAATACCTTGTCTCCTACTTGAAATTCCAATGGCCTTCGCCTATTATCAGCATAACTCTTTTGTCGATCGCGTGCTACTTTTAGTCTATCCTTGACTTAAATGATCTTGTCTGTTGTTTCTTGTACTATCTCGGGTCCAGATAGTTGTTCTTCTCCAATTTCTACCCAACAGACTGGAGTTCGGCACTTTCGTCCATAAAGTGCTTCAAAGGGTGCAACATTGATACTGGTATGATAGCTGTTATTGTAAGAAAATTCTATTAATGGTAGATGATCGTCACAATTTCCTCCGAAATCAATTACACAAGCTCTAAGCATATCTTCCATTGTCTGAATTGTCCTTATTTTTGTCCGTCCGTTTGAGGATGATAAGCGGTGCTTAGATTTAGCTTGGTTGTCACACCCCGAAATATCAGAGCTGGCGTGACTGGACTGGTATCTTCATTGCACACCGGAAGTATTTGAGCTAAGACTTCTAAACAGTGAACGCCCGCTAAGTACTCGAATCCCCATGGGTTCTCCTATTCCAATCGTTCCGTAGTTTTGAAATTTGCAACCTGAGAAAGAACATGCGAACACATCAACATAAAGTTGAGCAAGTTCATAGTTTGTTTGTTTTGTATCAAATGCGTCTTAAAATATTTGAAATCTTGCATTTGAAAAACCGGTTTGTGAGATCATAGTATTCCAAAACGTTTGAAATGTCATATCTGTATATCGGTAATAAAATCCTTGTGCATTGCATGAGAGAGAATGGGCCGAGCCCAAAAGAGTCTTTGTAAGCAGGACCAACACGTCCTCTTACATATACATATAAGTGTAAAACGATACCAAGTTCGTAAATCCATGTGTTATGAGTTTGCGTCAAATGAATCTTAAAGACATTTGAAAGTTTAGGTATCGAAATCCGGTATGTAAAGCGTCAATGAACATGCTAATCATTAATGTGTAGCTAGGACATTAATATGTGTGCCGACATAGGAAGCCACCAACCCGTAAGCGATTTAGTACCGGTCCACCCGGCGAGGGTAACAAAGGAAACTCCATGTGGCCACACAAGGACCCATGAGTGGGGCTCGCCCTGTACCCGATAGATCTACCCCCTTTGTTCCTTGGTCTTAAACAAGATTAATGGTGCTTTAAGTATCAGCCTATTCGCACGTGATCTACTAATTCATTCTGTAGCTTAACCATACCAAAGTAACATGTATTTCCCCCTGAGAGTTGTAAAACCGAAACGTTAAAAAGAAAAGGAGGACATGAACTCACTGGGTTGTCTCGTTTTTCGTACGCAGACCAACCCAGTCCCGTTGTTGTAACTGGGACATTCCCGTCTCTAGTCATGAAAATCATGCACATTTCGAGATTACGCATTTGTTTTGTAAGGCCGGTATATTTAGTATAAATCGTTCGTAAACCATTTGAGTTTCTTGAAATCCATTCGTAACATGGTTTAGAAATATGAATTTTCGTTCGTCGAAAAGTTGTTTATTTTTGCAAAACTTGCATGTCTTTCCACCCTCGAAAATGTTGGTAAAAATGTAAAACTAGAAAAAGTAGGGGTTATGAACTCACCTTGACATTCTTGTGCAATGCTAGCTTAGCGTGATTCCGTAGTGTGGTTCCAAGAACATGTATTTAGCTAGCGTGCAACTACGACATTCCTATGAAGGAATACTTATGAGTTTTCTAATAAAACAACGTAGTTAAACTACGTGTCTGAGCTCTACCGAGTCGCAAACAAAACGACTCCACGAAGGAACGTGTAGATGAATAACGGTACGTATTCGAAATATCGTATATGACACGGTATTATACAGTTGTAGTTTTCGTAGGGTGGTAATAAATAAATATATATGTAACTGAAGTCGTAACTCGCTTTGAACAATAACTACATATATATAATATATTTTTATTGTAGAGATATAATCTCTAATTGGCATTATGAATATGTGCAAAATAATAATAGTTCTTAAAATTATATTTTATGCGAACATAAGTTTTGATTTGTCCAAATATAAATATGTATTTACATATGCGCATGTACTAACATATTCTTTCCCACCAAACATAGTACTTGTAGTAAATAGAGTTAATAAGGACTCCGAAAGTTTTAAAATTTCCAAGTAAAATTTCGTAAATAATGAAAACTTAACAAAAATTCTTTGAATCATGTCTTGAATGTAATAAGAAAATACATATAAAACTCTTCAAATAACTTACCTTAAGGTCAAAACTCTTGATTGTGAATTTATCGGTTCTTGTAAAACTCCTTAAAAGATATATATAACATTTGTAGAAAACCAAGGTTCTTAAATGTGCAAACTCATTGGATCATGTATCTAACTTGAATTTCGATAAGTGTCAGTTTTTTATAACCAAAGACATTTTGTATGTCGGGTTTTTACGGGAAAACGGACAGAGGTTCCTTTGTTTTTGGTCGATCCTGACAAATGAGTGTCGATATATTTTTTAAGATTCAACAATATTTCAATTGATTCAATCAATATATAATAAATTTTCGATAAACTAAAACATAGATAAACACTAGAGGTATCGGTCGAGCTCGATTCACGTAGTCTAAATCTAAAAAAAAAACTATATCAATCTAAAACTAATTTTCGTGTCCTTAACTTTACTAGGTCGCGTGTGGACTGGTTATGACCATCTTTGACCAAACCGTTCACCAGTTGACCCGAGTTGACTCGGTTTGACCGAGTCAAACCGAGTTGACCGTCTGTTGACCAAGCTTGACCAATCAACCCACTGTGTTGACTGGGTTGACCGGCTGAACCGAGTTGACTCGTCTGACCCGAGTCGACCCGTTTGACCGCATTTGAATCTGTGTTGTTTTCTTGTCGAACCGAAATCCGAACCAAGCATATTCCAGATCTGAACCGAGCCATCCGTTCAACTGCCTTGACCGAAACTGAAACCCGCACGTATGACAAATTCTGATCTAAAGTGTGAACCACTAGAACCGAGGCTCAAATATAACCCGAACTTGAAATAAAATAACCATCCCAACCCCTAGACGGTTACCAAAATAATGACCACCACCACTGCCGTCAGAGTTACGACGGAATCCGCCGTCCATCACCGCGGCTAACCACCATCACTGTTGTCGGCCAAATCCTCACGTCAGCTGTTAACTTGAAACAAAATAAAAAAATCAAATAAAAAACGGTTGATAGGGGTTACCGTAAAAAGATTCAGCGGAGAACACCCACTGCCATCGTCGGCGAACCCTCACCAGAGAAACGAACGACAACCATCACCACTCACTGTCTCTCTTTTCCATATCTCGTCGCTGTCTCTCTCTTCCATATCTCGTCGCCGACCTGTCAAACGAAGGGGGGGTTGTCAGAGAGCACGTCGCCCGGAGTAACTCGCCGGCAGTTTCGCCGAACTTGAAAACGAGAGAGAGAAGAGAACGAGGGGGTGTGAGTTTCGTGGGTTTGAGGTGTGCGTTGCCGGTGAATGGGGTGCCGGAGTTCAAGTCCGAACACCGGGCCTAGAGAGAGTTGAGAGTGGATGTCTGATTGTGTGCGGCAGCTGTGTTTTTTTTTTTTTTTGAAGTAGGGTTTCCAAAGGGAAGGAGTGGATAAGGTTGTTTATATAATAGGTTTCCTAATGGGCTTGGGCCTAAGGCCCACAAGCCCATTACCCATGTTTTAAGCGACCCAATAAGTCTCCGAAACCCGTCTTCGCGCCCGAATTTCATGATATGTCGTAGAAATAAAATTTTGAGTCGAAACACTAAATATTTCATCGGAAATTGATGGTTGACGCGTATGCTCTTCGGTCGCGTTAAATCACGTAAACTGCATAATTTGTTGTTTTTAAATCCGTTTCTCGATTCGTTTTCAGCTGCGACCTTTAAAATTCGAAAGCGAAGCTAAATATATCGATATATTTCAGTTTTTAAGTTAATACGCGCGTCCAATGCTTTCGTTTCTTTGCAAGTGTGATCCTACAGTCGCGTTTTCGTTCGCGTTTGCGCTTTGTGTCGTTCGAAAACATGATGTTTTCACAAACCCACATTCATAAATATAAGTTATACGTATAAACTTCTTATTTTTCAGCGTGATCAGTATTTTGTACGGTGTCTGTTCGTTTTTGTTTATCGTTCCACAGATTTCTCAAGAAATCAACATACGCGTATTGTAACGCCTGATTAGCGTTCCTAGGCATTCCAATAGCCTAATTAAGTTAATTTGTGCCTTAAAAAATATTTTTTTATTGCCTTAATCGTTTGTTAATCGCGTAATTAGAAGCCGTTAAGTACCGGTTGTCACATTCTCCCCCTGTTGCAGAAATTTTGTTCTCGAAATTTAGTCTATGTTATCTCCTCAGAGTTGTGTCATTCCTAGGTAAGTCCGAATAATACTAAAGTGAATGACCACGAAATCGAATCAAGACTTATTCAAATTACTTTGGTGTAAAGGCATTCTGCATCAATAAGAACCCGACGGTTCAACAGAGTGTGTTCCAGAAATCGAGGTCAAGTGAACGAAGCGTAGTGATGCTATCACCAATGTGAGTAAGTTTACGGGGGTCCAACAAAAGAGGAATCTCGACCAATAGAATTTCAAATGAACGTTCGTAATATGCAAATCAATTTTGGAACAATCGAATTTTTCTACCAAAGGAAACTTGCGTTGGTTATTGTATGATTGAAACTTGAATCAACAAGCTCAAATAGATAGAATCATGAAATGATTTGTAAACTATTGAACCAGTAAATGAATAAGATAAAATCAACGTGTTGACATTGTTGAGTTGCAGGATACACCGAAATGAAATACAACCGAACCTGGTGTATCACTGTCTTAATACATAGTTGCATTAAGACTATGTAAATGATGTGTCAAACGAAAAGCATATATAGTTTCGCATGAGACGGCTGATCGTGATTAGCACAAGCTGCAAGTTTATACCGACGCCACAAGGTGTCGTAGTGAATGAAACAATTCAATAATAGCGGTGATTGAACAAGTATCACCTGTGTTTTGCATGAAATGCTCGATCATGATTAGCCCAAGCTACAAGTTCATACCGACACCACAAGGTGTCGTAGTGATTGAAACAATTCAATAATAGCGGTGATCAAACAAGTATCATCGTGTTTTGAAATCAAGCGAGAGGTTCACGAAGTAAATCTGAATATTTGTTTCAAATAATTCTCATAGGATCTACAACTGAAAATGGAACAAATAAACAATGTTTTCGAGCGAAGATGAAAAGCAATAAATATCACGAAATGTTCACTCGATGGTGAAAGAACCGTTAAGAGGTACACTGCAATATTTAACACGAACTTGTGTACCCTTATCTTAACACACAATTGCATTAAGACTGATTTAATTTGATAAACCAACAAAGCGTTTTTGATATCAATAAACAAATAAATAAATAATTAAATCCGTTCATGATACGAGCAACGAGTTTAGTGCAAGCTTCAAACTTGTGAAAAAAAAAACGCCACCACAAGGTGATCGTGATCAAAGAAACGATTCAATGAAGTCGAAGACCAAACAAGCCCATTATGGTTCAAAACAAATGATATGCTTGTTGGAATTATTTCTAATATGATGGCCTCAATCCATCATATGGGATCTTGAATTGAATATATATCACGAGTAAGTTCAAACAATTGAACTTGGTTTAGTCACATTCCAACAATGAATGCATGTGTTTGCAAGATAATTTCGACATGGTTACAATGAACAAACCATGTACTATAACTCAAAAGAAATGAGTTTCAACGAGTCCGTTGACTCGATATCAAAGAGTCAACACTTTGCAATAAGGCGGGTCATCTAGATCACAATGCAAAGATCAAGTATAGCGAAATAATATTTGAACTTGATAGAGCAACAATTTCAAGTGAAGCCACATGCGTAACAAACAACGCATGTGTAACGTATGAATCCGTCAAGTATGCAACAAAAGAGTATTCGCTATTATGAAAGATAATTTTCGTGATGCAAGGATCATTAAAGGAAGTAGAAATATGAAAGTCTACTCGCTATATGCAAAGGTCAGAATTTCAACAAAAGAGTTTAAGGACCTTACCTGGAATTTCGTGTGATGACCAGTTATTGAGCGACATTACCACGAAATGTCAATCTTGGCATAGTCGCCACTTAGGGAGTGGGGAGATGTGAAGAATTGTAGTTTCCGTTGCGACGCCAATAATCATGATTTCCATTAGTTTGCGAAGCCCTCACGTGAACGTACCTTGGCGTGATTCGTGTCGCTTGCAAGATCACGTGGCATATTGCCGCATTTCAACCCCGCTGACGGGATTAGCGTCGTTGTTGTCGCGCCCAATCATGTTATCCGAAGGCCTTGCCTCGAAAGTCGTGTGTGATGTACTTCGACGTCCGCTGACGTATAGTTTAAGTTTCACGCATATTCGCGCAGTAGCGTTTCGTTCCACGTCGATTACCTGCTCGGGTAATTAAAATAGCATAAACAAATAGATAATAGTGTTTGCCCGATTTGTTAGTCACGGTTTCTAATTGAGGATGTAACAACCCTAAAAGAAAACCGGCACCCTCATAAATTTTTCGACACCCTAAAAATATTTAAAATATCCCAATATGTCCCTAAAAACACCCCTTACATGAAAACAGGCCCCGAATACCTTTTATATTATTAAAATTAATTAAAAATGGGATTTTGGGGCTGTCGCGGGGCGCGTAAGCCACCGCGTAAGCTTACGCGGGCCGCGAGCGATCGTCAAGCGCGGCCTCACCCGGTGGTGACACGTGGTGACGCGTGTTGAACCTATTGGATGACCCGGATCACCTACAGCCCTATTACTCTACTAGGCGGGCTGCGTAGGCCTTTGCCTACTCTTACGCGGGCCGTGTAAAGGTCGAGATAAGCCCCTATATAATGGGAGCTCGGGCTTCAGTTCCAAATCGTTCATATCTCGACTTTCTCTCCCAATTTCTTAATAGTAGGCATTATACTCGGGTCTAATACTCCTTAAATAACGAAGTTCTGCTCCGTTGTAAGTATCATAACCCCTGGATACGTATTAGATACTCTGCCCGATTGATCTAGGGTTCCGTAACGACTGTCGTGGTTCTGCCCGACGTAGTCGTTGGAATGCCGTCTCGGGGAGGGTATTACTAATGTTAAAATAGGTTATTATACTAACACGTGCGCATTTGTGTAAATTATAGATAATTCTCAGGAAACCCTAAAGGATAATCTAAGACAGCAATGTGAGTAATCCTTCTTTTTGTGTAAACCTTTTTGTGAGTAATCTCCTTTTTGTTAACTGTTTTTACAAAACCTCACATAATTAATTATATATTAAACAATTATTGAGTATTTGTAAGGATACAATTATCGTCGGTACGTTGGGGTTTTGTATACAAAATTTGTTACTGGAGGGGTAACATTTCCACAAGTCGGGTCTGCCAGTACTGATGTGCGTTAGGTGTATATGTAGGTTTAAGTATATTTTAAGCCCTTTTACACTTTTTTAGCCAAGTTTTAAATTTATAAAACACGATATTTACTAACACTAAACACACATATGGGCAAGTGCACCCATCTTGAGCGTAGTATAGTGTTGGTAAGATACCGAGGTCGTCCAAGGACACAAGAGCTTTTAGTACCGGTTTATCCTCAACGTCTAATCAAATCAAAAAGTTAGAAAAAGGTTTTAAACTAGAAAAATAAAAACTAACTAAAATGTGCAAACTCATTGGATCATGTATCTAACTTGAATTTCGATAAGTTCAGTTTTTTTATAACCAAAATACATTTTGTATGTCGGGTTTTTCCGGGAAAACGGACATAGGTTCCTTTGTTTTTGGTCGATCCCGACAAACGAGTGTCGATATATTTTTTATGATTCAACAATATTTCAATTGATTCAATCAATATATAATAAATTTTTGACAAACTAAAACATAGATAAACACTAGAGGTATCAGTCGAGCTCGATGCGTGTAGTCTAAATCTAAAAAAAAAAACTATATCAATCTAAAACTAATTTTCGCGTCGTTAACTTTACCGGGTCGCATGTGGACTGGTTATGACCGAGTTGACCCGAGTTGACTCTGTTTGACTGAGTCAAACCGAGTTGACCGTCTGTTGACCAATTTTGACAAGTTTGACCAGTCAACCCGCTGTGTTGACTGGGTTGACCGGCTGAACCGAGTTAACTCGTCTGACCCGAGTCGACCCGTTTGACCGCATTTGAATCTGTGTTGTTTCCTTGTTGAACCGAAATCTGAACCAAGCATATTCCAGATCTGGACCGAGCCGTCTGTTCAACTGCCTTGACCGAAACCGAAACCCGCACGTATGACAGATTCTGATCTGAAGTGTGAACCACTAGAACCGAGGCTCAAATATAACCCAAACTTGAAATAAAATAACCATCCTAACCCCCAGACAGTTCCCAAAGTAATGACCACCACCACCATTGTAGTCGGAGTTCCGACGGAATCCGCCGTCCATCACCGCTGCTAACCACCATCACTGCTATCGGCCAACACCTCACATCAGCTGTTAAGTTGAAACAAAATAAAAAAAAACAAATAAAAAACGGTTGATAGGGGTTACCGTAAAAAGATTCAGCGGAGAACACTCACTACCGTCGCCGTTCGTCGTCGGCGAACCTTCATCGGAGAAACGAACGACAACCATCACCGCTCACTGTCTCTCTTTTCCATATCTCGTCGCTGTCTCTCTCTTCCATATCTCGTCGTCGACCTATCAAATGAAGGGTGGGGGGTTGTCAGAGAGCACGTCGCCCGGAGTAACTCGCCGGCAGTCGCTACTTGGTTGTTCCTCCTGTGTTTCGCCGAGCTTGAAAACGAGAGAGAGAAGAGAACGGGGGGGGGTGTAAGTTTCGTGGGTTTGAGGTGTGCGTCGCCGTGAATGGGGTGCCGGAGTTCAAGTCCGATCACCAAGCTTAGAGAGAGTTGACAGTGGATGTCTGATTGTGTGCGGCTGCTGTGTTTTTTTTTTTTTGAGTTAATTACTGTTTTCGTACCTGTGGTTTGTCAAAAATCACTATTTCAGTCCATTAGTTTAAAAATTGCGATTTCAGTCCCTGTGGTTTCACTTTCGTAACTATTTCAGCCCACTCACTTAACACCGTTTATTTATTCTGTTAAGTTTTGATGAAATGACTAAATTGCCCCTGCAAAACTTCTTTCCCCCACCCCATTTTTTCCGGTCATCTTCTCCGGTGACCCCATATTTTTTCGGTATTTTCTCCGGCAACCCCATTTTTTCCGGTCATCTTCTCCGGCAACCCCATATTTTTCCAGTTATCTCCTCTGGCAACCCCCATATTTTCCAGTCATCTCCCCAGTGACCCTTTACAACTCTATTGATCTCTCTGTTGTTGGAAATGTATTATTTCTCTAATACAGTAATATTTAATCTTATGTAAATCCAATACAATTTAATTTTAACATCCAATACGATTTAATTCTTTTATCAGTTTGCATATGGATGTGGATACAATGTTTTATTTTAAAGAAATAAAAAGAGATTAAATCTTTAAGCTATTTTTTTCTAAAGACTTAAATCCACAGTGACCATTGTTGTATATAATTGAAACTTCCAAAATCAAACAGAATGTGAAACCCACCTCTACGGTCATCTCTTCTGGCTTTTCCGGCGAATCCGAAACATCTAATCAAATCGTTTTTAACTCATTTTCGTTACGTTAACCTTTATCTCCACTCTAGACTAACCTAATACCACCACAATTGTCCCGTAATTTGCTGCAGCTAACGCCTATCCGAAAACCCATATAACCCGAAAAATAAAAATTAATCTCTATCGGTTAACCACCTTGATTGTGTATAAATACATGATTTCGGACCTCATTCGACCTGCTCCCATCTCAATTCACTTTCAATTTCTTCAACTTGTGTCGCTATGCTCAACCTGAAGATTTGCCGGTACATTTAACGACGGTCGACCTTAAATACAAACGTTTTGGATTTGGTGTATGAAAAAGGCTTAGTCACCGGAAAAACGTGGCCGATCGGAGATGGTGACTGGTTGCCGGAAACAGAGAGATCAATAGGGTTATAGAGGGTCATCTTCGCCGGAGTAGATGACCAGAAAAAATATGGGGTTGCCGGACTAGATGACCGGAAAAATATGGGGTTGCCGGAGAAGATGACCGGAAAAAATGGGATTGCCGGAGAAGATGACCGGAAAAATATGGGGTCGCCGGAGAAGATGACCGGGAAAAATGGGGTGGGGGAAAGAAGTTTTTCAGGGGCAATTTAGTCATTTCATCAAAACTTAACAGTATAAATAAACGGTGTTAAGTGAGTGGACTAAAATACTTACAAAAGTGAAACCACAGGGACTGAAATCGCAATTTTTAAACTAATGGACTGAAATAGTGATTTTTGACAAACCACAGGGACGAAAACAGTAATTAACTCTTTTTTTTTTGAAGTAGGGTTTCCAAAGGGAAGGACTGGATAAGGTTCATTATAATAGGTTTCCTAATGGGCTTGAGCCTAGGGCCCACAAGCCCATTACCCATGTTTTAAGCGGCCCGATAAGTCTTCGAAGCCCGACTTCGCACCCAAACTTCATGATATGTCATAGAAATAAAATTTTGAGTCGAAACACTAAATATTTCGTCGGAAATTGATGGTTGACGCGTATGCTCTTCGGTCATTAAATCACGTAAACTGCATAATTTGTTGTTTTTAAATCCGTTTCTCGATCCGTTTTCAACTGCGACCTTTAAAATTCGAAAGCGAAGCTAAATATATCAATATATTTCAGTTTTTAAGTTAATACGCGCGTCTGATGCTTTCGTTTCGTTGTCGGTGCGTTCCTGCAGTCGCGTTTTCGTTCGCGTTTGCACTTTTTGTCGTTCGAAAACATGATGTTTTCACAAACCCACATTCATAAATATAATTTTTACGTATAAACTTCTTATTTGTCGGTGTGATCAGTATTTTGTAAGGCGTCTGTTCGTTTTCGTTTATCGTTCCACAGATTTCTCCAGAAATCACCATACGCGCATTGTAACGCCTGATTAGCGTTCCTAGGCATTCCAATAGCCTAATTAAGTTAATTCGTGCCTTAAACACTATTTGTTATTACCTTAATCATTTTTTAATCGCGTAATTAGAAGCCATTAAGTACCGGTTGTCACATTGATTCCCATTGCTTTTTGGAAACTTGTCCAAAAATGAGAGGTAAAACGGCTATCTCTATCCGAAACAATAGATAAAGGAATTCCATGTAAGGAAACTATTTCATTTATATACAACGTGGCTAACTATTCCATACTGAAAGTTTCCTTCACTGGTAAGAAATGAGCAGACTTAGTTAACCTATCTGCAATCACCCAGATTGTATCATTACCTTTTCTTGTCTTGGGTAAATTGGTAACAAAATCCATTGTTATCAATTCCCATTTCCATACCGGCATTTCTAACTGCAGCAATAAACCTGAGGGTTTCTGATGTTCAGCTTTAACTTGTGAACAAGTTAGACACTTGGCAACATAAGCTGCTATATCCTTTTTCATTCCTATCCACAAGAAATTCTTTCTTAAGTCTTGATACATCTTATCACTTCCAGGATGTATCGTATACTTAGACTTATGGGCTTCTTCTAATATTCGGTGGCGTAGGTTCCCTTGTTTAGGTATCCAAATCCTTTCCTTATGGAATCTCCAAATTCCATATGTTTCTTGTTCTAATTCCTTAATCATTCCTTTCAATTTTTCAGTATCATCCTTGATTACTGATTCCTGTGCTTCTCTAATCTGTTCATTCAAATCTATCTGCAGATTTAATTTAAGAGAACGTACTCTTTTTGGCTTTTTATGATATTTTCGACTTAAAGCATCGGCTACTACATTAGCCTTTCCTGCATGATATTGGATATTATAATCATAATCACTAAGAATTTCCATCCAACGCCTTTGTCTCATATTTAACTCCTTTTGCCCAAAAACATATCTTAAACTCTTATGATCGGTGAAAATGGTAAACTTACTACCATAAAGGTAATGTCTCCAAATCTTAAGGGCAAAAATTATGGCTCCTAATTCTAGATCATGGGTTGTATAATTCTCTTCATGATTTTTAAGTTGTCTAGAGGCATAGGCTATAACCTTTTGACGTTGCATCAACACACATCCATAACCTAACTTAGAAGCGTCACGATAGACTACAAAGTCTTCTGTTCCTTCTGGTAATGCTAATATGGGTGCGTTGGTTAATCTTTGCTTAAAAATTCTAAAGGCTTCTTCTTGTTTTGGTCCCCATTCAAACTTAACAGATTTACAGGTCAGTTTTGTTAAGGGAATGGCTATTCTAGAAAAATCTCGGATAAACCGTCTATAATAACCGGCCAGTCCCAGAAAACTTCTAAGCTCTGTTGGTGATTCAGGGGTTTTCCATTTAGTAATTGCCTCGATCTTTGTGGGATCCATATGAATTCCTTTATGATTGACTAAATGTCCAAGAAACTGTATTTATTCTACCCAAAACTCACACTTCGAAAATTTAGCATAAAGGTTTTCTTTTCTTAATAAACTTAGGAGTGCATGTAGATGTGCTGCATGTTCCTCTTTACTCTTAGAGTAAATGAGAATATCATCTATAAAGACCATTATGAATTTATCCAGATATGGTTTACATATTATGTTCATCATGTCCATAAATGAGTCAGGGGCATTGGTTAAACCAAATGGCATGACGGTAAATTCATAATGGCCATACCTTGTTCTGAAGGCGGTCTTAGGAATGTCCTCTTCCTGCACCTTTAATTGATGATATCCTGAGCGTAAATCGATTTTAGAAAAGAATCGAGCTCCTTGTAACTGATCAAACAAATGGGTACCTGATGTGTAAAATGTTTAATATATTTTTAAAACACCAAATTAAATGGTCAAACTAGCTTAATTACACACAATCGGCAAGTGCACCAGTCGTTATGTAGTCAAGTCGGTAAGATCGAGTATCAATCCGTGGACACAATGGCGCGACTCTCGATACTAAACTTTTGTCGAGTCCTAGTCTAACAATTTTTAATGAGTGTTTGGATTTATATTAACTACTAAAATTAAATAAGAGAGAAAATACGAAAGCAGAAAGCAGAGCAAACATATAACGAATTTAGGTGAATTCAGATGATGGAAAAGTGGCTACCTAGGCAGGATGCATGTCAATTCACTCACGGTTCTCGGAATGGAATAACTAAGTTTTGGCTACCGGGATCTTAAGGTTCACTAAACAAGACCTAAACTGGCTGGCAGATCATTCTCCAAACAGGTCGCAATCTAGGGTCATGAAAAGTGTATAAACTCATCGGTTAATGTCAGATCACCTCTCGGTCTCTCTAACTAAGTTATGGTACCCAAAATCTAGATTACCTCTCGGTCTCACTAGAAACGGTACATCCGGGAAGTGTAAGGGATCTACGGGGTGGTGACTCTAATTAGGTCCTAACACGGTTTGCTAAAAATCACAAGAAAACCTAGGGTAATTCACTCTCGTGCAATTAACACCTAAACCGTCTAATGATTAAGACAACCCGACATCTAATCTCCTCTCGGTCTCAAAGATGGTCGAATATTTAATTACCAAATAGTTTATTAAATTGTTCCTAGGGTTTACTACGTCTAGCAACCACAAGATTTAGTCAAAAACACAAGTTAACGAAATCACCTAACCCTAGTCTTAATTAATATGCAATTAATTTTAACCAAGAAAAGGTGGAACACAAATAAACCATCAATTAGTAAATACGCATATACTTTAGAACCTAGTTTAGAACACTTTTACCATAACACTGAGCCAAAACATTAATTAACCAACCAAGAAACCGTAAATAAACTAATAATTATCCATGGCCTAGGTAGCACAAAGAAATTTAGCCAACTATATTCAAGAACGAAACTGATGTACGTCGGGTCACAAACCCGTTAATGTATAACGGGTGGGTCGCCAACCTGGGTCAACTTGATCCATGCATGCTCCATGTAAATTTCCAGGCACATGAAATTTGTGGCACACCAATAACTACTGCTCCATGATGTTTTTTTATCTCTACATATTTTATATTTTATTCTCTTTTATTTTAGTTTATTTCTCTTTCATTTATTTCCAATTCCCTAAAGTGTAGTAGCGGTGTACCCATGATCTAGACCCATGATTTATTTTCCTTTATGTAATTCCATAAGCATGAATAGAAGTTAGTGTGTGTTTATGAGTAAAGAATTTGTTTTGGTTAATTTTCTCTCAATGGATTTTGAGGTGAATTAATTGTTTCTATGCTAGCTCAATTGTGGCATATTGAGTGGTGTTCTTAGACCCGAATTTATAACTGGAGTGGTGATTTCTGTATCTTCGGGAGTGATTCGCAGCCCTACTGTTGGTTTTGGTGGTGTATCTGTATCCAAAGCAAACCGTAGATCTATCTTTTATTTTACCGTTTTATTTGAACCGGTGATTCGAGGCTCATACTCCTATCATTTGGTATCAGAGCCGAAGCGTTCCATTTCGACTCGTACCCCTCTACGTTCTCATATCATTTCTATTATCGTCCCTAAAAAAATATTCACCCTATTTTGAATTCTCATTCCCAGAACCAAAACCGTTACATTTCATCTTCATTCCAAATTCCAAAATATCTATAAAAAAAGAGTCTTAAGTCTCTATTTTAACTCATCAGACCATTACCACTTTAACGCTCTCTTTGTAATCAGATATTCCAACAATTCAAGTCCACACCATGTTCATTTGTTCACCATTTAGTGTTGAGTTTGATGAGTTCAAGACCATCGAGGAATTGAATTATGTATTACATGATGAGGAACCTCTATTTGATGAAGACGGAACCATCGGCGATGAAGAAGAATGCTTGTTTGTGAAACGAGCTATTAGCGGGATTGCCGATCAAGAGGAGGAACTGCAACGTGAAACCGGTTTTTGTACCCTTTACGGAATAGAATTACATGGGTTAGAGACTAACAAGGAGTTATTCTCAAATGGGCTCAATGAAATGAAAGAACCCGCTTCCCAGAATCTGCACATGAAAGTCGATTACGAAAAGGAGGGCATTTCAAGTTTTCATTACGAGATGAAGGATGTCGAAAATTTGGGTCAACAAGATATGGTCTCTTTGGTGCCATCCAACCAGCCGATTAAAAGGGTTAGAGTTAATTACTGTTTTCTTCCCTGTGGTTTATCAAAAATCACTATTTCAGTCCATTAGTTTAAAAATTGCTATTTCAGTCCCTGTGGTTTCACTTTCGTAACTATTTCAGCCCACTCACTTAACACCATTTATTTATTCTGTTAAGTTTTGATGAAATGACTAAATTGCCCCTGCAAAACTTCTTTCCCCCACCCCATTTTTTCCGGTCATCTTCTCCGGTGACCCCATATTTTTCCGGTATTTTCTCCGGCAACCCCATTTTTTCCGGTCATCTTCTCCGGCAACCCCATATTTTTTCAGTTATCTCCTCTGGCAACCCCCATATTTTCCAGTCATCTCCCCCAGTGACCCTTTATAACTCTATTGATCTCTCTGTTGTTGGAAATGTATTATTTCTCAAATACAGTAATATTTAATCTTACGTAAATCCAATACAATTTAATTTTAACATCCAATACGATTTAATTCTTTTATCAGTTTGCATATGGATGTGGATACAGTGTTTTATTTTAAAGAAATAAAAAGAGATTAAATCTTTAAGCTATTTTTTTTCTAAAGACTTAAATCCACAGTGATCATTGTTGTATATAATTGAAACTTCCAAAATCAAACAAAATGTGAAACCCACCTCTACGGTCATCTCTTCTGGCTTTTCCGGCGAATCCGAAACATCTAATCAAATCGTTTTTAACTCATTTCCGTTACGTTAACCTTTATCTCCACTCTAGACTAACCTAATACCACCACAATTATCCCGTAATTTGCTGCAGCTAACGCCTATCCGAAAACCCATATAACCCGAAAAATAAAAATTAATCTCTATCGTTTAACCACCTTGATTGTGTATAAATACATGATTTCGGACCTCATTCGACCTGGTCCCATCTCAATTCACTTTCAATTTCTTCAACTCGTGTCGCTATGCTCAACCTGAAGATTTGCCGGTACATTTAACGACGGCCAACCTTAAATACAAAAGTTTTGGATTTGGTGTATGAAAAAGGCTCAGTCGCCAGAAAAACGTGGCCGATCAGAGATGGTGACTGGTTGCCGGAAACAGGGAGATCAATAGGGTTATAGAGGGTCATCTTCGCCAGAGTAGATGACCAGAAAAAATATGGGGTTGCTGGAGGAGATGACCGGAAAAATATGGGGTTGCCGGAGAAGATGACCGGAAAAAATGGGATTGCCGGAGAAGATGACCGGAAAAATATGGGGTCGCCAGAGAAGATAACCGGGAAAAATGGGGTGGGGGAAAGAAGTTTTTCAGGGGCAATTTAGTCATTTCATCAAAACTTAACAGAATAAATAAACGGTGTTAAGTGAGTGGACTAAAATACTTACAAAAGTGAAACCATAGGGACTGAAATCGCAATTTTTTAACTAATGGACTGAAATAGTGATTTTTGACAAACCACAGGGACGAAAACTGTAATTAACTCAAAGGGTTATTTGGCAGCAATCATGCGTGTTCGAAATCAACACAAAGTTGAAGCGAATGTGGGTGTCGTGTGTTGAAGGAGTTCCGACCACTCAACCAATACCCTACATGTATAAGCTTCTATGGACCATTGGATACCCACAGAAAATACACCTGAACCACCACCGATGCAAGATATACAAGAGGAAGCTGGTGCAAGATGTCTCAAGATTGAGGACAAACTTTTTTCGAAGACCGAGAGGATGTTGTACGTCGGGTCACAATTAATGTATAACGGGTGGGTCGCCAACCTAGGTCAACTTGATCCATGCATGCTCCACGTAAATTTACAGGTACATGGAATTTGTGGCACACCAATAACTACTGCTCCATGATGTTTTTTTTATCTTTACATATTTTATATTTTGTTCTCTTTTATTTTAGTTTATTTCTCTTTCAGTTATTTCCAATTCCCTAAAGTGTAGTAGTAGTGTACCCATGATCTAGACCCATGATTTATTTTCCTTTATGTGTAAGATTAAATATATTATGTTTAATATTTAATCTATAGCCATTATAATCATTTACATAATATAGATCAAAATATATAATAACCTTTTAAATAATTAGTTGGTAATTGTTGATGGACCATATTACCCTTATTAACTAATTAGGTTTCCTCCTGGGTGCTTATATAAGGAGAATTATGTAGAGGTCAAAAGGTTACACAGTTACACACTTAATCAGATAACCTAATCACAACATCATCATCATCGACCTCCCTCTCCCATAACTGATTCCCTTGTCGGTTTTCTTAGTCACCATCATTAGTCAGCACCCTAAGGAGGAACCAGATTACACTGACAATGATGTCTAACGGGATGTCATCTTCTCTTACTGGATTCTCCACTGCACTGTCTGCTGTAACATGTATGTTTTAATGTTTTCCCTCATGTATAAACAGAACTGAACCTACATGTGGTATCAGAGCATATGTTGATTAGTCGGTTCTGTTTTGTATCCGTAAATCTTGATTAAAAAAAACTGGAAAACAGGATTTGAAAACCGTAATAAAAATTCGGTTTTATCATCCGAGATGCCATCTCGGATCTGTTCAATTCATCTCGGATCATATATTGATTCGCTATAACTGTTCCGAAATCATCAGTTTGAGAAATTTGTTTAAATGTTCAATAAATTCCAGATTTCGGATATAGGGTTTAAGGTTATTTTTTAGGGTTCATCATGTTCTTATTTAAAATTCGAAATTTCCTTTATGATTTGGAATATGATTTGAATTGTGGAATGTTTTCCTAATTTTGATCTAATCTTATCTAATAAGGTTTTCGAAATCTGTTAATAGGATAAACAGATTATGATTTTTGAAATTTTCTGATAAAATTAGATCAATGTTAAAATAGGAAACTCTATCACAATTCCTAATTTTCGAATTTTCTGTTATGATTTCACATCAACAGCTTGCAGAACACATTTCAGATGATCATTAAGGATGATCATTCCGAATGAACATTGTTTGCCCATTACGGATCAGCAACTGTCTGATCATTCCGGATGAACATTGTTCGCCTATTACGGATCAGCAAATAACCATTTCAAACTAAGCATTACGGATGATCAAAGAACTGACCATTTCGGATGAATCTCGGACTAAGCATTACCATCCGAAATCATCCGAAATGCATCACGGATCATCAAGAACTGACTATTTCGGATGTATCTCGGACTAAGCATCACCATCCGAAATCATCTGAAATCAACCGAAATGACTCGACTTACACGTCTTGGACACATCCGAAATCATTCATTTCGGATAATCCGAAACGATTCGAAATTAGTCATTTCGGATGAATCCAAGACATGATTCATCCGAAATCATGGGTGTTCATAAAATTTGGCAGTTAATGTGAACTAAAATTTGGCTCGGGGCTCCGCCCCTAACCCCGCTAACGGGTGGTTTGCTATTAAATAGTTGGTTTTGTAATTTACTCAGTTAATTAATTAGAATCAGATAATGTTTTACAAAACCAAAATGGCTTAACTTGAATGAGTTTTGATGTATCATTTCTGGCCAAAGCTGATTTGATACATCTACTTATCATTCAAGTATTACGAAAGCTATGTTAAGTGTGCATCATAAACATGAATGTCTTAATATCTGGCCAAAGCTGATATAATTCTTTCATAGATGGCATACTTAACAAGTGCATAACTAAAGTGATTGTCTCAATTTCTGGCCAAAGCTGATTTTTTACAACCACTTTGCACATATGCTTAAATGATTACACTTCTGGCCAAAGCTGATTTGTCTTCGTTTAAGTAGAATTTTAACTAAGTCTATTATTTTGATGTTAGTAATAGACAATATCACAGCTTCATAACGTAAAATGGTCATTATTTATGCCTGCCTTAGTTTAACATGCCCTTAGATCACATTAGAACTTCTTCCTAAGTATCATAACTTGCTCATCTTATTTCCACTATCAGCGCCCAATCAGGGGATTCCACCTTTGACTGGTGATAACTTTGCTGCATGGAAGGATGCCCTCATGCTTACACTTGGATTGCTGGACTTTGATTATGCTCTAAGAGAGAATAAGCCAGCGGACCTTACCACTCAAAGTACTGCTGCTGAGCAGATAGTTCATGAAAATGGACTAGGTGTAACCGCATGTCTCTCATGTTCATGAAGCAGTCCATCAGTAATGTAATCAGAGGAGCCATTCTTGATTCTGAAGATGCTAAAACCTACTTGGAACATGTGGAGGCACAATTTAAAGGGACATCTAAAGCACACGCTAGTACCCTTATCCTCAAGCTAGTGACACCTAAGTATGACGGAAGGAGCGGCATTCGCGAACACATCATGATGATGAATGACATGGCCAATAAGCTGAAGGGGCTGGAAATGGAGATCAGTGATGGTTTCCTTGTTCATTTTATCATCACTTCGCTTCCTTCATCCTTTGAAGCATTCAAGATCAATTACAACACTCAGAAGGACAAATGGACGATGAGTGAGCTGGTGCTATGTGCGTACAGGAGGAAGAGCGTATGAGGATGGATCGCCCTATTGATGTTGCAAACTTCACCACCTCCAACTCTAAGAAAAGGAAGAACAATTATCAGAGGAAGGATGCTTCAAAAGGCCTAATCCTAATACAAGTGCACCCTCCAGCTCTAAGAACTCCTTAGGCAGAATCCATTGCAAGTTCTGTAAAAAGACAGGACACATGCAGAAGGAATGCCCTGACTTTAAGGAGTGGCTGGCTAAGAAAGGTAACGATTATTTTATGATACTTGAGTCCTATAATTTAAGTGTTCCTGCTACTTCTTGGTGGTTTGATTCTGGTTCTATGGTTCATGTTACCAATTCAACTCAGGGATTCCTTTCAATCCGGAAGCTGGAAAGAAACCAAAGAACGCTTAAGGTTGGGGATGATTGAGAATTAGAAGTGAAGGCCATTGGAACATTACAATTAGTTTTGAAAACTGGTTTATGTATTAAACTTTATGATACCTTATATGTTCCTGAGGTAACTCAGAACCTTGTATCAGGACCAAAGTTAGACATGGACGGTTTTATTGTTTCCCATGGTCATCGCAAACTCTCTATCCTCTATGATTCTGTTCTTTATGGTACTGGTATTCTGGATGGTGGTCTCTATAGATTAGAACTAGATGATGGCTTTTCCAAATCTTTGTTGTTATATAACATTAATGAATCACTCACAAAGATGAAAGAGAAACAAGACTTAGAGACTTCATCCATGTTGTGGCATCAGCGTTTAGGCCACATTTCAAAAGAACGATTAAATCGTCTTGTAAAGGATGAAGTCTTACCTCATCTCGATTTCTCTGATTTTGGAACATGTGTCAAATGTCTTAAAGGTAAAATGACATTAGCGAATAAGAAAGGTGCCACTAGGAGTTCTAATTTATTAGAACTCATTCACACTGACATTAGGGGTCCCTACCAAATCGCTGGCATAACAGGACATACTTCATTTATCACCTTCATTGATGATTATTCTCGTTACATGTACTTGTGTTTTATTAAGGAGAAATCTGAATCTCTAACAACTTTTAAAGATTATAAGGCTGAAGTTGAAAAGCAATTGGATCGTCAGATTAAAGTTGTGAGATCAGATAGAGGCGGTGAATATTATGGAAGACATACTGATGTGGGACAAGCTCCTGGTCCATTTTATGAGTTTTGTAAGGGCCAGGGGATTGCGAACCAATACACCATGCCTGGTACACCTCAGCAGAATGGTGTCGCTGAAAGAAGAAACCGTACCCTTATGAACATGGTGCGCAGTATGTTAGCCAACACTAATTTACCATTATTTCTCTGGACTGAAGCGTTAAAAGCAGATGTTCATATACTCAATAGAGTTCCTTCTAAGTCTGTCCCTAAAACTCCTTATGAACTTTGGACAGGAAGGAAACCGAGTCTTAAATATATGAAAGTATGGGGCTGCATTGCAGAAGCAAAACTTTACAATCCTTTCCTAAGGAAACTTGACCCTAAAACAGTTACCTGTTTCTTTATCGGGTATCCTGAGAACTCTAAGGGTTATCGTTTCTATTGTTCTTCTCATGTCACCCGTATTGTTGAAAACAAGCGTGTTGCGTTCCTGGAGGATTTCAAGGTCAGTGGGAGTAGTACCAACCCTTACGAAGAATTGCAAGAAGTACAAGACGCGGGGGGGGGGGAGACTCGTCGCTTACCATTACTCCGATTACTCCTCTTGTACCCAATGCAACTACTGTACCTGAAGCTACCGCACCAACTGCAAATTCACCTCTACAATCAGAACCAATTATACCTCATGACGAAGGCACATCAAACGCTCATAACCAAGACAACGTTGAACTCGATAATCCACTCAGGAGGTCATCTAGGCAAAGAAGGCCTACTAATTGGGATGATTATGTTACCTACCTGACTGAAATGGATCCCGGAAAGGTAAATGATCCTATCTCTTACAATGAAGCCATTAGCAGTGATCAGTCTTCTGAATGGAATAAAGCAATGATTGAAGAGCTTGAATCCATGAAGAAAAATGACGTTTGGGATTTGGTAGAATTACCCAACGGTGTGAAACCCGTAGGATGTAAATGGGTGTTAAAAAAAAACTGGATCCGAATGGGAACGTTGAATGCTTCAAAGCGAGATTGGTTGGAAAGGGCTACACTCAGAAAGAGGGAATTGATTATCAAGAGACGTTTTCACCTGTCTCTCGTAAAGATTCATTAAGGATCGTCATGGCCCTAGTAGCTCATTTTGATTTAGAGTTACATCAGATGGACGTTAAAACCGCTTTCCTTAACGGAGACTTGGACGAAGATGTTTACATGAAACAACCTGAAGGCTTTAAACCTGAAGGTGAGGAGCATCTAGTCTGTAAGTTGAAGAAATCCATTTACGGGTTAAAACAAGCATCACGTCAGTGGTACCTCAAGTTTGATGAAGTCATGAAGAAGCAAGGTTTTATGAAGAATCAAGTGGATCAATGCACCTACCTCAAGATGAGTGGGAGCAACTTTACTATACTTGTCCTTTACGTAGATGATATTCTATTGGCAAGTAATAGTTTAGACATGTTGCATGAGTCAAAGCGGTTACTCTCGCATAACTTCGACATGAAGGATCTCGGAGATGCATCTTACGTCATTGGCATTGAAATTCACCGAGATAGACACAAAGGGATCTTAGGATTGTCCCAAAAGGCTTACATAGATCGTGTCCTTACGCGTTATAACATGCAACAGTGCAAACCCTCAGTCGCTCCAGTAGTTAAGGGAGATGTTTTCGGTTCATTCCAGTGTCCGACGACAGAGGTTGAGAAGGAGCAAATGAGCCAGATACCATACGCGTCAGTAGTCGGGAGCCTAATGTATGCTCAAGTCTATACTCGCCCAGATATCGCTTATATTGCTGGAATGCTAGGCCGTTATCAGACTAATCCTGGCCTAGATAACTGGAAAGTAGCTAAGAAGGTACTTCGATTTCTACAAGGGAGGAAAGACTATAAACTGACTTATAGAAGAAGTGATCATTTAGAAGTGGTGGGCTATTCTGATTCTGATTTTGCCAAGTGCAAAGATGACAAGAAATCCACTTCGGGCTATATCTTTATGTTAGCAGGCGGCCCTATATCATGGAAGAGTCATAAACAACAGTTGACCACAACTTCCACAATGATGGCAGAGTACATTGTTGTTTATAACGCAACCTGTCATGGAATGTTGCTTAGAAATCTGATCACTGGACTCAAAATCGTTAATTCCATTTCTAGACCATTGAAACTTTATTGTGATAATTCAGTTGCCGTTAGTTTCTCGAACAGTAACAGTTCAACTGGAGCTGGTTTATATCTCGATACAAAATATATGTTTGTACGTGAACGAGTTGAGGAAAATAATCTTTGTATCGAGTATATTAGTACTAAAGATATGCTTGCGGATCCGATGACTAAAGGTCTCCCTCCTAAGGTTTATGAAGAACATGTTCGGAATATGGGATTTAGTAAAGACCTTATTTAAGCATATTGTACTAGCTTATGTTTTATGATTAATGAAATTTCCTCAGTTTGATTTTGTATGTCTCTTAGAATATGTTCAACCGGTATAATGGCATATAGACAAATAAAGTTACAAATCAAACAAAGGGCTTATGCGTATTTTGATCATGACGTTTAGGTTTTAAATTAAGGCTATAGTATGACTAATGGGGGGTCCTGAGTCGCATAATGATTCAACGGCTGTATTTCTCTGCTATAGTACTTGTTTAAGGCTAAAATGAGTGTTAACTCCTGATCATGCTTATCTAATACTCATAGTAAATGATTACTCGGCTAAGTGGGAGAATGTAAGATTAAATATATTATGTTTAATATTTAATCTATAGCCATTATAATCATTTACATAATATAGATCAAAATATATAATAACCTATTAAATAATTAGTTGGTAATTGTTGATGGACCATATTACCCTTATTAACTAATTAGGTTTCCTCCTGGGTGCTTATATAAGGAGAATTATGTAGAGGTCAAAAGGTTACACAGTTACACACTTAATCAGATAACCTAATCACCACATCATCATCATTGACCTCCCTTTCCCATAACTGATTCCCTTGTCGGTTTTCTTAGTCACCATCATTAGTCAGCACCCTAAGGAGGAACCAGATTACACTGACAATTATGTCTAACGGGATGTCATCTTCTCTTACTGGATTCTCCACTGCACTGTCTGCTGTAACATGTATGTTTTAATGTTTTCCCTCATGTATAAACATAACTGAACCAACATTATGTAATTCCGTAAGCATGAATAGAAGTTAGTGTGTGTTTATGAGTAAAGAATTTGTTTTGGTTAATTTTCTCTCAATGGATTTTGAGGTGAATTAATTGTGTCTATGCTATCTCAATTGTGGCATATTGAGTGGTGTTCTTAGACCCGAATTTATAACCGGAGTGGTGATTTATGTATCTTCGGGAGTGATTCTCAGCCCTACTGTTGGTTTTGGTGGTGTATCTGTATCCAAAGCGAACCGTAGATCTATCTTTTATTTTACCGTTTTATTTGAATCGGTGATTCGAGGCTCATACTCCTATCAGAAACACAATTAAATTTAAAACAAGCGATTCCAGAAAACATTGTCATAATATTCAAGTTCAAAACAAAACTGAAAATATAAAACGTCTAACCGAAAAGCGATGAATTTTAAGATACTAGACTTTAATCTCAAAGCTTCCTTTTCTTCAAACACCCTTGAGTTCGTCCCTTCTGTTCGTATACTTCTGCAGCCGTAAAAAAATAATGAAGTTCAAGTTGTTGCTGCCTTCCACGTAGGGCTGTTCATGAGCCGAGCCGAACCGAGCGGACCTTTGCTCGTGCTTGGCTCGTTTACAAACCGAACCGAGCGGAGCGGCTCATTTAAAACCGAACCTCAAATTAAGCGAGCATTTTTCGAGCAGTAAATTTTCCGAGCGAGCGTCGAGCGAAGTTCGAGCGATTTGAACAACCGTGTCACCCGTTTTAAATTTGTTGAGAGAGATAGTGACAATGTTTGGTCTCAAAATTTTATGTCCTTAAAAAAACATTTCGTGGCATAATATTTTCTTTATGAATTACAATGTTGTGGCCAACGAGGCAATGATCATGTTGCACGAACAATTACGTTGAGAGCAGGAGATGATCAACTTAGGGTAACGATATGAAACATTGAGGCGATTAGCAGACTGTCGTTTATCGGTTTAGGTTTTAACTTTTAGATTTGATATTAATTTTTTTGTTGGCGTGGTTGGGTTTAGTACGTATAGATACAGTTATAAATTTGTATATAGCGGACCAAAATCTAATAGAGTGGTATATATAAAACTATAAATTTAGTTTATATTCAAGTATATATGTCTGTGTAATGTGTGTATATATATAGGTGTGTGTATATATATGTGTATATACATGTTTATATATGTATATGTATGTGTATATGTATATATATACTAATTAAAAATAATAATTCGAGCCAAACCGAGCCGAGCGGACCTTTGCTCATGCTTGGCTCATTTACAAACCGAACCGAGCAGAGCGGCTCGTTTACAACCGAGCGTCAAATCGAACGAGCATTTTCCGAGCAATTTCCGAACGAGCGTCGAGCGAGCGACGAGCGATTTGAACAACCCTACTTCCACGAAACTAAATATGATACCCAATAGGGTTTCTTCTTTGCTCCTATGCGCTGCCGTCAAGATCTCCCCCTCACACGATGGGCTTTTTCCTTTAATTATTTGTCACCATGTGACTCCAGCGAAAAATTGGCCTGGCACACGATTGCCAATGGCCCAAATACAAAATAATTGCATGCTGTCAACATAGATATTTTTAATCAGCCCACTTTTCTTTTTAACATCTAAATGAATTAATTCCATTCTTTTTTTTTTTTTTTTTTTTTTTTCACTTTATAGAATTCACGTAAATTCTATTTGCCATCATGTGTAATTAATCCCGAGTTTGAGCCTTATGTCACTTTTAGTCCCCAAAATTCATGAGTTATTTTTTAACAACTTTCCTTTAATTGTAATTAAACCCTTCGAGTTTACATTTAATATTTTCCGATTCTTCGCATATTAATCGTTTAAGCTCATTTTTCATTCTTTTTCACACCGGGACCTGTAATAATAATAAATAATAAAATATATGTCTAAATATTACAAAAATGACTCTAAACTATTAAAATAATATACAAAATACACAAGGAAAATAAGATGCGTTTGCAACACATCGGTACCGATTTTTAATCGTGACTTTATTCAATTCTCGGTAATCAATGCACACACGCATTGACCCGTCTTTCTTCTTGACGAATAAGATCGGTGCTCCCCATGGTGATGAGATTGGCTGTATGAATCCTTTCTCAAACAGTTCGTCTAACTGCTTCTTTAGCTCTTGCATTTCTATGGGTGCCAAACGGTAAGATGCTTTGGCAATTGGTGGTGTTCCTGATAGCAGATGAATTCTGAATTCGACTTCTCTGTCCTGTGGAAGTCCTGGTAGTTCTTCTGGAAATACTTCTGAAAATTGGGATACTACAGGAATATCTTTCAAAACTTTTCCTTTAGTGTTAATGATTAGGGAAATCAGATACACTAGTGACCCTTTTCTTGCACTGCTTGCTGTTTTCATCACAGAGATGAATTTCCTGGATCTAGTTGGCTTGTCTCCTTTAATGGTGATCTTTTCACCCTTTGGTGAATTTACTTGGATTGACTTTTGTTCACATAGAATACTGGCTTTATTGGCTACTAACCAATACATTCTTAATACAACATCAAATCCTTCCAGATTCATTGGGTAAATATTTGCAATAAACTTTTGATTTAAAAATTATATTCTTGGTCCCTGCAAGATTTCAGTAATCTTAATGGATTCTCCATTTGCTGTTTCTACTAGACATTTTTGTTGAAGTTTAGTTAATGATTGATTGAAAAGTTTGCAAAATGAAGTATTAATAAAACTTTGGTTCACACCAGAGTCAAATAATACTTTGGCAAAAACATCATTAACTAAAAACGTACCGGCAATCACGTCCAGAATCATTTTGGCCTCTTCTGCAGTCAGAACAAATGCTCTAACATTCTTAGTAGTTTTGTTGTTCATGGCTGGAGCTAGTTTCGGACAATTTGGCTTGATGTGACCTTTTTCTCCACAATTGAAGCATACTCCATTACTGGGTTTTTTCTTGCAGTCTTCTTCCTTGTGTTCGGATATCTTGCGGAAATTGCAGTAGGTGGAGCATCTTCCTGAATGCTTCTTCATACAGGCTTTACAGTAAGGTGTAGAGGTCGAACCTATATTTTTCCCACGGTTGGAATTACCGTAGCGAAATTCCTGGGTAAGCCTTTGAGCTAGGTTCTTTCTTTGGTTTTCTTCTTGTGTACGTATCAGTTCATCAGTCAAGGTATTTGCTAGTTCTACAGCTTCTTCTATGGTTTGTGGTCTAGCTGCCTTGACTACATGTCTAATTTAACTGATTAATCCCCAGATGTAACGGGAGATTAATACTGGTTCTGGTTATGCTAGGGTTGGCACTATTCTAGCATATTCCAAAGAATGTGGTAGTGTAACCCTTGCTGTCTACTCCAGTCATTCTAAGGTTTAAGAATTTATTAGCTATCTGTTCCTTTTCATTGGGAGGACCGAATTTTCTTTCAACCATGTTCTTAAACTCATTCCATTCCATACTATAGACCCTGTCACTTCCCCTAGACTGGAGAATAGTGTTCCACCATTCTAGAGCTGCATTCTTAAATAAATTGGAAGCAAACATGATTTTATCTTCTTCTGCGCACTTGCTTATTTTTAAGACTGCTTCAGTCTTTTCTATCCAGTGTAGAGCTGCAATGGCTCCTTCATTTCCAGAGAATTTTATTGGTTTACAGGACCAGAATTCTTTGTAAGAACAACCATAAGACATGGTTCTTCTTCTTTTTGGAATTGACAATTGAAGTAAGGGTCCATTGTTTACGCTGTGACCGGGTTCAGTAGGTGGTCGTTTACTTCCACTATTACTTTTATTATTTTCTGCTTCCTTACCCGTTTTGATAATATATGGCATTGCGTCTATAATCCCTTGTGCCACTATGTGTTGGATGACACTGTTATCTACTTGGTTTCCGTTATTATCGTTATTCGGATTTTCTTGATTCACTTCATTGTCCATCTGGATTATAAACATTTACCACGTATTAATATCACAGGACAATATCTAATGCAAGCAATCACACAACAAGCACATTGATCAAAATCGTCACACATTGAGACCTTTACTCTATTTTATATATATGTGTCTATTACAAACTGTAACTGAAATTTAAAGTACAATACTAGTATGCATCAGTAGCTATTATCTATTTTAGGGGATATATATATATATATATATATATATATATATATATATATATATATATAGGATAGGCTAATTATAAGGAGAAAACTCACTCCAGTTGACTAAACCCTGAAACCCCATTAGATGGACACCAAAGTGCCACGTCTCAGCTCTTGAAAAGGATGTTGAGGGCATATAAGTAATTTCCTTGCCTGACATACTTTTTGTTAGGATCCATGTTAACCACCACACTCCTCATTAAATGCATGCTCCAGAGATAGGTACTTTGTCACTCTTTTTTTTCACTGTTAACCACCACCTATTTTATTTATATAATAATCACATCAGTGAATTGATACTTTGTCACTTTTTTTCCTATTGTGTAATTTGATTTATGTCACTTCAAAGTGTATGTCATATTTGCTAAATCTTTTTGGTAATGAACGGTTGTTAAAGACCCTTAATAATATTTGCATCCATTTTGTAGGAACATTTTATACAAAACCACATCAGTGTTTTGATGTAACAACTGATTGATGTACATTTTTTTCACTTGGCGTATGTAAGACCAATTACAAAAATCATTTTTTTCATACGTTACACAAACCGAGTCATATGTTACAAAAATCATTTTTTCATATTTTATCCTACATAGAAATACACATTAATGCTACAACATAGACATTTTTTTTGTTTCATTTCACATTTGTACATATAAATAAAAAACAAATCCCAAAAGTTTTTTTTATATAACCAGGTAATAAGATATCTAATCACAGCACCATACATAAAACAAAACATTTCCGCAATGTTACAAAAGAAATCCGTAAACACAAGCTATACAAATTAATGTAATAATAATTTGAGATTAAATACTTATTAGTTTCCCTTTAACACGTTTTTTCCAATTTTGTGGTAGATCCCTTTTTCCCTGCATTTCAATTAAAAAAACATCAACATTCCTCACAATACGAAACGTTTTTGAAAAAAAAAAAGATATTCAAGCAACCATCAACAAAAGCACATGATTAAACACACATAGAGCAAAAATGTACAAATATCTCAGTGAAAAAAAAATGTAACACGGATACAGCAAAAATGTACAAAAATCTGAGGCAAAAATAAAATGTAACATGGTAAAAACAAAACCAAAAAATCCATAACATATAAAATGTAACATAAAAATGTAACAACACACTTATTTTTACAATAATCTAAAAAAGTGTAACAATGCACTTTATTTTATGTAAATACAGCAAAAATGTACAAAAATCTGAGGCAAAAATAAAATGTAACATGGTAAAAACAAAACCAAAAAATCCATAACATATAAAATGTAATAACACACTTATTTTTTACAATAATCTAAAAAAGTGTAACAATGCACTTTATTTTTATGTAAACGTACATTATTTATGTGACACGGAAAAAATATAACATGCATTTTTTCTTGAACAAATTTTACACAAAAAATTGATAAATCAATAAATTAAAAACATTCATCTTCTTGAACAAAAAAAAAACATATCCAGAAAAAAGTTGGAGCATCTGGATGATGATCTTTTGAACTGGATCATCTTTTGGATTCAGATCACTTTTAGATCTGGATGAAGATCTTTAAGAACTGGAAATGAAATAGAAGATAAAGATATAAAGAGAGAGAGAGAGAGAGAGAGAGGGGGAAAAGTCATAAATAACACATTTTTACAGATTTCATACCTTAAAATACCTGATTCAACTAAAAACACTTACAAAAAATGTGTAATTTTAGATAAAAAAACATAAAGAGAATTTAAAAAAAGTAACAAGATTCATATCTGATTCATCGTCATCTTCGTATCTTATTCATCATCATCATCATCTTCATATTCATATTCATATTCATGTGCGATTTTCTTCAAGCTGTCAGATCTATTTAACATCTGGATCTTAACTCACACACCGGATCTGGTAACCACCGCTGCAATGGTTCCAACCCTAATTTTGGTAACATCATTTGTTTTCCAAACCAATACACACAAACCCCCGAACATCACTTTTTTTTTTTTGCAATATTAGACAAACAAACACCTGCATCTCAATAATGGAGAAGTATACAATAAAACCCTACATTTTTGTTTCAAAATGTAAACAACCAAAAAAAACACAGATTTCTACAGAAAAACAAAGGTGTTACCTTTTTCTAAGAACACCGACGCATTTGAAACTCCGATGGTGGTGGAAATCTCCGGTGAAGTTGGTGTGGAGGAAGATAATTTGCTGATTTTTTTGGCGGTGGAAATCTCCGGTGAAGGTGGTCTGGATGGGATGAAGAGAGAGAGAGAGAGAGAGAGAGAGAGAGAGAGAGAGAGAGAGAGGGGGATTGTTAAAGAATTGTGGAAATGTCAACTGTTTTGGCGGTGCAAAATCTCCGACGAAGTTTGGTGTGAAGGGGATGAAGAGAGAGAGAGAGATAGATAGATAGAGAGAGAGAGATAGAGAGATTTGTGAACTACATTTGGGGCATTTGTTTTTTGAATTTTTGTTTTGAATCAATACTTAATATAGCTAGGAGGCATAGGTTTGAAGTGTAATAATGAATACTAGTCTTCTGATCATACTCAACATCAACATGCAATGCAGAGATAAATTGTAACATTTCTCCCCATTTTACCCTTTAGGTGTACTATCATCTATATATTATACCAAAAAGTAATTGAGATCAGGACATCACACCAAAAAATCATCCTAGCCATCCATCAAGTATCATCAATGGTGGTTATTGGGTTTCTAGGGTTTAGTCAACTCAACCGGGTTTTCGATTTATCCTTACCCTATAGGATATATATATATATATATATATATATATATATATATTTCAACTTACAAACATATATGTATATATATTATTATTATTATTACTATTACTGATAAGGGTTCATCCAAAATTGCATGTTGCGCTCGTCATACTTCCAAACGAGCCTCTCACCTATCTGTCTTATCCTTTCACTTTCATCTCACAACTCCTCACCAAACGTTCGGGGTTCCTGCACATTCTCAGTACTCATGGGTGGGGCTGGTGCTGGTATCGGGTCAGGAAACTGGGGCATCGGTTCTTCGTGTGAGCATGGGTTCTCTAGGATTTCTGATATACTGGTCATTATCCCAATATGGATCTAGAGGGTCCAGGTTAGGATAGGGTGCTACTGGGTTTTACATGGGTTCCTCTATTGGGTATAGTTCTTGATAATCCCTGTGGTCGTCGTTCCATGGGTCGTAGGCTAGAGGGTTTGGAGCTGGGACTCTAGGGATTTCAGCTGGGTTGAAAGTAGGTACTGGAATCTGGTCTACTGGGTTTGGTTCAATTTCCATGGGTTGTGTGGGAAATAGTGGTAACGGCTGGGGTGCAATGAGTTGTTCTAAGTTTGGGTCTGCAGCCGTGGTAGCTAATATGTGAAAATTAGCTAATCTCCTATTGAGTATATCTTGGGTTTGAGCATTCATTTTTCTATTTGCCGCTGCTAAGTCCCGCTGTTGCTACAACTTTCTCATTCTTTTCCTACGCTCGTGTGCTCCCCGACTGAACCATCCTCTCTTTTTGGGAGGGAATGGTTCTTCGGACTGTGCCTTAAATACAAAGATCCCTTCTTCTATGTCAGCTGAGTAAGAAGTTCCTTCGTCCTTAGGTGAACTAGACAGTTGACGGTAAGCGTCCGAAGGTCCTTGAGCACTCATACTGTAAACTAACAAATTGTCAAATAACACAAAACAATAAAATATGCACGTAATCCCGTAGATAATTTCCTAACATAACAGATAAAATTTTGGTGTCAGCGGAACACTTCTGTGATTGAATCAGTGGCTATAGCTCTGATACCACCTTCTGTCGCAATCCCCGACCCCTGCCTCGGGAGGCGGGCGGCCGCGACCTACCCAGAGATGGTGGTATCGGTGTTTATCTTTATTTGGCAGCGGAAATTTCATCAGGACCGTAGTTAGGAATATTTTATCAGAGTAAAACACCACATTTTATAATAATAAATATATTGGGATAAAACCCAAGTTTTCATTACAAACATGTTTATAGGGTTAAACCCTATTTTATTGAAATAAAACATCTTCTTTATTTAGGTAACTTTATAGCCACTTTTCCAAGCCTTCAGTGCTGTCCCGCTGGCTTCTATTTGACTTTCACATTTTGTTACCTGAAACGCGTTTAAAAACATTTTGTCAGTGGGAAATACTGGTGAGTGAATCCCAATTTAATCAAAACAGGTTTTATCAGTTTACATAATTGAGGGTGATTTCGCAATTACATTTGTTTATTTTTCTACTTTAATTACCACCCACGGTACTGTCAACCTGACTTGTGGTCATGTTACTACTCACAGTGTAGTAAGAAATTTTGTATACAAAACCCCAACATACCGACGATAATTGTAGAATTACAAATACTCAATCACTGTGAAATATAATTTAAAACATTGAGGCTTTGTAAAATAGTTTGCAAAAAGGAGGATTACTCACATTGCTATCTTAGGTAATTTCATGTGGCTTCCTGGTTATAATCTATAAATTTTAAATAATGCACACGCGTTAGTATAATAACCCAATTTCACAATAGTTATACCCTCCCCGAGACAGAACTCCAACGACTACGTCAGGCAGAGCCTCGACAGCCGCTACGGAGCGCTAGATCAATCGGGCAGCGTATTTAATAAGTAACCGGGGGTTAAAACACTTACAACGAGGTAGTGTTTCGCTAATTAGGGGGTATAAAGCCCGGGTATAATTTTAACTTTAGAGAATTGAGAGAGAAATTGAAATTCTGAGCGAGTTGCAACTGAAGGCCGAAGCTCCCAATTTATAGGGCCTGATTGGCCGTTTATCGCGCCCCGCGAAAGCCAAGGGCTGCTCTTACGCGGCCCGCGAGCTAGGGGTGTAGGTTGTAGGCTTGCTGATTCGCCGGTTCTAGCTTTGACACGAGACTGCGACGTGGCAGCTCAGGGTGCGGCCACGTAGGCAGGCGCTTGCGCCCCGCGGCGGCCTTTGATGGCTCTGTCGCGGCCCGCCAGGGACCATTAAAATTTGTTTTATTTAATTTTTATAAAAATAAAGGTATTGAGGGCCATTTTCAACCAGAAGTGGTTTTTATAAAAATTTGGCGCAGTGGTTTTTGCACTAAAGATCTGGAGACACTACCTATATGGTACGAAGTGCACAATCTTCACAGATCACAAAAGCCTACAACATATATTCAACCAGAAGGAGTTGAATATGAGGCAAAGACGATGGGTTGAATTGTTAAACGATTACGACTGCGAGATAAAGTATCATCCAGGGAAGGCGAATGTAGTCGCCGATGCCCTAAGTCGTAAAGAGAGAATCAAGCCCATAAGGGTCAGGGCTTTGGAAATGATCATACGAACCGATCTTTCCTTGCGCATTCGTGCTGCACAAAAGGAAGCTCTCAAGGAGGGAAACCTTGAGGAAGAATATCTCCGTGGAATGGAGAAGCTTTTGGTACCAAACGAGGAAGGAACGTTATGTTTCGAGAAAAGGGTTTGGGTTCCTCTGTTTGGTGGATTAAGGGAAGTTATTTTCGACGAAGCGCACAAGTCACGGTACTCTATCCACCCTGGATCGGATAAGATGTACCAGGATCTCAAAGAGTATTATTGGTGGCCTAGGATGAAAGGCGATGTTGCTATCTACGTGAGCAAATGTTTAACGTGCGCTAAGGTTAAAGCGGAATACCAGAAGCCTTCAGGGCTGCTGCAACAACCTGAGATTCCCAAGTGGAAATGGGAACAAATCTCCATGGATTTTATTACGAAATTGCCAAGAACGCCAAGAGGCCATGACATGATTTGGGTGATAGTTGACCGCCTAACAAAGTCCGCACACTTTCTGCCAATCAGAGAGAAAGACAGTACTAGTAAACTTGCGGAAATATACATGAGGGAGATTGTCGCACGCCATGGAGTACCTCTCTCAATCATCTCTGATAGAGACGGAAGGTTTGTGTCAAGGATATGGCAATCCTTCCAAGAAGCCTTTGGCTCACAGTTGAATCTGAGCACTGCATTCCATCCGCAAACTGACGGCCAGAGCGAGCGAACGATACAAACTTTTGAAGACATGCTGAGGGCATGTGTTATGGATTTGGGCGGTAGCTGGGATAAACACTTACCTTTGGTTGAATTCTCATACAACAACAGCTACCACACCAGTATTGGTGTCGCGCCATTTGAAGCCCTATACGGACGCAAGTTCCGATCACCCCTATGTTGGTCTGACGCAGGTGATAGGCAGCTTGCTGGCCCCGAGATCATCCAAGAGACGACAGACAAGATTGCGCAAATACTTAAACGCATCGAAGCAGCTCGCCACAGACAAAAGGCCTATGCGGATCCAAACCGGAAGCATGTGGATTTCCAAGTTGGAGAAATGGTGTTATTGAAGGTTTCACCCTGGAAGGGGGTGGCACGCTTTGGAAAGCGTGGGAAGTTAAATCCGCGCTACATTGGTCCCTTCAGAATTCTGGAAAGAATTGGAACAGTAGCATACAAGTTGGACCTACCTGCTGAACTGAATGGCGTTCACGATACATTTCATGTATCCAATCTAAAGAAAAGTCCAACTCAAGTCGACGTTGCCATTCCCATCGACGAGATTCATATTGACGACACGCTCCACTTCGTTGAAGAACCTGTTGAGGTCACGGATTGGAAAGTTAACAAGACCCGCCGGAGCAGTGTCAAACTCGTCAAAGTTCGTTGGAATGCCAGACATGGTCCTGCATTCACCTGGGAACGTGAGGACCGGATGAAAGAGAAATACCCCCACCTTTTTCCTAAGAACTCTGCATCTACAAGCAGAACTTAAATTTCGGGACGAAATTTATTTAACGGGGGGAGAATGTGACAACCCGCACTAAACCAGGTATCCGTACGACTTAATTACTGATTAATTACTGCTTAATTACTGTGCTTGTTTGAACTAGCTGATGAACTGCTACTTGATATCTGATACATGAACTTACTTGCATCATACTTGCTTGCTGTCACTACAATAATTATATGCTGAACCTTGGTGACAAACATGATGCACAAAAAGCACAGTAGCACTAAACGGATACACAGTGAACATGCTGATATAACCAGCATCAGGCAGACACTGCCTCTAAGGCCTGTTAAGAGCCTCAAATATCTGACTACACTGGTAGTGAGTGTAGGGTTATAAGGGTTGTGGAACTGCGTCTCTAGGAATAAGATACACTGATTGGATGTGCCAAAAACGTACTTTAAGTACAAAACACAGCACTTTGATAAATAATCCAGCTTCTAGCTGACTAGTAAAGTGCCAAAGCATGGGGAAAATACTACTAGACACTTTCTAAAGTGTGGAAACAAAATGTGTCACTAAAAATAACAATAACGACACTTTAAAGCTTTTGTAACGCTTTAACGGATTAATATCCAACCGAACAACCGGACTTTACCCGAAACATGAAAATATTACTATTTTCACTATTTATATTTTTCTGAGCCAGTTAGGGTCCCTGATTACCCTAACACCCGTCATAACACGCTATATATTACCAACGAGGTTAAACACTTAACATAACTTAGTTAACATAATTAACCTCCTAACTACTTGGTTACAATCGAACTAGATACCCCCCCCATTGGAATCGGCCCCAACCATGGGGAACACAAGAGTACAAGATTGATTATTATATTGTGTTATGTCTAATATCCTAAAGACACTAAATCCATTGGTCCATAATCACTAAAATTGCCTATAAAATAACACCTAAACATGAGAGATCATTATCTTAATCAAACACCAACTTACAAACTCTCTCCCTCACCCTTGGAGCTCTCGGCCGAACTCCCCACACCCACCCATCATATTTTCGAGTTTGGTTCTTGCATTCCATCATCATACACACATCAAAGGTCGCATATTAGGAGTCTTGGTGCACTCGGAGCGCGAAGGACCACTTCCGTTAGCTTTTATCCACCCATTTTTCATCAAGATTCTTCCCTAGCCCCGAGCTAGAGGTATAACACTTAAAACTCTTATTTGATCATATCTAAGGTGGTTAAAAGGGTTCGTGTCGGTTAAATATCGATAACATACATTTTGAAGCATTAAAGTCTAGTAAAAACTATAAAGATGGTGGTTAATAGCTTGTAACATGTGTAAAAGTTGTAGTATTTGGAATTTGTGATTTTTGAGACCCGATCTATGATGTGGTAGCTCGGATCATCGTTTAACCCGACTTTGTAAGATCATGGATCTTCACATAAGCTCGTTTTTGGTTAACACAAGGGTTAAAAGGTGAAACTCTACCACACAAGAGACATGAACTTGTGTAAAAATGTTTATTTGTGTAAAAGTGATTTAACCTGTACATTAGTGTTTAAAACTAGCGGATCTACGTATCTGCAAGTGGTATTTTCAAAGAACCACACGTCAAAGAAATCATGTTTTTTCTAAAAAGATGGATCTTACACTAACAAACATGATTTTATAAACCACAAGTGTGTAAACATTGGTGAAATGAAAAGATCCGACAAAGAACTAGATTTGTCACTTGTTACTAGAAGTTGTAAAGACGGATTTCTCTAAACACGAGGTTTTTACAAAATTAAAGTTACTTTATATAAAGATCTACAAAAAATAATGGGATTTACATTATAGATGCGGAAAAACTACAAGTTCATGCGATTATGCGATTTACATACTTATCGACTAGTTTGATGTGTCGGAAATTGTTTGATTGAATAAAGAAGTTGTTGAATTGATTTGTTAAAAGAAAATGATACGCTTGAAAGCGTGGCCACCTCCAGTTACAGAGGAAACTCTGGCGAAATTTTCTAAAAACCTAACACTTAGAATTATTTACACAACAAGTGTTAGAACTATTTTTGACATATTTTCGAAACATAAATTTCGCCAGAACTATATTTTACTAAATATTCGGAGGTGGGATTTTCACTAAGTTAACGTGATAAATATGTTTTGTCACAACACTGTTTATGATTATTTTGTGAAATTACATAAATATTATTTTAGGGTGAAAATAATATTTACAAGCGTTGATGATCCCAAAACTTTGCGAACGCTTTCACCATAACTATATAAGTTACACTGGTAATTACATTACCACACGATTGATAAAACGTAACTTACGCACATGTATTGTATCCCCCACCCTTGGGAAGGAAATTAACTACCAAGTATTTACAGAACAAACACACGAAATAGTTGTCTAACTATTTTCCAAAAACTTAAACTATAAAAGCTAAGGCACGGCCATCTGTCTAATAGAATTAGCACTTGTAGGTCGTCGCACAGCTTTCAGATTTGGAGACACTTGGTAGAGACGCACCGACAGTGAGTTCATGTCCCCCTTTTCTCTAACTGTTTTCAGTTTTCTTAACTGCGGGGGTGAAATACATGTTACTATGATTACGAATGTTTCTTACATGGTATGGTCAGCTAAGGAAGGAACCGTTAGGTTATGTGATTGGGTAGGTGAAACCTTAAGAACATTAGTCCTCGTAGTACGATCGAGGGATACGAGTGATAGGCCTATTTGAGCATAACAAACACCACCCATGCGCCCGCAGGTTGGACCATGTGGTGACCTTGTCTTAACACCACCCATGCGCCCGCAGGTTGGACCATGTGGTGACCTTGTCTTAACACCACCCATGCGCCCGCAGGTTGGACCATGTGGTGACCCCGTCTTAACACCACCCATGCGCCCGCAGGTTGGACCATGTGGTGACCTTGTCGTAACACCACACATGCGCCCGCAGGTTGGACCATGTGGTGACCTTGTCCTATCCCCTCCCATGCGCCCGCAGGCTGGACCATGTGGATACACAATAACTGATATGTTTCCTTATTTGCTTTCATACCAGAGTTTACAAAACATTCATACTTGCAATGATTACAAAGGTTTATTCGTGCGCACATACTAAACACATGAACTCGCTCAACATTATTGTTGATTTTTCAACTTACATGTATTTCAGGAAATTAACGGATCTGGCACGGTATGGCACGTTTTCCCGCTGCACTAATTACGAGATCATCCGGGTTTGGGGAATGTGACTCTTTCCTGGACAAGTCACAATCCTTAAACTGTGTTTATGTCATGTTGATGTTTGTGATTGTTAAGACAATGTTGTTGTATTTGGTTTTCGAAACTTAATTAAATGGATGATCTTGCATGGTTTTATTTCATATAGCTTTGTTATGGTTAAGCTATGGTATTAAGAAGTCACACCAAATTAACCACGCTTTCGCAAAGCCAGGGTGTGACAGCTTGGTATCAGAGCTCTGATCATAGCGAACTAGGATTCTTTCTCGAGTCTAGACTATGATCACTAGGGCTCTCACGAAAACATTTTTACTGCATACCACTTAAGTCCAGATCCAAAACTTTTACAAACAAATGTTGAGCACATTTTGTCAATTATAGGCTCAGCCTGGAGGGCTGAGGATCGGTCTGGAGGATCGAGGTGACCGAAGTAGTTGAGCACGTTGGTTTATTATAGGCTCGATCTAAGAGGTCAAGGTGGAGGATATAGCAGTCTTTGAGACTGGGAGAGATTGGCTAGTAAGACTAGGAGAATGATTTAAATGCTTGGTGACTATGTGATTAACTAATTATATGACTGATTATTATACGTATATGTGTTTGTGTTACAAACGTTATGCTTTCATCAAGTACTAGAAAGATGGACACTACGAATCCCATGGCCATAGTATCAGACGACATAGTTTTATCGAAGCACGAGGTGTACATTTCCGATACTACCGGCACAGACAATGACGACTTTCAGCCCTTTTGCGCTGCCTGAAGTCGTAGCAGAGCCTACTGATGGCCATCTTGTTGGGAATTTGCCCCCTTGCCGCTTATCCTGTTGATGATATGCCCTCCCAACGTGGCCTCTGACGACGATAACGATCTACTGGAGGAGGACCCATTCGAGGGCAGGACCTTATTACTGCTGGTATTAGACTACTGCATGCGGACGCTCCTGTAGGGGAAACTCATGACCATTCCCCTATCCCAGACTCATTTGAGTTTCTGACATCCGCATCTTCGCACATACAGGGAATGCAGCACCACTCACACGACGCCGACCTTGATATGGCACCATCAGCTGCACCGGATCCCGCCTACAGCTTTGAGTTTGATCACGATATTGAGGTTGATCTTGTTTTACCACCTGGTGTTGATCCAGACCATGACATTGAGTTCATGCACTTAGACCAGCCCTTGGGGGATCCTGTAACCCCCTGTGTTTGTTGATCCAGCTGATCTTGAGATGAAGTTTTTGATCCGGAGCCGGCCGTGGCCCCTGAGCCAGGCGCTACTCCTGACCCCGCATTGGAGCATGACCCTGTTCATGCCAATGCACCTACTGTTGCTCCTTGATTGATCATCTGCTTGGACGAGAGAAAATTTGGGGTAACTGTGCAAGACAATTTATTATTACGGGGGCCCACGTAATAACGATTTGTAGTGCACAGGAATCCTGGTGGACTCTGCGGGTCAAGCTAATGATAACCAATGCAGCAGGAAATAACTTAAACACGAATGACCAAGGCGATGTAGCCTCAAGTTCATTCTATTACGAGCAACAAGCCAAATTGGCAAGCCTATGTGAAGGCTCAGAAATTTACTTCCCCACTCATACAGTGAGTATATTTTTGCGTGTGAAATTGGGTGATTACATGATGGCTTATGTTGTTAAATACACCTCATAGACAATTGAAACGTTGTCTAACCCGCTTCACACCACTTCGACAAAAAGGGAATGCCACCTAGACATGAGACAAACACCAGTACGTTGCCAAGGACAGAAGCCGAGCTGCAAGAACGCATCTCACCGATAAATGCACGACATGAAGCCCTCCGCTCTAAGTACAACGATGGCATTACTGGAAATAACCATCCAACTGGCTGCACCTATAAACAGTTCCTGAACTGCGAGCCTTTGAACTTTGATAAAACAGGAGGCACCGTTGCATTTGTTCGTTGGTCCGAAAAGACCGACTCCATTCTAAGAATGAGTAACTGATCGCCCCAACAGAGTGTTACCTACATCTCGGGGATATTTCTAGATGGCACACTCTCTTAATGGAACCTCCAGGTTCAGACCCTTGGCACAGACGCTGCTTATACACTGAGCTGGGACGAGCTCAAGGAAACGATTGAGAGGAAATGTTGTTTTAGGACTGAAGTTCAGAAGCTTGACGTGGAGTCCTGGAATTTGAGATTGGACGAACCAGAGACTCCTGAACATGTCCAGCGATCGCACGACTTGTCTAGGGTCGACCCCTACTAAGTCATTGATGTCGTATGATATAGTGGTGTACTTGTAAGCTTTGCATTGTGATCTCGAATTGTGGCAATACAATCGCAGTATTCTCATCACATGCGATGTTCAATCAATTGTTTATGTCCTATAACATAAGAGGTTATGTGATTGACTTGTTGATAACATGAGATGTTATGTGTTGGTATTGTTGAATGCATACGTACACTTCACTTGCTATGACCTAACCTATGTGAACACATCTTTTAGAAGATGCCGCCAAAACGCCCAACGCCAATGCCTACTAATGAGGCAGAGCTACAGCAAGTCATTGCAGCTGCCATAGCACAGTACGCAGCATCTCAGCCAGGAGCGAGCGGAAGTGTTAACCAGGGCAACAACAATCCACCTCACGGTAATACCAAGCCATTTGGACCTACCATGAACTAGTTGGAGATTTTAGCGATGATGCTAATGCCAATCACATGTTTTAACATACGTGCAGGATGCACCTACAAGCAGTTTTTAGACTGCAAACCGGTCAACTTCGATGGCACAGGAGGTGCAGTTGCCTTTACCCGCTGGGCTGAGAAAACCGATTCTGTTTTACGCATGAGCAAATGCGCAGAGGATCAGCAAGTCACATACATTTCAGGGCTACTCTTGGATGGAGCCCTCTCTTGGTGGAATCTGCAAGTACAGACTCTGGGCGAAGCTGCCGCCTACGCGCTGACTTGGGCCGAATTGAAAGAACTTATGCGCAGAAAGTACTGTTCTCGCGCGGAAATTCAGAAGTTGGAGACTGAATTTTGGCATTTAAAGATGGATGGACCAAAGGTTGCAGAATACGTCCAAAGGTTTCACGACTTATCTCAAGTGGTTCCTTACATGGTTACGCCAGAATACAAGCGAATCGAGCGCTTCATTTGGGGTTTGGCTCCCCAAATCATAAGCATGGTAACCTCCTCCAAACCAGCGACTATCACTGAAGCCACCGATTTGAGCGTGGCTCTCACCGAGGAGGCGATTCGTTTAAACAAGTTTGATGAGATCAAGACGAAGAAGGCAGAGACTCACGTTGAGTCATCAGGAGGCAACAAAAGAAAGTTCTCGAACTTTAAACAGGGCATTGGCAGTGTTGGTAAGAAAGGGGAAACAAACGCACCAGCTCAGGTTACAGTTGGTAGTGGAAGGAAAGGAAGAGGATATATGGGCACCCAGCCCAAGTGTAATGCCTGCCAGCGTCACCATTCTGGTCAATGTGGGCAAAAAGTATGTGAAGTATGTGGGAAACGTGGTCACTCGAAGGACACTTGTTGGGCCCCTGCCGGTCGAGGAGGCCAGGGAGGATATGGAAATAGGAATGATGACCGTGGTGGAAATGGGAATCGCCCACAAGGAAATTTTGGAGGAAACAGAAACCGAGGCAACAATGCGAATCAGGCTGGCAATGCCAACCAGAACAACACCCCAGCTGGAAATGGGGGTGGAAACGGGCAGAGACTCGGATGCTATAACTGCGGGGAAATCGGGCATTTTAAGAAGAACTGCCCAACGTTGAACCAAGCCCGTGGTAGAGTGTTCCAACTCGAAGCTAGGGAAGCACGCCAGGATCCCAATGTTGTTACTGGTACGTTCCCTATCAATCAACGCTATGCATCCGTTTTATTTGATACTGGTGCCGATTATAGCTTCGTGTCGTTAGAATTTAAGAATATGCCTGGGTTAGCCGCTAATAAGTTAGACATTCCCTACTCGATCGAATTAGCTAATGGAAAGTTAGTTGAAACCGACGAAGTAATCAGAGGCTGTGTGATAGAATTGGGAGAACGTGAGTTTACTTTGGATCTACTACCAGTCCAATTGGGAAGCTTCGACGTGGTGGTAGGAATGGATTGGTTATCAGGAAACAAGGCTGAGATAGTATGCCACGAGAAAGTTGTTCGTATCCCAACCGATGATGGTGAGACAATTGTGGTTCACGGAGAGAAGCGTGACACACCGCTAAGATTTATCAGCTGCTTGAAAGCAAGGAAGTGTTTACAGAAAGGATGTGTTGCTTTCCTGGCACACATCGTGGATAAGAAGGCTGCTGAGCCAAGAATCGAAGACATCCCTGTCGTGAGGAAATACCCAGAAGTCTTCCCAGAAGACTTACCTGGACTGCCACCTCAGAGGCAAGTAGAGTTCCACATTGACTTAGTTCCAGGCGCCGCGCCTGTAGCTAAGGCACCTTACAGACTTGCTCCGTCTGAGATGCAGGAATTGTCGACACAACTTCAAGAGTTGTTAGACAAGGGTTTTATCCGACCAAGCTTCTCGCCTTGGGGAGCTCCGGTCCTGTTTGTCAAGAAAAAGGACGGTAGCTTCCGCATGTGTATCGACTACCGAGAATTGAACAAGCTAACGATCAAGAATAGGTACCCTCTGCCAAGAATCGACGATCTGTTTGATCAACTGCAAGACTCTAGCTTTTACTCTAAGATCGATCTTCGATCTGGATACCATCAGTTAAGGATACAAGAGGAAAGTATCCCAAAGACAGCCTTCAGAACTCGTTATGGACACTACGAGTTCCTTGTTATACCGTTTGGTTTGACAAACGCACCTGCAGTATTCATGGATCTAATGAATAAAGTTTGCAAGCCGTATTTGGATAAGTTCGTGACTGTATTCATCGATGACATATTAATTTATTCAAAGACGAAGGCTAAACACGAACAACGTCTAAGAGCTATTTTGGAGCTGCTAAAGAAGGAACAGTTGTACGCCAAATTCTCCAAGTGCGAGTTTTGGCTACGAGAAGTCCAATTCCTTGGGCACGTGGTGAATGGAGATGGAATCCACGTGGACCCAACAAAGATCGAGGCGATCAAGGATTGGGAAACGCCAAAGACGCCAACCGAGATTCGGCAATTCTTGGGTTTGGCTGGCTACTATCGGAGGTTCATCGAGGATTTTTCAAAGATCGCTCAACCTTTGACGCTCCTCACCCAGAAGAACAAGACGTTTGATTGGGGAATCAAACAGGATGAAGCATTCCAGATACTGAAGGATAAGCTTTGTAACGCGCCAATCTTAGCTCTACCAGAAGGTACCGACGATTTTGTGGTATACTGCGACGCATCGCGTCAAGGTTTGGGTTGTGTGTTGATGCAACGCCAAAGGGTTATTGCTTACGCATCACGTCAACTGAAGGTACATGAAAAGAACTATACCACCCACGATTTAGAGCTTGGCGCAGTGGTTTTTGCACTAAAGATCTGGAGACACTACCTATATGGTACGAAGTGCACAATCTTCACAGATCACAAAAGCCTACAGCATATATTCAACCAGAAGGAGTTGAATATGAGGCAAAGACGATGGGTTGAATTGTTAAACGATTACGACTGCGAGATAAAGTATAATCCAGGGAAGGCGAATGTAGTCGCCGATGCCCTAAGTCGTAAAGAGAGAATCAAGCCCATAAGGGTCAGGGCTTTGGAAATGATCACACGAACCGATCTTTCCTTGCGCATTCGTGCTGCACAAAAGGAAGCTCTCAAGGAGGGAAACCTTGAGGAAGAATATCTCCGTGGAATGGAGAAGCTTTTGGTACCAAACGAGGAAGGAACGTTATGTTTCGAGAAAAGGGTTTGGGTTCCTCTGTTTGGTGGATTAAGGGAAGTTATTTTCGACGAAGCGCACAAGTCACGGTACTCTATCCACCCTGGATCGGATAAGATGTACCAGGATCTCAAAGAATATTATTGGTGGCCTAGGATGAAAGGCGATGTTGCTATCTACGTGAGCAAATGTTTAACGTGCGCTAAGGTTAAAGCGGAATACCAGAAGCCTTCAGGGCTGCTGCAACAACCTGAGATTCCCAAGTGGAAATGGGAACAAATCTCCATGGATTTTATTACGAAATTGCCAAGAACGCCAAGAGGCCATGACATGATTTGGGTGATAGTTGACCGCCTAACAAAGTCCGCACACTTTCTGCCAATCAGAGAGAAAGACAGTACTAGTAAACTTGCGGAAATATACATGAGGGAGATTGTCGCACGCCATGGAGTACCTCTCTCAATCATCTCTGATAGAGACGGAAGGTTTGTGTCAAGGATATGGCAATCCTTCCAAGAAGCCTTTGGCTCACAGTTGAATCTGAGCACTGCATTCCATCCGCAAACTGACGGCCAGAGCGAGCGAACGATACAAACTTTGGAAGACATGCTGAGGGCATGTGTTATGGATTTGGGCGGTAGCTGGGATAAACACTTACCTTTGGTTGAATTCTCATACAACAACAGCTACCACACCAGTATTGGTGTCGCGCCATTTGAAGCCCTATACGGACGCAAGTGCCGATCACCCCTATGTTGGTCTGACGCAGGTGATAGGCAGCTTGCTGGCCCCGAGATCGTCCAAGAGACGACAGACAAGATTGCGCAAATACTTAAACGCATCGAAGCAGCTCGCCACAGACAAAAGGCCTATGCGGATCCAAACCGGAAGCATGTGGATTTCCAAGTTGGAGAAATGGTGTTATTGAAGGTTTCACCCTGGAAGGGGGTGGCACGCTTTGGAAAGCGTGGGAAGTTAAATCCGCGCTACATTGGTCCCTTCAGAATTCTGGAAAGAATTGGAACAGTAGCATACAAGTTGGACCTACCTGCTGAACTGAATGGCGTTCACGATACATTTCATGTATCCAATCTAAAGAAAAGTCCAACTCAAGTCGACGTTGCCATTCCCATCGACGAGATTCATATTGACGACACGCTCCACTTCGTTGAAGAACCTGTTGAGGTCACGGATTGGAAAGTTAACAAGACCCGCCGGAGCAGTGTCAAACTCGTCAAAGTTCGTTGGAATGCCAGACATGGTCCTGCATTCACCTGGGAACGTGAGGACCGGATGAAAGAGAAATACCCCCACCTTTTTCCTAAGAACTCTGCATCTACAAGCAGAACTTAAATTTCGGGACGAAATTTATTTAACGGGGGGAGAATGTGACAACCCGCACTAAACCAGGTATCCGTACGACTTAATTACTGATTAATTACTGCTTAATTACTGTGCTTGTTTGAACTAGCTGATGAACTGCTACTTGATATCTGATACATGAACTTACTTGCATCATACTTGCTTGCTGTCACTACAATAATTATATGCTGAACCTTGGTGACAAACATGATGCACAAAAAGCACAGTAGCACTAAACGGATACACAGTGAACATGCTGATATAACCAGCATCAGGCAGACACTGCCTCTAAGGCCTGTTAAGAGCCTCAAATATCTGACTACACTGGTAGTGAGTGTAGGGTTATAAGGGTTGTGGAACTGCGTCTCTAGGAATAAGATACACTGATTGGATGTGCCAAAAACGTACTTTAAGTACAAAACACAGCACTTTGATAAATAATCCAGCTTCTAGCTGACTAGTAAAGTGCCAAAGCATGGGGAAAATACTACTAGACACTTTCTAAAGTGTGGAAACAAAATGTGTCACTAAAAATAACAATAACGACACTTTAAAGCTTTTGTAACGCTTTAACGGATTAATATCCAACCGAACAACCGGACTTTACCCGAAACATGAAAATATTACTATTTTCACTATTTATATTTTTCTGAGCCAGTTAGGGTCCCTGATTACCCTAACACCCGTCATAACACGCTATATATTACCAACGAGGTTAAACACTTAACATAACTTAGTTAACATAATTAACCTCCTAACTACTTGGTTACAATCGAACTAGATACCCCCCCCCCCATTGGAATCGGCCCCAACCATGGGGAACACAAGAGTACAAGATTGATTATTATATTGTGTTATGTCTAATATCCTAAAGACACTAAATCCATTGGTCCATAATCACTAAAATTGCCTATAAAATAACACCTAAACATGAGAGATCATTATCTTAATCAAACACCAACTTACAAACTCTCTCCCTCACCCTTGGAGCTCTCGGCCGAACTCCCCACACCCACCCATCATATTTTCGAGTTTGGTTCTTGCATTCCATCATCATACACACATCAAAGGTCGCATATTAGGAGTCTTGGTGCACTCGGAGCGCGAAGGACCACTTCCGTTAGCTTTTATCCACCCATTTTTCATCAAGATTCTTCCCTAGCCCCGAGCTAGAGGTATAACACTTAAAACTCTTATTTGATCATATCTAAGGTGGTTAAAAGGGTTCGTGTCGGTTAAATATCGATAACATACATTTTGAAGCATTAAAGTCTAGTAAAAACTATAAAGATGGTGGTTAATAGCTTGTAACATGTGTAAAAGTTGTAGTATTTGGAATTTGTGATTTTTGAGACCCGATCTATGATGTGGTAGCTCGGATCATCGTTTAACCCGACTTTGTAAGATCATGGATCTTCACATAAGCTCGTTTTTGGTTAACACAAGGGTTAAAAGGTGAAACTCTACCACACAAGAGACATGAACTTGTGTAAAAATGTTTATTTGTGTAAAAGTGATTTAACCTGTACATTAGTGTTTAAAACTAGCGGATCTACGTATCTGCAAGTGGTATTTTCAAAGAACCACACGTCAAAGAAATCATGTTTTTTCTAAAAAGATGGATCTTACACTAACAAACATGATTTTATAAACCACAAGTGTGTAAACATTGGTGAAATGAAAAGATCCGACAAAGAACTAGATTTGTCACTTGTTACTAGAAGTCGTAAAGACGGATTTCTCTAAACACGAGGTTTTTACAAGATTAAAGTTACTTTATATAAAGATCTACAAAAAATAATGGGATTTACATTATAGATGCGGAAAAACTACAAGTTCATGCGATTATGCGATTTACATACTTATCGACTAGTTTGATGTGTCGGAAATTGTTTGATTGAATAAAGAAGTTGTTGAATTGATTTGTTAAAAGAAAATGATACGCTTGAAAGCGTGGCCACCTCCAGTTACAGAGGAAACTCTGGCGAAATTTTCTAAAAACCTAACACTTAGAATTATTTACACAACAAGTGTTAGAACTATTTTTGACATATTTTCGAAACATAAATTTCGCCAGAACTATATTTTACTAAATATTCGGAGGTGGGATTTTCACTAAGTTAACGTGATAAATATGTTTTGTCACAACACTGTTTATGATTATTTTGTGAAATTACATAAATATTATTTTAGGGTGAAAATAATATTTACAAGCGTTGATGATCCCAAAACTTTGCGAACGCTTTCACCATAACTATATAAGTTACACTGGTAATTACATTACCACACGATTGATAAAACGTAACTTACGCACATGTATTGTATCCCCCACCCTTGGGAAGGAAATTAACTACCAAGTATTTACAGAACAAACACACGAAATAGTTGTCTAACTATTTTCCAAAAACTTAAACTATAAAAGCTAAGGCACGGCCATCTGTCTAATAGAATTAGCACTTGTAGGTCGTCGCACAGCTTTCAGATTTGGAGACACTTGGTAGAGACGCACCGACAGTGAGTTCATGTCCCCCTTTTCTCTAACTGTTTTCAGTTTTCTTAACTGCGGGGGTGAAATACATGTTACTATGATTACGAATGTTTCTTACATGGTATGGTCAGCTAAGGAAGGAACCGTTAGGTTATGTGATTGGGTAGGTGAAACCTTAAGAACATTAGTCCTCGTAGTACGATCGAGGGATACGAGTGATAGGCCTATTTGAGCATAACAAACACCACCCATGCGCCCGCAGGTTGGACCATGTGGTGACCTTGTCTTAACACCACCCATGCGCCCGCAGGTTGGACCATGTGGTGACCTTGTCTTAACACCACCCATGCGCCCGCAGGTTGGACCATGTGGTGACCCCGTCTTAACACCACCCATGCGCCCGCAGGTTGGACCATGTGGTGACCTTGTCGTAACACCACACATGCGCCCGCAGGTTGGACCATGTGGTGACCTTGTCCTATCCCCTCCCATGCGCCCGCAGGCTGGACCATGTGGATACACAATAACTGATATGTTTCCTTATTTGCTTTCATACCAGAGTTTACAAAACATTCATACTTGCAATGATTACAAAGGTTTATTCGTGCGCACATACTAAACACATGAACTCGCTCAACATTATTGTTGATTTTTCAACTTACATGTATTTCAGGAAATTAACGGATCTGGCACGGTATGGCACGTTTTCCCGCTGCACTAATTACGAGATCATCCGGGTTTGGGGAATGTGACTCTTTCCTGGACAAGTCACAATCCTTAAACTGTGTTTATGTCATGTTGATGTTTGTGATTGTTAAGACAATGTTGTTGTATTTGGTTTTCGAAACTTAATTAAATGGATGATCTTGCATGGTTTTATTTCATATAGCTTTGTTATGGTTAAGCTATGGTATTAAGAAGTCACACCAAATTAACCACGCTTCCGCAAAGCCAGGGTGTGACAGATTTATTGTCCATAAAAATCTCCATAACAACAGCAGCAGCAACTGGTTAAGAATAAAGTATTGCAAGCAAATTAAGGTGAGGTTTCTAGAAGGTTTCTGAAAACACAAAAGTTATTCATAAAACGCAATTTTCATAAAACACAAAAGTTTTTCATAAAACGCACTTTGTATAACATAATGATTTTTGTAAGTCAGTTGCATTTTAGATTTGTGTTTTATAACATACCCAAATCATTGCGATTTAGGAAAAACACTTTCTTTTGAGTTTTTAGTCCATTGCGTTTTAGAGAAAACATATTTTTTTGTGATTTTTGGTCCATTACGTTTTAGAAAACAACATTTTGAAGTGTTTTTAGTCCATTGCGTTTCAGGTAAAACACATTTTTATGTGTTTTTAGTCAATTACGTTTTAGAAAGAACACTTTCTTTAGTGTTTTTAGGCTATTGCGTTTTAGAAAAAAAAAATACATTTTTATGTGTTTTTAGTCCATTGCATTTTAGTTAAAACACATTTTTATGTGTTTTCAATCCATTGCGTTTTAGAAAGAACAAATTTTTTTGTCTTTTTAGGCTATTGCGTTTTAGAAAAAAGATATTTTTATGTGTTTTTTGGTCAATTGCGTTTTAGAAAAACACATTTTTAAGTGTTTTTAGTCCATTGTGTTTTAGGTAAAACACATCTTTATGTGTTTTCAGTCCATTGCGTTTTATAAAGAACACTTTCTTTTGTGTTTTTAATCCATTGCGTTTTAAAAATAAGATATTTTTTTGTTTTCTGGCCATTGCGTTTTAGAAATAAAATATTTCTTTGTGTTTTTGGTCCATTGCGTTTTAGAAAAAAAATACATTTTTTACGTTTTTTCTCCATTGCGTTTTACGCAACTAGGTTTTCGATTTTTTTTAGAAAATATAGCAATAGTATACTCGTTTTTAAGATAAAAAACGCTTGTTTTTTGGTGTAATTTTTATAAAAAAGATAATGTCGTATGAAAGAGTTATTAACGTTTAAAAAATGGGGAGGAATTGGAGGAGAGAGAAACTATTGCTCTGGATTGACTAGAATGCCCTTACACAAACTCACGCGCCTCTTTTCTTCTCTTCAATTTCACACATTTAATCTAAGAGCTTGATTAAATCAATTGATGGTTAAGACTCAAAATTACTTTCTAACCTTCTAGCAAAAAAAAAAAAAAAAAAAAAATACTTTCTATTATAACTAACCCACTAATAACATTTATTAGTTCTCTCATAGCGTTGGCATAAAAAAGAAAATTAGTTACATACGATGATTTAACATAAAATTATTGAATAGATAAACTATAAATGTCAGAATAATATTGGATATTAATCTAATATATTAACAATATTATTAAATTAAAAATTAATATAATTATAAAAAAGTTATAACAATATGTAAATGTTATATATAACGAAAATATAACCAGAATTAAATCAAATCAAATCATAACAAAGCCAAGCTGTGTAAAAAAATAGTAGTAGTAGCATAAAGCAAACATGTATCTACATTGACTTGGCAACTCCATAATAGACTGGATAGTAAGATGAGAACATAATTATTATATTATGGACGACTTATTAAAAATGATTGGATATAATTATAAGAATGTTTCGTGAGTTAAAAAAAATTAGAAACGTGCAAAATAGTTTAGAAAAGCCAATAAAATCACGTAATTAAGGAAATGAAATAGTTGCCATAGTAAATATGGTATGGTTATCATATATTTGCGATATTTGATTAAAAAAGTAATTTTGACACCTATATCGGTCATGTATATGAGCATTGCTAAAAAATTGTGTATCATTATTAAGTTATAAAATTTTATCCACAAACCCGTGTAATACACGGGGTCTATAATCTAGTGTTCAATAAAAAAAAATGTATTACGGTTATATCTTAGATACCCATTGTAATTTTATTATAGAATTAAATATTAAAAGTTATTAAATATTAATAACTATTTAACTAATATTATTAATAAATGTTTTTAGAAGTGGGATAAGGAGAGAGTAATCATTTATTAGAAGTTGGATAAGGATAATTTTTATTTATATATTAGTTTTTAGAAAAATATATTAATTAAAATAATATAAAAATTGTGAAGTTGAAGTAGAAATTGTCATGTGTCAATTGAAATTTTTTATTAGAGTTAGATAAAAATTTTTTAAATGTGTGTTTTTTATATGATTTCATAATGTTTTAAATAGTACTAATATATATATACTCTCTTTTATAATACGTAATGAATTTTTTTCTAAGTGTTATAAGTTAAATATTCATAATAATTAAAAACTTTTTTAGGTGCCAGTTTTGAGTGGTTATAAAAACTAGTGGGACTTTCTGTCTTACACGACGAGAATTCGGTTAGTATTGGTTTAGTTCGTTATGAAATCAGCACTTGCTATAGTAACTAAAAGAGAAAGCCCACACAATAAAGTCGTGATATGCCTAAAAGTCAATCCACATATATTTTACTTCAATCGAAAACCATAAAAACGAATAGGTATTCTGATAATATTGATACCGCTAGCGATATTATTTGATAGAAAAAAAAATAACAATTATACAACTCATTTTACATTGGCTGTAAATCATATATTAATTTTCTAAATTTTATAAGTTAAATATTCAAAATAAGTTGTTAAGTTTTTGAGGTGTAGGTTTTTCAACCACTAGAAAAACTAGTAAGATTTTCATGAATTCACTTAGTATTAGTTTGGTCGGTAGAGGTATTGGCACTCATTATATTAACCAAATGAGAAAACCTAAAAAATAAAGTATCATGCTTAAATAGATGACGACACGTATTTTACATAGACTGAAAACCATATAAGCAAATGTTGGTTCCTATAATACCAATACTGGTAACGATCTTCCATTGGAATCGGTTCAGTTTGTCATGATACCGGCATAGGTAAGGCTTACAATACCAAAAAATACTCTATTTTTTTAACGGACAATGAAATAAAAGCCTAGCTACCTGGGGTAACCCAATGGCAAAAGGCGACCCCATCCTTGTTTGTGATTATTTATCTGTTGTACAATACAAAATTGTTTGTTTTTATTAGTTTCAATAACAAGCCTTGTAAACTCAAATCCTAACAACTGGTATAAGAGCTTGGTCACACTAAACTTGATTTCACAATCAGTTTAATATTCAAAGACCAGCTCACAAAGATCAAACATGTTCATAGCACAGAGGTGCAAAATGTTAATTTCAAAAAGTAATTTACACATACTCTATTTTTCTTCAAAAGAATAAAAGAGATGGCACAAAATGATCCCCATAACACCAGCTTCAGTAATAAGCCTCCCATGTTTGTCTGATCTGAATGTAATATCTGGCAACGTAGGATGGCTCACATACTAGCTCAACAGAACATTGGGTGTTGGAAGTCTTTTATATTTGGACCTCACATTCCAATGGTACCTGGTGCCGAAAACCCGAGTGTTCAAGAGCCAAAGAAGCCGGCAAACACTCAAGAGCAAGATTTCCAAAAATTTGAGCTAGATGCCAAGGCCTTTAGCATTGTGGTCATGTCTTTGCCAAATGAAATCTTTGCCGACCTGTTACATTGCAACAGTGCTAAAGAGTTATGGATCGCATTGAAAGAACAGTTTGGTAGAACGGAGGATGTAATCGAAAACACTCAAGAAATCATTAACCAACAATACGAGACTTTCACACATGTCAAGGGAGAAACCCTTACACTACAATTTGAATGGATTTCATGTTTAATCATGAATTAAAGTTGGTAAACAAGGAATTTCCTAAATCAACTTTAAGTAACCGATGTTAATGATCTCTTCCTGAGAAGTAGGACACTATAGCCATAGTGATAAGAACAACCCCTGACTTCAAGGACATGACCATGACTTAGCTTCATGGAAAGCTCTTAACATCTGAGAGAGAGTTTGTCTAGAAAAAGAAGTTCCATGAAACTTGAAAATTTTCTGACAATTATGTTTTCAGAAACACGACACTTCTGAGTAAGGAAGGATCATCTTCGAGAATGACAAATGATAAGAGTTTTGATCACTATATTTGTATATCATCTGGAATCAACTACTTTGATCGATATTCCTCAAACTGTGCATTCACAGCTAAAGATGATGGTCATGGTCCTGATAGTTTGTTGTTTGTCCTTGATGATTTAAAGCATATAGACCCAACTGACCTTGAGAAAATGGACATATTGCACCAAGTAGCACTACTAACTCTTAGAGCAAACAATTTTTACAAAAGGAATGGTGGTACATATACAGGGTTAAATTGGAGGTCAAGGGTAGGGTTAGATAAATCTAAAATCAAATGTTTCAAGTGTAATAGAGTAGGTTACTTTGCAAGAGAGTGCGGGAGTTAATCAAATAACTATGCACCATGATCACATATCCTAACAAGAGACGTCAATCTAACAAAGAACATCAGGTTGATCAAAATACTCAAACTAACCCTGGACCAAGTGTACAAAACACTGCCCATTTTGCACAGATCATAAACCCTATGCATGTGCATTATGTTCAAGCAATTGTTGTTTCTCGGGTTTAATATGTTCAAATGTCTGCTACACAAGTTCACGCACCCCAAGTTGCTCCTGCTCCTGCAACTACAAAGCCTAATCAACAAAGCTTTTTCACCCAAGGCTATGTTGATTGGAGCAGCTTGCCAAAAGATTTAACTAATGAAAATTTTGCATTAATGGCAAATGGCAGTGATGAACATGCAAATTTTTGTTTTATGGCAATTGAATGTATCTCATGAGAAGTAGATCAAGAAATGAAAACAACTGTTGGTAAAAGCTTTGTTGGCGAAACTAATGAGAACTGAAAACAAACATTTGTTTGTGACAAAGGGCATGCAGAAAGGATTGAAGAAAACTACCCCAAAAGTTCCAGTGAATGCATCAATGCTGATCTAGTGCAAACTACTGCTTCCAAGGTATCACCTCACATTCTCAAAGAATTGTGTTATGAAAAATGCATTATAGCATTTGCAAACATTAAAGAGGTGAATAATAACCTTAGGGAGAAGGTCCAAGTTAGTGAAATAGTTCTTGAAAAACTAAAAAGAGATTTTAAAACAAGACTAACTAAAAAAGGACCAGGAAATCAGCAGTCCCAAACATGAAGCAACCATATCCAAGGACTCCAAACTATGATAGAGAAATATCAAAGTTGCAAAAAGGAGTTAGAATCCACTCAGATTACCTGTGAAAAATGGGTAGAATCTTGTAATGATTATGAGATGCTTCTTGAAAAATAAATCAAAAGCAATGTGAAGTTTGGAGTTGGGTTCAGAAAACATGATAATGAGCAACTCTCCAACACTACCATTGACTCTGAAATGGTTGATATCATACCAACCAACTCAATTGGTGAAAAAAATCAAGATCACAGAACCAAGTGGTAAAAAGATCACTCTATAACAACCCCAAGATTTCATTGAGGCTGAAAAACAAAAATATCAATTTTAACCTACATGGTCTAATGAATGTGATGTGTTTGAAATTTCAAACCAATTGATTTCACTAATTCAGATGATCTTAAGCCACCCAAGATAAAAATCATTCCTATCACCAACTCTCAAACAGATGTTAAACATCTGTTGCTGAAAAGAGAGACAAGGGTAATAGGAAAGATAAGACTACATAATTGTTTTGTGACTTTTGTGAAAAGAAAAATCATATGACAAAAGACTATTTTAAGTTAAAAGCATATGATACCAACATAGGAAACAATATACGTGAGTCAACATCTGGGTGCACCATCTGTGGGAAAACCAATCATATGACTCAACAATGCTCATTCCTAAAACCTTATGATATCAACAAGAATAGGTCAAAACGAAGAATGATTGTCAAAAGGGAAGTTGATCCTATCAAAAGGGATTCACAACCTTTTCCTAAAAGATTTGAGACTAGTCAAACACCTGTAACACAAGCCTTTAACCAATACCCTGTTCACAGGGATGTTTAAGTATCAGATACACCACCATTCAATACACTTCAAGAGGCTATGGGCAACTACCATATCACATAGTACCTTATAGGTATGATGAATCTGTGCACATGCCCCAAAGGCCAAGAGTCAATAGACATCCTCATGGATACGATCATTATTGGAAATGGTCAAACAACAGTTAACCCAAGTGTAAAAGCACTTACAAAGGTCAAAAGCAACTGTTTGAGATGGTTTAAAAACTACTCATCACAAAAGACCATTTCCAAAGAGATGATGCAGTGGAAGAAAGTATCAGATCCAAAGTAGAAAATGCTTTGTATTCGCTGCAAAATTAACCCATTTCCACTGTCTGCAGGGAACATCTGTTGGCAATTTAAAAGTGCAAATAGAGGTTTACCTAGCACATATCCTCATTTGAATAAAAGCATGAAAATATTTCTGAAAAATTCATCAAAAAGGTTTTACAACATTAAAATGTTGTTTTGAAAATCAAAATTTTGCTTTAAAATCATGAAAAGATTGTTAAAAATCACCAGAAACAAAAACTCTGTTAAAAAAGTTGAAACATTTGTTTCAGTGGTTCAAAACTATGTTTAACTTTTGTTTACTACTGTTTATAACAAAGAACCATGGATTTATTATCCACTGTTTAACTAAAAAGGTCATAGAAAACCATTGTTTTACAAATCACAACCATTTTTCTATTCAAAACTTTGTTTTTGACCCAACGGAGGTTTCAAACATATGTTTCCATCCATGTATTGACCAAAAGTCAAACAGATGTACCAACCACTATTTAATACATCTAAATGTTTGTTGATAACCGACAGAGGTTTCAAAACACACCTTTGAAAATATACCTTACTTTCTTCACCAAAGGGTTTCCTACAAGGGACCAAGTCTCTGAACAATGCTTTGCCCTAACAGATAGCAGTTGGCTATGTCACTCAAAAAGTAACCGTTGGCCACGCTGGCATCCCTGTTCACAAAACCCTATAAAAACCCTCGCCAAATAGAGTTTACATCCATCCTTGAAAATTTTTACAAGAAAAACAAATTTTAGAAAACAAGAAATCTGATGATTTGCAAAGGTTGTTAAACAAAGTTAAAATTGAAAATCAATTACTGGTTGAACAAAATTTAACAAAAGAAGCAAAAGTTGAATTTTATGAAAAGGAAAGAAAGGATTTATACAAAAAAAAAATTCATGATAATGAAATCAACGTGAAAGATTTTCAACAAGCTAAAGAATTCATAAAATTTATTGAAACAACACCAAAGAACAAAGGTGAAGGATTGGGATATGTAAAGACAAACATCAGAAATCCCACCACCATTGTAAGAGCATTTGACCAAAATTAGGATAAGTTAACGTCAGAATCTGATGGTGAATCTTGCAAATCAGCAAGCTCTGACAACTTCTCCTTGGCATCAATACACAGCACAAAAGAAAAGAGGAATGAAATAAAATAAACATTTTTGGAAAGTACAAAAAGAATTCATCCCAAATTTCAAAAGTCTGCTAATATTCCATCACAATTAAATTTGTCAAGAAATTCTGACTAAATAGATTGTATGTGTGTTGAAATAATGAAGCTAATTCAACAACATCTCTAAAAGGACAAACAATCTGTTAGTGGCTCAGCACTCAATAGAAATTCTGATGAAAAGTACTCATCTGAAGAAGAAACTTTAAGCAAATTTTCATCAGAAAAAGTACCCAAACAGGTTTGGGTACCAAAAAATCTCTAACCTTACCATTTCAGGACCATCATGTGCAGTAGATCTGGTACTGCGATTCAGGAAGCTCCAAGCATATGACTGGGGACAGGAGCTTACTCGGTAACTTTAAACAGAAACTGGGTAAATTGGTAAATTTCAGAAATGGAGTAAAGGGAAGAACATTGGGTTATGGTAGTATTAAGTATGGACCACTAACCATTGAGAAGGTAGCTTACGTAGAAGTAGGGGTGTGCATGGGTCGGTTTGGTTCGGTTTTTACTATTAACTATAACCATAACCGCTAGTTCGGTTATGGAGTTTTGGTAACCATAACCATAACCAAACTTCGGTTACGGTTAATCGGTTATGAAGTCGGTAATGGTTCGGTTTTGGTTAATTTCGGTTAAGTAACCAAGCAAGGTTTGAAATAAATAGGGTTGTGCACGATTTGAACTTAGCTTGAGCCTATTTTATAAGAAACGAAGACTAAACTTTTTGGTTAAACTACTGATTTAGGGCTTTTTTTATAATAAGGTAATTCTCAAACAAAAACAATTATGGTCACAACACCTTAGTTCTTTATCAAAATAAATGGCATCTACATCTAGATCATTTGGTTAATAACATACTTTTATCTTAGTAAAAACCCTCTATATGGTTTTGTAAAACACAAATCCATTATATAAAGTTAACATTACAAGTTCGGTTCGGTTTCGGTTATATCGGTTAACCAAAGCTTCATAACCATAACCATAACCATAACCGATTGAGCGGTTATACAAAGTTTCATAACCATAACCATTGGTTATATTGGTTATCGGTTATTAGTGGTTCGGTTATGTCGGTTATGGTTCGGTTATCGGTTATGGTGGTTAATTTGCTCACCCCTACGTAGAAGGATTAAAGTACAATCGAGTCAGTTGTGGGCAATTTTATGACAAAGGCTTCCAAGTAACACTTGTATCAGAAAAATGCTTATTAATTAGTTTAGATGATAATAAAATATACTTAACTGGGAAAAGAATAAGGAAATCCATCTATTACTTTGATTTTAAAGAAGAAATTGAGCATCCTCAATTGTGTCTATTTTCAAGAGAAAACAAAGGTAACAGTTGTTGTGGCATAAAAGATTGGCCCATTTAAATTTCAAAACTCTAAACCAATTACCAAATAAAAATCTGGTGAAAGAACTACCTTATATTTCTTCTAAAAAGGATAAAATATGTGAAACATGTGAGTTGGGAAAATCAAAAAGAGGCTCACACAAAACAGTTACTAAATCTTCAATCACTCATAATTTAGAACTTTTGCATATGTACCTTTGTGGACCTATCAGCAGAAATACATTTTACTCATTGTAGACAACTATTCAAGGTACACTTGGGTTGAATTTCTGAGAAAGAAAAGTGAAACCCCAGATCTGATCATAAACTTTATCAGAAAAATAGAAAATTTGTTAAAATTATCTGTAAGAAGGATCAGATCTACTAATGGAAAAAATATCAAAAATTCAAAACTTAAGACTTTCCTTCTTAGCAAAGGAATATCTCATGACTTTTCTGCTCCAAGAACTCCACAACAAAATGGAGTAGTGGAAAGGAGAAATAGAACCTTGGTAGAAGTAACAAGAACCACGCTAGCTTATGCCAAACTGTCCACTTACTTTTGGGCAGAAGCAATTGCCAATGCTTGTTTTACACAAAACAGAACTGTCATAAACAAAAGACATCAGAAAACACCTTATCACATCATCAATGGAAGGATTCCAAATATCAAATTTTTACACACCTTTAGTTGTAGATGTTATATGTTTAATAACTTTGATAGTTTGAAAAAAATTGACAAAAAGGCTGAAAAATGAAATTTTCTTGGTTACTCAATGTCCTTTAAAGCTTATAGAGTCTTTATTCTAAATTCAAGGACAATAAGAGAGAGTTTGTACGTATCATTTGATGATTCATCAAAAACTGAAATTTCTGGTGAAATTTTAAAAGAAATAAACTCAATAAATCAACAAGAAAATTTTGAGCATCTTCTTAATCAATTAACAAAAGAGCTTCTTGAATGTGACTACAAAAACAATGAATCAACCAAAGATCAGTCATGTACTAACCCTGTAGAAAATTTTGAGCCTTCATCAAAAATAGTACAAGATGATCAGAATTCTGGAAATTCATCAGAAGACGCAAATGTACACCAGAATTCTAATCCTCTCAATACAACAGGGGCCACACATTAGGGGGAAGCATTAGAATAATCAGAACACACAAGTTCACACAACAATACCAGATGGATAAATGGACATTCCCAATCAAACGTAATTGGAAACCTAGAAGAAGGTGATAAAACAAGATTAGCTATAGCTCATGAATGTCTCTATGTAGGGTTTCTAAGCATGATGGAGCCAAAGAATGTCAAAGAAGCACTCAATGACTCAGATTGGGTCTAAGCAATTCAAGAAGAGCTTGACCAATTTGAAAAGAATCAGGTTTGGAAAATGGTTCCCAGACGAAGTGACAAATCTGTCGTTGGATCAAAATGGGTATTCAGAAACAAATCTGATGAGCAAGGTATCATAACAAGGAACAAGGCAAAACTGGTGGTAAAAGGATATTGTTAACAAGAAGGCATAGATTATGATGAAACTTTTGCCCCAGTTGCCATATTAGAAGTAGTGAAAATCTTCCTTGCATATGCAGCTTCAACAGATTTCAAAGTATAACAGATGGATGTAAAATCAGCATTCCTAAATGGTAAAATTGAAGAAGAAGTATATGTGCAACAACCTAAAGGCTTTGTTAATCCTAAATTTCCAAAACATGTTTAAAAACTAAACAAAGCCTTGTATAGGTTAAAGCAAGCTCCAAGAGCATGGTATGAAACTCTCTCAAACTTCTTAATCAATTCTAGCTTCACCAAAGATACTATTGACACAACTCTATTTCTCAAAACTCATAAAGGGGACACTTTATTGGTTCAGATTTATGTTGATGCCATTATATTCGGATCAACCAATCCCAAGTTTTGCAAAAAGTTTGAAAACTTAATGACCAGCCATTTTGAAATGAGTATGATGAGTGAGTTAAGCTTTTTCTTAGGATTATAAGTAAAACAATAAAGTGATGGCATATTTCTGAGTCAATCAAAATATGTCTGAACAATTTTAAGAAAATACTCACTTGAAAATTGCTCAACTTCAAAAATTCCCATGGTCACTGGAAACAAACTTGATTCCGATCCAGATGGCAAAAGTGTTGATATTAAAACTTACAGGGGAATGATAGGATCATTGCTATACTTAACAGCCAGTAGACCAGATATAATGTTTTTCACTTGTTTTCTGGCAAGATATCAATGCAATCCTAAAGAATCCCACTTAAAAGCAGTAAAAAGAGTTTTTAAATATCTAAAAGGAACAATAGATCTTGGTTTACGGTATCCTAAAGACATAATCTTAGAATTAATAGCATACACAGATGAAGATCATGCAGGATGCAAGCTTGACAGGACAAGCACATCTGGTGCCTGTCAAATACTGGGAGATAAACTAGTTTGTTGGGCAAGCAAGAAACAAAATTGTGTATCCACGTCAACAACCGAATCTGAGTATGTAGCAACAGCAAGTTATTATTCCCAAGTATTATGGATGCAAACTCAGTTGAGGGATTATGGAGTAAATATGACAAAAAATCCCATATTGTGTGACTCAAAAAGTGCCATTGCTATAACATCAAATCCAGTGCATCACTTAAGAACTAAGCACATTGATGTTAGATATCACTTCATAAAAGATCACGTGGAGAAAGGTAACATTGAAACGTATTTTGTTCCAACAGAAAGACAAATTGCTAACATTTTTACTAAACATCTTGATGAAAAGAGACATAATTTTTTGGTCAATAAATTGGGTATGGTCAACATGAGGTATGAAGAAACAAGAGAAAACATTTTGTCACAAAAGGAAGAAAATTTTGATGCACTAAAAATTGATCAGAATTCTAGTAAAAATTCTGATAGACCTCAAAAAATTTCTCTCATTTGGATGCACACTGCATACGTATACACCATCAACACAATCACGTACATTATTTTGTCTTATTTATTTTTGTTATTTTTCTTTTTATACTTTGAGTTTTTGTTTTTATTTCTTCAACAAAAAATTAAAAATCAAATTAAATCTCTTCTGCTTAGGGTTGTTGGTTTCACAAAGTAAAATTTCTAGGCAACAATTTAATGCATGCCTTCTCTTTCTCTGAACATTCATTGCTTACTCATCATTACATGAGGAGTTCTCGGGACATAGCCGCCTAGGTCATAAATGAGAAGAAAATCTGTCTCACAACATTCTTTTATACCTCTAACAACAGATCTTAACTATAAAGAAAAAAGAGATACAAAATCTGAGTTGGTAGACGCCATTTAGGGCAAAGATGCACTTTCACTTATAAATAACTACCACTTGGAGATTTTCTTCACATCATCAGTCACTTTCATCCTCATCCTTTGTTCAGAAACCCTAAAGCAAAACTCTTCATCTTCCAAACCCTAAACCATGGCACATAATGAATCCACATACTTACCACTACCATACCACCCAAGACACAACCTGAGGGTCCACATTGACGTTTCAAGTCCAGCATGGGAGAGGCGCAACATTATCCTGGCCATGTTGCTCAACATCCCACTGGCTTATGCCCTTACTTCTCAAATCTGGATCTATTCAGATATTTTGCAAGAGTTTTGGCTCAATGCCAGCCTCATGCTTCACGAGGGGAGACTGACTACCATCGGTAGTTGGGTGATGGGGAAGCCCATTATGTTGAATGAGTACATCATCAGGGAGGTACTACATCTCAATGATGATAACAATGTGCTAACCTTCATTCAGGAGCTGAACAACACCCTCATCCAGATGAGATGTCATGTAGATGGCCATGCTAGAGCCATGGCCATGTCCAGTTTTATTCAACCATGGTAGTTTCTTGTCACCCAGCTAAGGATATGCTTCTCAAAGAAGCTTCTAAACTTTAATCAGATCCCCTACAAGCTCATGGAACCTGTACATACAACTTCTCTCATTACCTAATAAGGATCTTATGAGCAACTTGTGGTCTAGCAAACCATTTTTGGTTTATCCTTGTTTCTTAATGAGGGTGATAACCCATCAGCTAGACTTTGGGGGAGTTCTAGTTTGGTATCCTAGAGCTGAGATGATATTTCAAGAAAACTTTCACAATGCACACGTGGTGCCAACTGCCAACCATACGGGACATGAAACTCATCTCTGGGCTTTTGTTGAACTTATCTTTAACGTAGATTAGTTTTATTTCTTTTTTTGGTCTGTTTGTATATATATATATATATATACTTAAATCCTACTTTAAAAAAAATGGAGGGAACAAAGGAAGGGTAAAAATGCTTAATGACAAAAGAATTAAGCATTAAGATTATCAGATAGAATATCAAAAGTACTTAAAAAAGGGAGAAACTCTGATAAAACTAAGGCTTATTTCTGATAAAATCTGATCAGTTACTTCTCGGATCTGATAAAGTTTTGTAAAATGAGATCAAAATCTGGTAAAATCAAGAATACTGGAACAACCTGCCAAAAACAAGAAAATACCATCAAATTTGTTCAATCCATGTTTGAAACATAAAGAACACTTCTCATGTTATTTCTTTTTCTCCTTTTATTTTTTTTCCCATCTTTTCAAGAAAGGACAAGAAGTTCCACCAGACAAACATATGTAAGTACCATTTCTGATACTCTACTCATTCACTCTCATCATCAAAAAAAGGAGCACTCTATTAAAGGGGAAGATGCAATTCTGATGACCTTCTGATAAAAATGAATGTAAGAAGAACGAGTTGATATACAAAATATCATACACACTTTCTGATGATGTCACCAGAAACTAAATTTTGCCTTTCAAAAAGGGGGAAGGATATCAGCTTCTAGAAAGAATATAATTGGACCTTTTCTCTGAAAGAGGTCCCACAAGAGGTGAAAGGTACCACATGGCCGTTAGTATTCACCAATCACAATTCATCTTATTGAGAAATATTGGAGATATATCAAAAGTTCAAAAACAGTTTAGATAAAGATAATTGCCATTAACTTGTCATAAACCTACTTAAATACTAACCACCCCACGATCTCTGTCCCCACAAATCCTATATATACTCAATTTCAAAACCGGAACTTCATCTTCAACCTCAAAACTTACAAGCCCTAAAAACCCCTTTGTTTTTGAAAAGCAAAATTCATATTCAAATCACCATATCTGCACCAAACACTGTCAACCTCAACATTCCAGCAGTTGAACACGATGTCACCTTCATCAAGGAAGACGAATTTCTACCTATCAAAGATAACAATCTTATGATGAATGTTCAACACTCACAATACGATCAAAGATGTCAACTTTTAGTTGAGTTCCTGTTGAACTGTCCGATTACTCAAGCCATGACGAAGACCAAGGAGGTACCGGAAAACATCATACAAGAAGATCAAGTAGCCGTGTTTGACAGCAGCTCTTCACCAGAAGACAATGATCAAATGTGTGTGGCACCAGAAACTGATGGAATAGAAGAACAGCAACATGATGCCAGAATTTCACCAGATCTGATGGAAACAGATGAACAAGTGGAGCATAATCCAGAAACAGAAGTGCAACATGAATCGGGTGCTCAATTTGATCCCTTTCTAAATATTGCAAGAAATTCAACAGATTCCGATTCTGAAGAATCTGTTCAAGTTAGTTACAAAATAGTCCCTAGACAATCTGATGAAATAAATGAGGAGATTATCAGTCCTATACATCTTGACTTCAAATCAATTGGTGAGGAGGAGTTAGAGATAGCAACAGGTGGAGACTAGTTTACTGATCAAGGAAACCTATAAGAGGAAACTAGGCTTTTCTCAACAACTCATGGAGGGTCATTCACCAGAATGATTCAAGGAAATGGGGAAAATTCCAGATGTGAACGTGTTTCATAAATCTGGTGAAGGTGTTACTGATTGGTCTCATGATCAATCTAACCCTTTAATAACAGCAGCAAGTGTGTCTTCTATTGGTTTTGTAGCTGGAACATCTATTGTTCCCCCTTTTCCCACTGAAACACCACTCATCTCAAAAGAACAACTTGACAATGTGCTAAACAATGTCATACAAGTAGTAGCATAAACATCAACCAAGGGAACCAAGTCACTAGTGGAAGCTAAACTAGACATGTTGCTAGAAGAATTGAGGAGCCAAAAATCTGATATGAAAGCTTTATCAGAATCAGTAGTAGCAATTAAAAGTCAAACTGAAAAGAATACTGAAACTCTAAAAAGTATGCAATAGCCACCATAAAGTTCATCAGAAAGTAGCAGATTCACAGCATAATTCAAGAAAGTTTTTGAGGAAATGGAAAGCATCAAGATATAGATGAAGGAAGTTGTTGAAACAAGAGGAACTTCAAGTTCTAGGGAGATACTAGAAGAGATAAGCAGCTTAAGAGTAAGCAACAACAATTTATCAGATGCTCTTGAGAAGTTGGTAAAAGAATAGGCAGCACAGAAAGAACAAGTCAAAGCTGAATTTGAGAAGGTGCATGAAGAAGATAAAGAAAAATGCACAACTCATGAGTGATTTGCATTCACTGATGAAGAGAATGCATTATGATGTTTCCAGATTGGCAAATATAGACATTCACGAGTTTAGAACCCCCATTCCAAAAGAAGCTTCACACTTGGAAGTCCCAAGAATTATGTTGGTGCATATTTGTGACAACAACTTTTAGATTTGGTCTTTGGATATCTTGTAATTCGTGAAATGATAAACGGTTAGCGGGTATAGCTTTCTATTAGTTAATTAGGAGTGATTAGGCAAAACCAAACCCACATTGGGGAATGGTAGGTGTAACACCCCAATCGCGTAATATAACAACACGCGGCGGAAATATCGGGGAGTCACGTTACAAATTGCTCACAACTACTGGTACTAAATTGTTTCAATATCATTAACATCATTTTACAAACAAAGAATACATGAAATTGTTCTTTTGTTTTAGAAGTCTAAGGCCCGAATGCAGTCCTACGCGTTGCAAGCTTGAAATAATCGAAAACCTGAAACATATTCGAAAAACAGTCAGCATAAAAATACCAGCGAATACGTAGGTTTTATTAGCCATATAAATGGCAAAACATTTGGTATTGAAATATTTTAACAGCTACGAGAACTGTTAATTGAAAATAAATTTTGAAGCCAAGGAATGGCAAAAATTTAGTATTGTATTACAAAATCTTAATTGTGAAAACTTGTGACAAAATAGGTTTGGATATGGCAATATGATTATTACTAAGTCATTTTATGCCTTATATTGTAATCTCGATTAAACCATTGTAAAGACTTGTTAATGTGTTATTAGGAATCCAATCAAGGATTAATAATAACTGTTTTGAAATAAATCAAAACTTCTGAAAGTATTATATAAGTCAAATCAATGAGACATGATAATACTTCAGATATCTTTCTAAGATTCTAACATATAAAAATATGGGAGATTCTACAAAGATTTTGATAATCAAACATTGAAACAATTGTACACAAAATCCTAAAGTGATCCAGATAACGCTACAAGGATAATAAAATAAGAACACTTATATATAGGAAGTACCAGCGGCGTATCCACCATGTTCTTATTTTATTACACCCGTTTCGTTATCGAAATCATAACTACCACATAAACACATAATCGGCAACTTGTTCCACCTCATAACCATGTATTAAAGTACACAATGAATCCAAACAAGGGTTCCAATATTAGTACTCTAATTATCCCATATATGTCTAACTATGAAGATAGATAGATACTACAGGGATCAGGTTCTTATCACATTGTCTAATCTAACATGCATTAAAGTACATAATGAATCCAAACAGGGGACCCAATATTAGTACTCTAAACATCCTACAATAATCGATCTATGAAGATAGATAGATGCTATAAGGATTCTGGGTTCTGTCATATTGAATTATTGAATAAAAAACAATCCTAAATCCTAATGGTGATTCGGGATAACGTCACGAAAGGTAATACAATAAGCACACTTATATATAGGAAGTACCAGCGGCGTATCCACCATGTGCTTATTGTATTATCTAGTTTCGTTATCTAAATCACCAACAAACTACACAAAAACCAACCATCGAGTTGTAAAGTAGTTCTTAAAAACCTTACTATGAAGATAGGAAGATCTAAGACTGTACTTCAAATATCCTATATGAATCTAGCTATGAAGATAGGTAGATCACTTAAGGATAAAACATTACATTCGCATAATCGGAATAATACACATACAAGCACTTAGTGAACACACATATGCCATACATTTTGAAAACAGATCGACTACACATATGAATCACCCCAAAACATTTGAAAATAGTAAAAGAGGGGAACAATGTACTCGCCTGGGGTTGCGTATAGTCCCGGTTCAAAGGGTATAACAAAGCTCAAAAGACCAAGAGTTCAAGTATTGAAGCGGTTCCTAGGGTAACATATACTATGTTAGGGAATCGACACCTAAATAGGAAGATCGGGTAGAATGAGGTCTTGTAAACCAAATGAGTGTTGGAACTCATGTGATATGGTTTAAGAAAGCCTACATTCTAAATCGAAACCTATCCTAAGTGCTTACGACCCATTACGACCCGTTAAGGTAGCTTACACCACTTTAACGCGTCGTTCGCGTTCGAGACGCCTAACTAGTCCTATGACAAGTATTATATGCCTTAACATATCTAATTATGTTATATAATCAGTTTAGATGTCAAAATATTGGTTACATATGCTTAAAATGAAATTATGCGCAAAAAGGGCATTTTGGTCATTTTCCTAAGGCATATAAACTACCTATCATACGACTAACTAAACGAGGTGACCATAAGGTATAACCTTGAAAGGTTATTCCCTATACAATTATGGTCAAATAATATGTTTGGTCGGATCCTAACGATCGACCAAACGGGTCGGTGATGTGTGGGTACAAACATGTCATATTATGTATAGTTTTGTGTCGGTTTTAAGTGTTCGAGTGTGTTTATTCATATTGATATGTGTACTTATTGGTAGTTGGGTTTTTCAGGTTTAACGGTGCTTAAATGCAGTATAATGATCATACAAGCTGGAAATCGGGTGTTACGAGGCAATGCGGAGCAGGAAAACAGTTTTGCTGAAAACCATGCTCCCTCGCGCCACGCGAGGGAGGCTGTGTAATATGTTGCGTGGCGTGAAAGACAGAAGTCAACAAAACCGTTCAGATATACTCCCTCGCGCCACGCGAGGGAGGGAAGATGTAACGGCGCGTGGCGCGAAGATGTTAAGCGTGGAAACTTTGTTTTTTAACCTATTTTTCACACGGAAAGGGGGGGGGGGTTCACTCAGCAGCCGCCACGAACGAGTTGAGAGCAATTTTGGGCGATTTTTCTCACATTCTTTGATCTTCCAAGCAACTCCTTCATGTCCGATCAATTTCTAACAAATCTTGAAGCAGTGATGACTACGATGCGCGGCTAAACTTCTTATAACTTCTATCCGGATGAACTTTTACATTGTTTTGCATTTATTCTTGTTTGCGGATTCGTATAACTGATACAGCTTGATCACTCGTGTTGAATTCGTGGTAAACGTTTCTTGTGTTTGAATTACTTGTCGTTTATTAAGTGTATTGGCAACTTACTTGCGTTGTTAGCGGGTTAGTAAATTGGTGGGTAGTTGATACAATTTAACGGGTTACTAGGTTGCATAGTGAATCTTAAAAACTATCCTTGATAACTAATCAGATTCATTAATTCCGAGGCCATGTCTATGTGGTGTTTTGAATCGGTAAACAGGTTTTGATGTTAAACGGGTAATTGGGATTCCGGGTAGAGGTTATTCCTTCTCATATTGATTACAACTTTTATTAATTAGTTTTCTAGTTTTTATAATCAAATTCACAAAAACCCCAATCTAGTTAATTTAGTTCTTAGTTAAAAACGCAACACTGACCACAAATTCCCCGTGGATACAATACCCTACTTACGCTATCTACGTAGCTTATTTAGGTTTTTGATTGACCCTTACGGCAGTCATCAAAATGGCGCCGCTGCCGGGGAGCTAGTGCGCTTAGTGTTATATCGTTTATTTGATTTTTTTTTCAGTACTACTTTTAGTTTGTTACTTGTGCAGCAATTATGGAATGAGATTATGATGTTGAACCATGCTCATGTTGCGGGAGTCACAATCACTGGGCTCAAGATTGCCCACGTTCTTACCACCCGGATCATGGCTCCAGAGGATATCAAAATTACAATCAATCCGATAAAGGCGGTAACGAGCAGAATCGAAACGCAATTGAGGAAGATAAGATTTTAGAGTTATTCAAAACCCTCCTCAAGCATGTAGAGGAACTCACCCAGTCTCTCAAGGAACAGCAAAATATTAATGAATCACTTAACCAGCAAATTGAACAACTAACTAATCAGTTTGACAATATTGCAGAAAGAAAAGCTACAGTTAGCCTGGTTGAGGATGTTGGATCAGAGACAGATAGAGATCCAGGGGAACCGCTCATCCCAATTCAACTTGGGGATCTCAAGACAGATAACGCTTCATTGAATTTTGGAGTTAGTATGAGTGTTCTTCCCGGGTATATTTATGACAGGTATGATTTGGGCCCATTGCAACAGGTTAATGATCCTATGGTTTTAGCTGAATACTCAAGAGGAAGGCCCCGAGGGATTTTGAAGGGATTGACTGTAAAGGTAGGCGACTTTTATTATCCTGAAGATTTTGTTGTCTTAGATCCATATACAGAGAAGGAACAACTGAGGGTGATACTTGGCAGACCATTCTTGGCCACTGCAGATGCTCAGATCTGTTGCTGGAAAGGTACAGTTGATATGACATACGGGAGCCGTAAGCTTTCTATTGACTTCCTTTCACATTCTTTTGATTATTCATTTATAAATACTTGTTCATGGGATTTTGTTACTAACACGAGTTATTCTCGAGTGTGTGACGATGGCCCGAAAGAGAGTGTTGCTATGATTGACAGGTCTAAAGATGACAAGATCGTGAAGGATAAAGAGGCCAAGTCACCTTGGTGGCTCAAATTGAGAATTAAAAAGCAATTAGCCAAGCGAAAAAAGAAGCCACCAAAGGAAGCAACCAAATCTAAGAAGAATCCCATAGAGACACGTACGGGCGAGTTATTATATTCTTTCGATGATGCAGATCCAGATAACACGGATCATTGGGATGCCATAAGAGATGATGGATGGATGTGGGATGATAACCATGTGTTTCATACACAGGGGATACTATATGAACCACCATGAGCTTAACCAGATACGGTCTGGCTGAAGACTATAAACTTAGCGCTCTCGGGAGGCAGCCCGAGGATGTAGAGTAGTGTATTTTTTATTTTTTTATTATTTTTATTATTTTTTTTGCGTGATTATTGTTGCAGGTTACCAGGTTATTAATCTTTACGGATGCAATGGTCCAAGTGTGGGGATGTTTGGTGAAGTCCCAATACGTTCTAGTGCAGTGGCGGACGATGCACGGATTAGAGTTCAGTCAAAACTGTCCATACTCAATCTCCATTTGGACGGGGATGATTTGTACACTAATTGTAGAGATTGACCCGAGTACTTGTTGGACACGGCCGCGAATGAAATGCTATACGGTCGTGGTGGAACATGACGCATGAGGATTCTACGCTTTAAACGAGGGGAGTCTGTTCCACTTTTATTATTGCATTTTTATTTTTGTTTTTGGTGGTGTTGAACTATTTATGTTTAGGGAATGTGTTTACGTTATTTGTGTTAGGGATAGCCACTCAGGGGGTTGTTAGTTGGTATTCCCGGGTTTTGTTTTAAAAGCACTATACATTGGGGACAATGTCGCCCAAGTGTGGGGATATGGGAAACCCGGGAAGGGAAAGGTTTGAAAGAGGTTAAAAGTGATTGAGAACGATGAAAAGTGAAAAAAAAAAATTGAAAATTTTGAAAAATTTCATCGCCTTAAATAAGCTAAACGGATAAAAAAAAACCGAACGTTTCAATCACTAATGGGTTCCTTGCCGGTAGTAAACTAACATAGTCCCTTGTCATGGTCGTTCCTTTAAGTTTCATGAGAGTAGGTCCGACAGGTGTTTTTAGGATAAAAGAATTGAAAATAGACGTCTATTTAGGGGTAACATGCTTTAGATTGCATATGCTACATGTCAGCAACCCTTTTTACCCTTTCTTGGTGAGAATTTTGAGCCTGTAGAATGATATAATGATTTACATTATGACTTCATTTGTTGAGAGCAGGCCGCATGTTACTCTGTGTTAGAACTTGTATGATTTGATACATGCTGAGACTGTGGTTTGATATGTGCACGTAAATGATAAAGGCATTAGGATATACCTTACACCCATTGTGTTTGTTTCATGTTTTCCTAACCATTACCCTTAGTAGCCCTGTTGAGCCTATTTACCGTTCGTTTGTCCACCTAATGTGAACTGTTTGATACCGACCGTGAACGACATATGATGAATAAGTGAAGAAAAAAAGAGAAAACAAAGAAAAAAAATAGAAAAGAAAAAAAAAGAGAGCAAAAATAGAAGTGTTGTGGATATTATTTATGTCTTGGGTAGAAACCAACCCAAAAGTATGTTGTGTTTGCAAATAAGTTGTCACGGTTTGGTCGTTTGTTTGTTCGCCATAAAAAAAATAAAAATAAACCAAAAATCTTACTACCTTTAGCCTAAGCCCAAAACCGAAAGTCCTTTTGATGCGTGCCGTGTTATATGATACAGTGGAGGCGTGATTGTCGTACAAGCCTATGATTACAAAATTTCATGTTTGGTTTTGAGTGTATAAATGCTAGCACACTACACGCTAGTTTATATTTTTAAACCGAGAGGAGAGTCTATTGTGAGGGGCGTGTAGCATGTGTTATAGTCCTAAGCATGTTAGTTTTAAATAGACAAGTCTTAAGTTTTATAAATGTCATCAATTGCTTGTCGGACTGTCAATCTTGATTGTGTCAGTCTATGGAATGAATGGGTATGGCTTGGGACTTAAACTGTTGCATCGGTTGAGGGGTTTAGAGGTATTGTTACTGTGGTGAGTAGTTTCGTAACGGTTTGCTTGAGGACAATCAAAGGTAAGTATGAGGATGTGATGGAGAGTGTGAAACATGGATGTTCAAGTGATTATCTGACGTGGTTTAGCTTGTTTTATGTGATTATATGCCTGGAATTAGCTTATTGCGAGTGATTGTATGTTTGCAGGCAAAACAAGTGAATTCGGTGAAGTTACGAGGTTTAGAGATGAAGTGGATCCTTCGAGATTGATAAATGCAGCAAACGGTGATATTTGGCAGCCATTATTAGATATCTTTTACTCTCAATTAATCATTATCACCACCATTAATTATCAAGATTTTTGGGAGGAGATTTGATTATTGTTTTTGGCTCTCAAGACATCACACAACACCATTATTCATCATCCACAAATAGATCCACTTGAACAAAGAAAAAAAAAATACAAAAGAGGGGCACACGTGAATTGGGCACAAGAAGTCAAGATGAGATCATCCATCATCATCACTCTGGGCAGCAACAATACATTATTTTAGTGGGCCTCCATTACGTGAACAATTGGGCAGCCATAATACAACTTTGGGCCTTTATCATTCAGGAAACATTGGCAGCCAAGCCATGACTATTGGGCTTTCATAAGTAAAAAAGAAAAGAAAAGAACACCAGGGATGATTGGGCCATTACTACGACTACGAAATTGGCAGGAAGATTATCGATAATTGGCAGCCAAAAACACTTTCGATCTGAGAAGGCACACATCATCATATTTAATCATCCGCATCAAGGATGTTTTTTTCATCATTCTTTCAAGCTATTGCGGATCGTACGCACATCATGAGCGGCTAAATCTCTCGTGAACCCTCCGGGTGAATGATTCTTGTGAGACACTTTTAATTCTAGTTTCTGTTTTTATTGAGATTTGGATTTGTAGTCGAGTGACAGCCGACTATTTGCGTGATTATATAATTTGTGTGACAGACAAATCCTGAGTGACAGTCAGAGTTATAATTATGTTTTGAATCCAATTATGCTTTTGTTGATTGAATGATTCTTATGTATGTTTATTTTAATATTTATCTGATCAATTAATATTAAGATTTTGAACCGCATAGGTAATTGGTAGAGGTGACAGATTTACTATTCAATCAATAGCATCCAATAAAATCAGAACTAGGTTATTAGTAATTACAGAATCTGAATCCCGGAGTGCTCACCTTTTCTCATCATTGTTTGTTACAACTCTAATTTTTTCTTAATTGCAACTTGTTTCGTGTGTTTTTAATTTCATATCAGTTTTATAATCATCAGTTAGTTTAGTAAAATTTACAAACAAAACGTGTAACACTAACCACATGCTCCTCATGGATTCGATACCCTGCTTACCCTAGCTACCTAGGTTAATTAGGTTTTTGCATGTCACTAACGACAGACATCAGTCGGGTTCGAAAGTCTAAGCGGTTGTTTAGACCGCTTGACTTACGACTCTACATAAGCACTAAACCTAAAGTGACGAGCTAAACATGTCAAAACAAGTTTAACAAAGTTAGAAAACAAGTTTGATATCAAAACAAACGGTTTTGATACCCAAGAATAGTTTGGTTGCAAAATACGCATAGACGCGTATTTTGACCGAAACTATGACTCGTCACTACACCTAATCAACGTGGTAATCGGTGGGTATAGTCACAAGGGACTTTGACCATCGTGATTACGCTCACGTTGCGAAGTTCAAACGAACTTCGTGTTGACCATAAACTGGTCTAAGCTGAAAGTCAAACACTGTTTGACTTTCACGCTTAAAACGCGTAAAAGAACGAAAGAATACTTACAACGGGTCCAAGAAATGGAAGTTTGATCTAATTATTCTCAGGTATGGAGTGTTTGAACCCCAACTTAGAGAACAAATCAGATCAAGGTGTGAGTTTGGGTGAAATGGGTGGGGGTATTTATAGTTTTTGAAGAGCCGTTAAGATCGTTCCTCGAAAACCGAGATTTAATCTCAATCGTACACATGCCCCCCTGATTTGTGAAACCATGGGCACCCAAAACCAGCCCCTAGGAAGCTTAAAAACCATTTGCAAGTGTTGGAAACAGCTGGAAATGGCTGGAAACCATTTTTGCTGATCTGACATGCTTACACGGGCCATGTAAGGTAAGTCCCTGGGCTTACGCGCCCCGCCTGGACTCCCCAGTTCAGCAACAAGTTTCAGAAATTACAGTTTCAGTCCCTGCATGCTTTTAAGGCCATTTTTGATGCGTTTGAGGCCCGTTAAGCCATTTTCAAGGCTCTACAATGATGCCTAAATATAGGGGAGATGAAACATGTTCAAAAAATATGTCGGAGGTCGGTTCGTTTGGTCGTATGGTTGCGTTGTTCGATTAATTACGGCGAAACACGAACGGACGTGAAAAACGATCCAAATTACACGACGAATGGAATTTTATCATGCCAATCACTAAAATAAAATATTTTAATGATTACATAAATTTTTGGATGTCCGGATATATTCAGAACGTAAGTTATGCGCGAAAATGCAAACTTATGCACTTTTTGACGCTTTTAGTCCCTATTGATCAAATAAGTTTATTTTTGCGCACTAAACACCTCAAAGCCTATTTCTAAGCTATGTAAAGGATATTTAGGGCATGTTTAACTTATGATCAAGTTCCGGAATGTGCAAAACTATGTGAATCAACAGACTTTCGCAGTTTGACGCAAATAGTCCCTGAGTGTGAATAAACATGTTTTTGACACACCAAAGCTTTCAAAACTTATTTCTAAGTTATATAAAAGTTATTTAAGGTATGTTAAGCCTATGTCACTGTGCCAGAGTGTTTGCCGCATTAAACTGATTACGTTTACGCATCAGTTCGCGTTTAACTTTCCAGAAAGCGATTTAAAGCTTGAAATTGAACTAAAATCAAAATGTGAAATTGTAAAATCAGGATAAACAAAATTTTGAGACTAAAACACGTTGTTTCTTTGATAAAGATAGTGTCCTACATCGTGTGTGTTTACGGAGCACAAGTGTCACAGTCTCCCCTACTTCAGGAAATTTCGTCCCGAAATTTGTTCGAAGGATACCGTAGAGTAGAATTGAAACAACTGATGGATAAGAAGATTGCTAGATCCCAAAGATGCGGAGCATCATTTGGAAATTTTAGGTAATTCAAAATGTGATTTGGGATATTCAAAGTATCTCAAGGTATTCGGCCTTTTGAAAATGTTATACTAAGCTCCTAGTGTAATTTCCTAGCAAATAAAGGGGTGTACATTCAAGCCCTTCACGTACACGGTTTCTAACATCCCACGAGGTACATCCAATGCACCATGAGCATCTCATGCGTAGGAGACGGGTCAACATACCTATGGCATCAAGATCGTCACCTTTAACACCATAATATACTCCCGGTCGGCTCGATTTGAGTTAATGAATGTACTTGCTGTAGTCCATCAGAAATAACCACACACTAACACTAAAACACATAATCACATAATGGTCCAAGATAACATAAAATCACCAAATGATCTCAGCAACGTTCTGAAGAATAACACAATAAGAACACTTATATATAGGAAGTACCATCGGCGTATCCACCATGTTCTTATCGCATCATACTCCTCCTGTTACCTTAATCATTCTAGATTTTATGCCACCATACTTAACAAGGCTTACTATGATTCTCATGCGTCGAATCTCATAATTAAGTGTGCACCTATAATTACTCGTTTCGTTCATGGTCCACATAGCTCCTCTTGTTAAGCGAGGGTAAACAAATAATAAGGTCAAACTATCGTCTAAATCAAATAAACATTGTTACAACATAACATCTGTCAAATTGAATCGTATTTTATACTAGCAATGATAACACTACTTATTTTGCATACAACAAATTCAGTAGTAGATATTTTATTATAGTACGAATATTTATATATGTTTCATACTTAACCAAACAGGTAGAACGAAACATATATAATTCATACATTATCATCATAATGTAAGCATATCAAGAAATTGTTTTCAAATCATGTGCTAGGTATGCTAAGTTTAACAAACTAAGTATGCTAAATCAACATACGAAGCAAATTGTTTATAATCATGTACTATACACATTAGATAAACAAATCATGCATGTAATGTTATGATCATAAAACAGTATTAACTTGTTCATAGTACTCGTATTGATTGTGTTACCAAGTTTGTATGAATGCACCGGAGTGCAATTTATTTTATGCTAATATCATAAGATTTAGTTCCTAAAGAACGGAATCCTCAAAACCAGCATGAAATTTGAAATCACACATAGTGCAATCACATTAGAGTTTGAAATTGAAAATTGAATAAAAAAGATAAAGATAAACTTCTTGAAATTTATATTGTCATTACAAACATAATTAAAATATGTACATTGATCTTGAAAATAAACAGGAAATTTAGAGGTTCAAATGATCATAAGCGCTTGATCATTAGCTTGAGCCTCGTTGATGTTGAACACTCGTCCATTAGCATTGGCAAGCTTGGGGCAACTTCTCTTGAAGTGATTTAAGTCACAGCAATTGAAACATGCTCTTGGGCGAGTCTGAGTAGGGGCTGCTTGGTTCTGGATACGACAGGTCACAACCAGATGTCCAAATAAACCACAAATTGTACACTGGCGACAAGGAGAATTTGCTGCATGATGATAATTGCAATGATTGCACCGAGGCTGCTTTCCACGATAAAATCCCTTGAAGGGTACTGAGTTCAGTGGAGCAGGTGCAGGAATTGCAAAATTCTTTGAAGCCTTGCGCTTCCTAGAACCATTAGAAGATTCAGCTTTTGTTCCTTTCAAATTCTTGGTAACAGATTCGGTGTCTTGTTTCCTGTCTCCTTGTCGAAATAACTTACCTTTTCAAACCTGAGAGTCAGTCAAGATAGCAGCTAATTCCTTAGCCTCCCTAAGCGTTGTAGGTTGGCTGCCAGTGGCAATGTCTTGGACAGGGTCAGGTAAACCATCGATGTATTTCTCAATGGACCGATCCAAAGGTGTGACCATAGTGGGGCAAAGTAGGCTTAACTGTTCAAATCGATCAGTGTAGGCACAGTTTTCCCCACTATCCTGTTTAAATAATAGAACTCATTTTCAAGTGCCCGAATTTCGCTTCGTGGGCAGAATTCTTTCTTCATAAGATACTTAAATTCTTCCCACGTCAGTTCCATTGCTACATCGGCACCTCGGTCTCTCATAATACCATTCCACCAAGTGAGTGCTCTCCTTTGAAAGACACTCGAAGCGAAATCTACCTTACGCTCATTAGGACACTGAACATGGTGGAATGTGCTTTCTATACTTTCAAACCATTCTAGGAGTGCGGTTGCTCCTTCCGACCCAGAAAATTTTAGCGGTTTGGCTGAATTGAAGGTCTTGAAATTACACTGGGCGTTGTTGTTGTTATTGTTATTGTTGTTTTATATCTGATGAATCTGGGTTACTACACCTGGAAGCACTACAACCATTTGCTGAGCGACAAGGGCTGCGACTTCTTCATTGGTTTGAGGTTGTGTATCTCGTCGAGGAGGCATTTTAAAAATTTAGCTATAGAGAAAACCAATTAAGTTAGATTTATCCAATTGATATGAGTTGTAACATTTTTGTATTGTGAAATACTTCAATCTAATAAAATCTTGTTCATTGATCTTGTTCTTATACTTAGGATATAGGGTGTTGTGGATTTTGTTTTGAAACAAGAGTTGTTTTGAAAATAAACTTTTGGAATATTTTTGGATGAGAGAATACAAACCGGGTTAATGGTTTGTATTATAAAATTCTTTACCTGTTAAAAATTTATTACTTTTAAGACAAAATGTTTTTAAATTAAAATTTTAAAATAAAGAAACTTTGTGTTGAAATTTTGAAAATTTCTCATCCAAATGGTAAAAATTTGAAATTTTTAAAAGACAAAGGTAGTGTTTTGAAAATAAAATAGGATCTCGTAGAGTCGTGAAATAAAATGAGATTCATTTCAACTATATTGAATCAAACATATCACCGAAGGTAATATGATGAAATGGTATTGGGAAAGGAAGGATGCTTCAATTGTCATGAAGAGCAAACACATTACCGAGGGTAACATGAATGAGTAGGGTTACAAAGGTCGTTTAAAAAATCATTTGGTAGGGTCAAGATGGATAGGTTTTTATAATGCTTCACGAAGACATACGTTAGCCTATAAGTGGACACTCACCCTAAGAGTTCCCAGGTAAGAGTGACTGGTCCGAAATTGCGGATTTGTACAAACACTCTAGCCTTAGACATAAACTCGGGGTACATGCATCCACCCTTCCAGATTGCATGTGCTCACATTATTAAAACCCAAGATTTCGATGAAAAATGTTTGAGAAAAACATTTGAGAAATCTTTTGATACAAATCATTGAGATAAAACATGTGAAATATTTTGACAAAAACGTTTGAGAAAATATTTTGAAAAATATTTTAATGAAAATGTTTTGAGAAAAACAATTTGAGGAATACCTTAAGGCATAAAGCCTAAGGGTTCTAGGATAAATCATCTAAGGTTAGATGATTCATAATTCATAGAGCAGTTGTGGCACGAATAAGGATGATGATTAGGAAAGAATTCCTAAGTCTACTCATGTTTGGGTCCTAGGAAGGTTATAGACTAGGTTTAAGGCATGCTAATAACCTAATTCCCTATAACCAGTGCTCTGATACCAAACTGTAACACCCCAGTCGCGTAATATAACAACACGCGGCGGAAATATCGGGGAGTCACGTTACAAATTGCTCACAACTACTGGTACTAAATTGTTTCAATATCATTAACATCATTTTACAAACAAAGAATACATGAAATTGTTCTTTTGTTTTAGAAGTCTAAGGCCCGAATGCAGTCCTACGCGTTGCAAGCTTGAAATAATCGAAAACCTGAAACATATGCGAAAAACAGTCAGCATAAAAATGTCGGCGAATACGTAGGTTTTATTAGCCATATAAATGGAAAAACATTTGGTATTGAAATATTTTAACAGCTACGAGAACTGTTAATTGAAAATAAATTTTGAAGCCAAGGAATGGCAAAAATTTAGTATTGTATTACAAAATCTTAATTGTGAAAACTTGTGACAAAATAGGTTTGGATATGGCAATATGATTATTACTAAATCATTTTATGCCTTATATTGTAATCTCGATTAAACCAGTGGAAAGACTTGTTAATGTGTTATTAGGAATCCAATCAAGGATTAATAATAATTGTTTTGAAATAAATCAAAACTTCTGAAAGTATTATATAAGTCAAATCAATGAGACATGATAATACTTCAGATATCTTTCTAAGAATCTAACATATAAAAATATGGGAGATTCTACAAAGATTTTGATAATCAAACATTGAAACAATTGTACACAAAATCCTAAAGGGATCCAGATAACGCTACAAGGATAATAAAATAAGAACACTTATATATAGGAAGTACCAGCGGCGTATCCACCATGTTCTTATTTTATTACACCCGTTTCGTTATCGAAATGACAACTACCACATAAACACATAATCGGCAACTTGTTCCACCTCATAACCATGTATTAAAGTACACAATGAATCCAAACAAGGGTTCCAATATTAGTACTCTAATTATCCCATATATGTCTAACTATGAAGACAGATAGATACTACAGGGATCAGGTTCTTATCACATTGTCTAATCTAACATGCATTAAAGTACATAATGAATCCAAACATGGGCTCCAATATTAGTACTCTAAACATCCTACAAGAATCGATCTATGAAGATAGATAGATGCTATAAGGATTCTGGGTTCTGTCATACTGAATTATTGAATAAAAAACAATCCTAAATCCTAATGGTGATTCGGGATAACGCCACGAAAGGTAATACAATAAGCACACTTATATATAGGAAGTACCAGCGGCGTATCCGCCATGTGCTTATTGTATTATCTAGTTTCGTTATCTAAATCACCAACAAACTATACAAAAACCAAAAATCGAGTTGTAAAGTACTTCTTAAAAACCTTACTATGAAGATAGGAAGATATAAGACTGTACTTCAAATATCCTATACGAATCTAGCTATGAAGATAGGTCGATCACTTAAGGATAAAACATTACATTTGCATAATCGGAATAATACACATAAAAGCACTTAGTGAACACACATATGCCATACATTTTGAAAACAGATCGATTACACATATGAATCACCCCAAAACATTTGAAAATAGTAAAAGAGGGAAACTATGTACTCGCCTGGGGTTGTTGGTGCACTACATCTATCGACTTCGTCTTGTATCGAGTCTTAACCTTAGAATGTTAGATTTGGGCACGTTTTACAAGAAAGTAGGAAGAATATTGTGTTTAATAAAGAGGTTTCGCTCATAGGGTTTCTTTTTCTTGTAGGATCGTTTACGGCCCTGATTGAGTCGATCAGAAGAATTCCTATCCAAAACAAGAGGCGGAAACTAATGCTTTGGTACGATTTCAGCTGGATTCACTTTAAACTGTTGTTGAATTGATCATTGTAATGATTACAAGCTCTGACAACATTTCGGCAGCACTTCGTCTACAACTATTATCTGAGGTTTCGCTCTTACAACCCTATTTATAGGTGAGCAGGTTTCGCTCATTCATACATGTTCACATAAGCGAAACCTCTCTCATGACACATAAGCGAAACTAGCCAAGGACACATAAGCGAAACCAAGACTGTGACACATAAGCGAAACCTATTCTATCATATGTTTCTTGGATTTTGTGCCATTGTCTAACCTAAACTCTACTAGACTCGATATAAGATGTAGTCGACAGACGTAGTTCACCAACAAACTCCCCCTCGGATGTTGATGGAGTCTTCAGTGTCGAGTCTTCGATTGTCAATCTACAGTCTTTATCAGTCTTCGATCTTCCTCTGAAGTATTTGTCATTGTAAGAATCCTCATTCTCTATCTTCATCATCAACAAACTCCTCTCTCTCAAATGTTGAATATCATGGTGTCTTCAGACTCCCCCTCTCAATCTGCTGGGATCGTAGTCTGGAATTCACAAGATCATTACCTGGCTTTCATCCTGCTCTGGATCGAAACCTGGCCAACCTGCAAAAACTCTACCCAAAAATAAATTTTCTGATAACCATTTGTGGATAAGATTTTCAAATCTAATTTTCCACTTGCAGGAATAACGTTTATATTGCAAAACTTTTTCTTATTTCATTTCAACAATCCTCAAATACTTTAACCCAAACCATTTGTTCATCATGTTTAGCACTCGGAATTTTGAAAATCAGCTTTTCAATAACAGTCGTCGAAAATCTTTTTGAATTTTTCAAAGTTTATGCTAAAACACACTAAAATCTTTTTGGTTTTTTTTTTTAACAAAAGTAAATGCAGAAATGAAATATATACAAACAATGTTTTTGTGAGTTCGTGCAAGAGGATCATATCAGTTTTTGAGACACGTCACTAACATCGTTAAGCTTTGACCATTTTAAGTTCTAAACGATTCACTTAGATTGTCAGTATGTTTGTCCACTTAAATTTTCACACAAAGTTTAACTGTTTCGAGATATGAGATTAATGTCTTAAGTACTTAAACTCTATCGCGTGTCCCACCTCAGAATATACTCCCGTATCCAGATCCCAATATTCAGTCTTACAGGTAATTATGACACAAATGATATCTGTAGGGGTTAATAAATTATGAAGAATCATGAGAGCTCAGGTCAGAACTACCGTTCAGCAGAGAGATCATGACTCAACTTATGGGTGTGTCCCCTTTAGAGGATCTTTTTTACAACAGCATTGCTAAGCAATTTTATTGTCTTATCATATATGCTGAGGGTGATGATATGTTTCAAGCATTGCGAAAAGTATTATTCGAGGACTAGGTCAGAACTTCCATTCAGCAGAAGTCCAGGAATAATACCCCAGATATCACTGAGTATAAAGACCTAGTATATCAGAAAAAGGAACCTTTCAAACAAGATTTCGGGGGTTACCCATATATCCGAGAGATGTTTCCCCACGATATAAGCAAGTTTGAAATTTAGGTTTATATCTCGTCACAATCTACTAAATGTGTAAAAACCTACTGGCATATCATCAGTGAGACCATTTATCCCTTTTTATCTTACCAATTCTTTAGCATGTTGTGACAGTCCACTGATGTACTATCATTTCCTCTTTTCTGCAACAAAAATTCATTTTTCATTTTATCATGTTTTTGACTTTTTCAAATTTTCTAATGTTTTTAGATTTTCTGAAAATTTCTTACTCCCCCTAAAATACAAATACATCTAAAGAAAATTGAAAACAAACTGAACAAGAACATGACAACTGATATCGAATTGCCTCAATTCTCCATCCACTTGGCATAAACAATCAGAACTCCCCCTCACAACAAACTATTTTCCCATTATGATCTCAAAACACTTAAGTTTGTTTTAATCAAAATGGTTTTTCCGGAAAATTAGTTTTGTTGATTTTACCACTTTTAAAGTTTGGGGATCAAATCATCACATTGTTTTACCAATCATTTGAATGATAGTTAACTCAAGTTCAATTTAATGACCTTGATTAACCACTTGTAGGATCAATCTGATTCAAATTCTGAACCACTTGTAAAAATCACAAACATACAACTCAAACCTGCTTTTCAACCAATTTACCATCTGTTGGTTGAATTCTTAAGTTGCCGATTCCTACTCCACGCTTACAAACCTGGGAGTTCCGGCAAGTCCTGCTTTTCAAAACAAATTCTATAAGCATTTTAAAGAATGATGCCGATTCATGCTCCGCGATTACCAACTTGGGAGCTCCGGCAAGTCAGATTTTTACTTTTTGAAAAATATATCCACCCAAGCCTGACCTTCCTTGGGTGTAACAACCTCTTCTTCATCTTTACTTTCAACCGACCTGTGAACATTTCTTTTGGAAGAATAAAATTCTTTCACTCATTTGGCCTTACCATCGACCATTTTTCCAAAAATGTGTTTCACAGTTCCGTTGAAAGCCTTATCAACATCAAATTTCTTCTTATCAGAATAAAATTGATTTGAAATTTCAACGTTTCCAACTTTCTTTTTAAAATTTTCAGCCCGCAGAGGTGAAAAATTCACATCATCCACATTCGGAACTGATTTTTCAATTCTTTCTTCAACATGTGGCTCCTCTGATTTTGTGGAATCAGATTCATCACCAGAACTGTTTCCTGAACCTTTAACAACCCATTTTGATTTTTTAGATTTTCTTTTCTTTTAACCACATTCTTTGAACATTCTCCTTTCTCAAAGGTTGAATTTTCAAAACCTGTAAACTTTCGGGTTGAAAGTTCAGTTTTCTCGATCACTTTCTCTTTTAGTTTACCAGAGACTTTCTGTTTTGGTTTGAATGTCTTCGGACAGTCCCTAGCAACATGACCAACAGTTTTACACTGAAAACAGGTTCTCTTTTCAATCTTCTTTGGAACAACATTCTTCTTCAGTTCTTCTTGCTTCTTGGCAAGGAATTCCTGATTCGTCTGTTTTCTGAATGCTTGTTCTTTCTCAGCCTCTGTCGTTTTCCCTGAAACAAACACAGTTTTTGGTTTAGAAAATTTTTCATTTTTATAATTTTTCGGTTGATTAAATCCTAATCCTTTCTTTTTGAAATTACAGTTATGGTTTGGTTTTTTATGAATACCAGAACCAGAACTGTAACCCTTTTTCTTGTTTAATCTTTTTTGAAATTACATCTGTCGACTTCGTCTTGTATCGAGTCTTAACCTTAGAATGTTAGATTAGGGCACGTTTTACAAGAAAGTAGGAAGAATATTGTGTTTAATAAAGAGGTTTCGCTCATAGGGCCCTTAGGAGGTAGTTTCATTTATTTGAACATGACAGGTTTCGCTTATATGGACATCATGTCCATATGAGCGAAATCCCCTACCCTATATATATGTTGTATGAGCGAAACCAGAAGTAACGTCTTGTTTCCGGTACCGAATTGCTGCCAAAGTGCCGATTGACTTGTAATCAGTGTGAAATCAATATACAAGGCAAGATTTAATAGAACAAGCTGTTTTTCGTGTTCGTTTCTAGTTATTCCGCACCTGAAACGGATTAGAACGCCTCCGATTGACTCGTTCGGGTCAGCACGCGACCCTACAAGTGGTATCAGAGCTCAGGACGAGGAGTTCTGCATATATCAGCTTGTTTTCATCTCTATTTCTAACTTCTACACCTTCTTTCATCAGTTCGAGAAGATTTCACGGTTAGAATCGGCTCAAAATTTCACAGATCATAGATAACTGGACATTAACAAACCCTGGAAAGTTTCGGACCTAAATTCAAAGGAAAAATGGATCAAATTAACCTCCGAATAGGTTTCGCTTATTCGAACATTGTGTAGTTTCGCTCATTTGATCATCATATTTCGCTCTTATGTCATATAATTGAGAGGTTTCGCTCCAAATTGCTTGATAGTTTCGCTCTTAGGTTCAACATAGGTTTCGCTCCAAGTGCACATTTGAGGTTTCGCTTTTAAGGACATAAGGGGTTTCGCTTTTGTGTCACTAATCACCTGATTTCGCTCATAGGACAACCCATAAACCTAATTTCGCTCATAGGACCATTAAGACCCCTGATTTCGCTTATAGGGACACACAAGACCCCTGATTTCGCTTATAGGGACACACAAGACCCCTGATTTCGCTCCAGATTACCTGTGATATCATTCCAACCTGCTATTTCGCTCATAAGTCACTGATATTGAAAAACGTGTTATCAAATCATGGCCGAAGAGTTTTACAATGCTTTCGCGACACCGGTTGCACCTGTCACTACTACTGAGACTATATACAGTGAGAATGAGACGGGTACTCATCAGAAACCACCAAAGTTAATGTATATTGAGGATTTTCAGGGTTGGAAAAACCGATTTGAGAATTGGGTTCAAGCCTACAGATTCGATGCTTGGTGTTCACTACTGAAAGACTATGAGAGACCAAAGAATGAGCGTGGGTTGGAAAAGGGTTTCAATGATTTTACAGAAGCTGATAAGCTGAAATATACTAGTGAAAAATGATGATCAACATTTTACAGCAAGTAGTTAAAGAAGACATCTTTGTCTTACTCCAACATAACGGAACTGCTAGATCAATCTGGGAGGCATTAATGCATTAATTCAGAAATTCAGAGGGAGTGCTAATATGATAAAAAAAAAGGCGTTATTGAAGAAATCGTTTGACATGTTTACTGCATTTGATCATGAAACCACGAAACAGACAATAGATAGATACTGTCATCTGGTTCTAGAAATGGGAAGATTGGATATTCAGAAAGATGATGATGAGTGGGTTGATAAATTAGCAGAAGCCTTACCCCAACAGAAGTGGGGAACTTATCTGATGATTGTGAAACTCATAAGGAAGAATGAGAGTATGAACTTGGCACAGTTTATTCAGAAGATTGAGGAACAGGAGCTGGATATACAAAAGACTGCTATCATGACAAATCCAAATGTCAAGCAAGATGTCAGTCTGTATTACAGGGGGAACAAGTTTGAGACCACTCCAAGTCAAAGTCCAAAGATTAGTACTGCATTCAGTGCTGATGGTTCTGCAAGTCCAAATGCGAGTACTACAACTCAAAGTGGTGGATATACTTCATCATTCTCAAGCTTTGATCCAAACAGCAACACACCTAGTTCTCAAAAGCAAAATCCGAATAATTTGCAGTGCAATGTTACTTTAACTATTCAGAATGGTCAGAATCTATCTCCTGAGGTGGCAAAGAAACACATGGCATCTCTTGTCGCCATGCTAGAGTCGTATGAAAGTTTGATTGCTGGAAGAATTGGTAATCCGATGCTCACAAAGGAAGATTACGACCAAATTGATGCAGAAGAGCTTGAGCTCATGGATGTGAAGTGGTGTTTAGCTAGTGCCTGCAGGAGAGCTGAAAAATTTCAACAGATTACAGGAAGAGATGAATTTAGAGGGATGGCTACTTCTCCACTTGGTTTTGACAAGTCAAAGGTTACTTGTTTTCGATGTAAAGGAAAAGGTCACTTTAAACGGGAGTGTAAAAACCAAGAGTCAACTGGAAGTCAAGAAAAGAGCAATTATTATCAGAAATCAATCTTTCATCAGATCGGTCAACAATCCCAACAAAAGGAACCGCAAACTGCTCATGGGAAAATGATTGAAGAAGCTAATAGGAAAGCTTATTTTGGGATATTAGATCAAAGTGATGAGGTTGTTGCACAGGGGTTTAGCTGGGACAAGTATATACCTAGTGGAACTAATCCTGACTTGGCACTTGTTACCAGGATTTTGGATCAAAATGAGGATTATCAGAAAAGGATTCCTATATTTCCAGATCTTGGAAGTAATGTTGATACAGATGATGAGGAAGAGTATCTTAACAAATGTCGAAAAAGTATTGATCCTGACAGTTTTAATTTTTTCTATGCAGATAAAGTTGAGATGCTGAATCAGAAGAAGATTGCTCGATTGCAGAGAGAGCTAGAAGCAGCAAAGTTGATCTTTGAAGATGTTAAAACAAAAGATGAAGCAACTACTGAGATTGCAATAGAGAAGATTGTTGAAGTAGAGAAAGTAGTGGAGAAAATTGTCGAAGTTGAGAAACTTGTGGAAGTTGAGAAAACAGTTGAAGTTGAAAGAGTGGTCGAAGTAGAAAAGATTGTCGAAAAGATTGTTGAAGTTGAAAAGACTGTCGAAGTTGAAAAGATAATTGAGAAGGTAGTTGAAGTCACGAAGCCTTGTGAAAAATGTTCAGAGTCTTGCAAAGTTTGTGAAGAAAAAGATAAAAAGATTGCTGATTTAGAAAAGATTAAAGAAGATTTACTGTCTGATGTGAAATATGTGAAAGAGTCATACGACGTATTGAACAGGACAGTTGACAGTTTGAAAAGAACGAATTCAGAATTTGAAAAAGCAAATGACAAGATGAGTGCAACTTTGATGACAAAACAAAGTGTCATTAATGACTACATCGAAGATTGTGCTAAGCTGAAGAAGGAGCTGGAATTTGAGAAAATTGAGAGTGAAAGGATTAACCGATTACTTTTAAGTTATACTACATGTGATTATTTGATTGATCGGGTTTATCCTACTGTTGCAGGTCTTGAAGCGTTCAAGAAGAAAGAAAAAGAAGAGGATACTGGTAAGACAAAAAGTGTCAAGTATAACAGATGTCCGCCTCCTATCTTTGAAAGTTATTCCCCCAGGAAACCAAATGAGGAACAAGTAGACAAGGCCTTAAACATCAAATTAAAGTCTGAAATCACTGATGAATTACCAGAAAATATTGATGTTACATTCACAGCGTCTGACACTGATCATGAGTCTGAGCTAGTTAAGAGAGTTGTCGATCAGGTGTTGGATATGGATGAAGAGTCAAATTAGGAGTCTAAATCAGATAGTGCGAGTTCGTCTGAGAAGAGTCTGAGTTCACCGGTTAAAAGGGTTTATAATAAAGAATTCTTGTTATCAAAGAATAATTTGAATGATGAAATGTTTAAGGTTGCTTATACCTTGAATAATTCGGACAAATTATTTTCTGATGAAGAATTCCCAATAAGAAGTGTTAAAACTGAAATGATCAAAAAGGTTTTCAAATTAACAGAAATTAATATTTCTGAAATAAAAGATTTAAATCTTTCGGCAAAACCTAAACCTTACACTTCAAGGATTCAACAAAGAGTAAACAAGAAAATGGGTTACGGTTGTGGTTATAATTTCCAAAAGAAACCAAACCATAATGGTAATCTCAAAAAGAAAGGTCTTGGTTTTAGTTCGTCAGAAAATTATAAAAATCAGAAAACTTATAAGCCAAAAACAAAATTTGTTTCAGGAGGAAGCTCAGAGGATGAACAGAAGAAACCATTCTGGAAGCAGTCAAATCAAGAGTTTCTTGCTAAAGTGAAGAAGAATGTGAGAAAGTTTGCTGAAAGAGTTGACAGAAGAACCTGTTTCAAATGTCAAGAAATTGGTCACATAGCTTGGAATTGTCCCAAGACCAATTACCAAAAACAGGGAGTTTCTTCTAACTCAAATTTGAAAAAAATTGGTGTTGATAGAAAAGAACAATTGGTGAAAATAGTAATTTATTTGAAAATTCAAGTTCTGAAAAGGGTGAAAGTTCAAAACGTTTTTACAAAAGAAGAGGTGATTTGAACAAACAAATGTGGGTTGTTAAAACAGAAAGTAGTTCTGACAATGAATCTGATTCCATAAAATCAGAGGAGTCATCAGTTGAGAAAAGAGTTGAGAATTCCGTTCCAGAGGTGAATGATGAAAATTTTCCTCCATTATCAAAGGAAAATTTGATGAAGAAAGTGGGAAAGGTAGAAATCTCAAATCAAATCTTCGTCGATAAGGGAGAATTTGATGTTGAGAAAGCTTTCAACGGTAAAGTCAAGCACATTTTTGGGAAGATGGTTGATAGAAAGGTTAAAGGTGCTAAAGAGTTTTATAAATCAAAGTGTTGGTGGGACAGATGTGTTCCAAAATCACCCAAGGCTGGTCAGGCTTGGATGGATGTTATGTTTGATTAAAACACCTGACTTGCCGGAGATCCCAAGATTGTAATCGTGGACCAGGAATCAGCATCATTCATATTTTAAAGTGTTTGTATGAAAGTCGTTAAAATTGTTGAAATTTACAGGTTGAATGACTACGCCGGAGCTTCCAGGTTGGTAAGTGCGAAGCAGGAATCGGCATTTTGATTGGTAAAATGGTTTGTGTAGATGTTTTATTTCTACATGTGGTTATATGTTTTGGATATTCTTACAAGTGGTGAGAGGTTGATTCTGACAAATTGATTACTCAAGGTCATTAGTTTGAACTTGATGTAATCCTGATACAAGAGATTGAATGGTCAAAATGATGAACCATACCCCTAATCTACAAATGGTAAACTTAACAAAACTTATTTTCCAGAAAAATCATTTTGGTTAAAACAAACTTAAGTGTTTTGAAATCATAATGAGAAAATAGTTTTGTGTAAGGGGGAGTTCTGATTGTTTATGCCTAGTAGATGGCGATTTGAGGTGATTTGATAGCAGTTGTCATTTTACTGTATAGTTTGTTTTCAAATTTCCTAAAATGTGTTTGCATTTTAGGGGGAGTAAAAATATTTCAGAAAATCCAAAAACATTAGAAAATTTGAAAAAGACAAAAACATGATAAAATAAAAAATGAGTTTTGGTGTCAAAGAAGAGGAAATGATAGTACATCAGTAGACAGTTACAGTATGCTAAAGAAATGTAATGATTAAATAAGCGTTAAATGGTCTCACTGATGATATGCCGATAGGTTTTTACACATTTAGTAAACTTTTTCGGGATATAAACTTAAATTTAAACTTGCTTATTTCGTGGGGAACACTACTTGGATATATATGTAACCCCTGAAATCTCGTTTGAAAGGTCCCTCTTTCTGAGATACTAGGTCTTTATGCTCAGTGATATCTAGGGTATTATCCCGAGACTTCTGCTGAAAGAAATTTATGACCTAGTCCCCGGAGAATACTTTCCGCATGCTTGAAATATAGCGCAGCCCTCAGCAAATTGATGAAACAATAAAATTGATAGTCATTGCTGTTGTAACAAAAGATCCTCTAAAAGGGACCCACCAAAAGTCGAAGCCGTCATCTCTCTGCGTATACGGAAGTATCGACCTGAGCTCTCACGGCCCTCGCAATTTAACCCCTTAAAGATATCATCTGTGGTATACTCACCTGTAAGACTGAATATTGGGATCTGGATACGAGAGTATATTCAAGAGGTGGGACACATGAATGAGTTTAAGTCCTTAAAACACCTAACTCATATCCTGAATCAGTTGAAATTTGTGTGAGAATTTAAGTGGATCAGTATATCGGCAATCTAAGTGAATTGTTTAATTCTTAATGTGTAACTAAGCTCAACGGTACTTGTGACTTGTCAAAAACTGATATGATCCTCTTGCACGAACTCACAAAAATATTGTCTGTAAATATTTCTTTACTGCATTTCATTTCTTTATATCTCAAAATCCAAAAAGATTTTTAGTGACAAAAATATTGTCTGTAAATATTTCTTTACTGCATTTCATTTCTTTATATCTCAAAATCCAAAAAGATTTTTAGTGTGTTTTAGCATAAATTTTGAAAAATTCAAAAAGATTTTTGACAACTGATATTGAAGAACTGATTTTCAAAATTCCGAGTGTTAAACATGATGAACAGGTTTGGGAAAATTTGTTTGGAAAGTTTTTAGATAAAAAGAAATTTGTTAAATGATCAATGTTAATATCTGATTGTATATTGATTGTAGAGGAGTATGTGTTGATGCATGAAATTTGATAATTTGTTAAAGGTCTTATTCTTGTGAATCTTATGTTTTGGGTAGAGAAAGTGCAGGATTTCTTGAGCTGAATAAGAGTCTGGTTTCAACAACTGTGGACTATGTAAAGCCTGGTTGCCATTCTGATGCTGTAAAAGTCAGACTTTGATCCCAGCATGTTTTGAGGGGGAGTTTGTTAGAGAAAGAGTTTGAAGATACTAGAGATAGATAGAGATTCTGGATGCCCGATGACTGATCAAGAGTGAAGATGCGAAGACTCGACACTTAAGACTCGTCAACATCTGAGGGGGAGTCTGTTGGTGCACTACATCTGTCGACTTCGTCTTGTATCGAGTCTTAACCTTAGAATGTTAGATTAGGGCACGTTTTACAACAAAGTAGGAAGAATATTGTGTTTAATAAAGAGGTTTCGCTCATAGGGCCCTTAGGAGGTAGTTTCGTTTATTTGAACATGACAGGTTTCGCTTATATGGACATCATGTCCATATGAGCGAAATCCCCTGCCCTATATATATGTTGTATGAGCGAAACCAGAAGTAACGTCTTGTTTCCGGTACCGAATTGCTTCCGAAGTGCCGATTGACTTGTAATCAGTGTGAAATCAATATACAAGGCAAGATTTAATAGAACAAGCTGTTTTTCATGTTCGTTTCTTGTTATTCCGCACCTGAAACGGATTAGAACGCCTCCGATTGACCCGTTCGGGTCAGCACGCGATCCTACAGGGGTTGCGTATAGTCCCGGTTCAAAGGGTATAACAAAGCTCAAAAGACCAATAGTTCAAGTACTGAAGCGGTTCCTAGGGTAACAAATACTATGTTAGGGAATCGACACCTAAATTGGAAGATCGGGTAGAATGAGGTCTTGTAAACCAAATGAGTGTTGGAACTCATGTGATATGGTTTAACAAAGCCTACATTCTAAATCGAAACCTATCCTAAGTGCTTACGACCCATTATGACCCGTTAAGGTAGCTTACGCCACTTTAACGCGTCGTTCGCGCGAAAGCGCGTTCGAGACGCCTAACTAGTCCTATGACAAATATTATATGCCTTAACATATCTAATTATGTTATATAATCAGTTTAGATGTCAAAATATTGGTTACATATGCTTAAAATGAAATTATGCGCAAAAAGGGCATTTTGGTCATTTTCCTAAGGCATATAAACTACCTATCATACGACTAACTAAACGAGGTGACCATAAGGTATAACCTTGAAAGGTTATTCCCTATACAATTATGGTCACATAATATGTTTGGTCGGATCCTAACGATCGACCAAACGGGTCGGGTTCGAAAGTCTAAGCGGTTGTTTAGACCGCTTGACTTACGACTCTACATAAGCACTAAACCTAAAGTGACGAGCTAAACATGTTAAAACATGTTTAACGAAGTTAGAAAACAAGTTTGATATCAAAACAAACGGTTTTGATACCCAAGAATAGTTTGGTTGCAAAATACGCAAAGACGCGTATTTTGACCGAAACTATGACTCGTCACTACACCTAATCAACGTGGTAATCAGTAGGTATACTCACAAGGGACTATAACCATCATGATTACGCTTACGTTGCGAAGTTCAAGCGAACTTCGTGTTGACCATAAACTGGTCAAAGCTGAAAGTCAAACACTGTTTGACTTTCACGCTTAAAACGCGTAAAAGAACGAAAGAATACTTACAACGGGTCCAAGAAATGGAAGTTTGATCTAATTATTCTCAGGTATGGAGTGTTAGAACCCCAACTTAGAGAACAAATCAGATCAAGGTGTAAGTTTGGGTGAAATGGGTGGGGGTATTTATAGTTTTCGGAGAGCCGTTATGATCGTTCCTCGAAAACTGAGCTTCAATCTCAACCGTACACATGCACCCCCTAATTTGTGAAACCATGGGCACCCAAAACCAGTCCCTAGGAAGCTTAAAAACATTTGCAAGTGTTGGAAACAGCTGGAAATGGCTGGAAACCATTTTTGCTGATCTGACATGCTTACACGGGCCGCGTAAGGTAAGTCCCTGGGCTTACGCGCCCCGCCTGGACTCCCCAGTTTAGCAACAAGTTTCAGAAATTACAGTTTCAGTCCCTGCATGCTTTTAAGGCCATTTTTGATGCGTTTGAGGCCCGTTAAGCCATTTTCAAGGCTCTACAATGATGCCTAAATATAGGGGACATGAAACATGTTCAAAAATATGTCGGATGTCGATTCGTTTGGTCATACGATTGCGTTGTTCGGTTAATTACGACGAAACATGAACGGACGCGAAAAACGATCCAAATTACGCGACGAATGGAATTTTATCCTGCCAATCCCTAAAATAAAATATTTTAATGATTACATAAATTTTTGGATGTTTGGATATATTCATAACGTAAGTTATGCGCGAAAATGCAAACTTATGCACTTTTTGATGCTTTTAGTCCCTATTGATCAAATAAGTTTATTTTTGCGCACTAAACACCTCAAAGCCTATTTCTAAGATATGTAAAGGATATTTAGGGCATGTTTAACTTATGATCAAGTTCCGCAATGTGCGAAACTATGTGAATCAGCTGACTTTCGCAGTTTGACGCAAATAGTCCGTGAGTGTGAATAAACTTGTTTTTGACTCACCAAAGCTTTCAAAACTTATTTCTAAGTTATATAAAAGTTATTTAAGGTATGTTAAGCCTATGTCACTATTCCAGAGTGTTTGCCTCATTAAACTGATTACGTTTACGCATCAGTTCGCGTTTAACTTTCCAGAAAACGATTTAAAGCTTGAAATTGAACTAAAATCAAAATGTGAAATTGTAAAATCAGGATAAACAAATTTTTGAGACCAAAACACATTGTTTCATTGATAAAGATAGTGTCCTACATCGTTTGTGTTTACGTCACACCCCGATATTTTAACCACAAACCGGTGGGCCCAGTGGGGAGTATCGTGACATAAGATTGGTATCATCATGGTCAAACATACACAGAATAGCACAGCGGAAGTCTTGGAATATAAAATATTATTACAAACCCAAATGTCTGAAATATCAAAGTATTAATTTTAGACGAGCTTATAATATCAAATCCACAGACGGATCATTACAAAAAGTATAAAATGAAGTTTAGCAGACTTTAAGGCATCTTTAAGGATTTGCAAGATCCTCTATTTCGACACCGAGCAGCTCCCAGCCTATAACGAGTAGTACCTGTCACTTAGCCTTTTGAAAATACGTCAGTTTACACTGGTAAATACAATTAACCGACTCATTTGAAAAGAGTTTTGTGAAAATTGGTTTAGGTGCACCTGGCATGAAAATCTTTTATAACTTGGGACAATTATAAAAATAGTCTTGTACACAGATTTATATGTTTGTCATACATTTAGGGCCGGTTTGGAAGCCGGTCATGATTAACCGACTCACCACTTATAAAACCCACAAAGGAGTTATCCCCAACATGTGGGTTATTTAATTTTTAGCATTTGTATCTGTCAGGTGTATGCCTACACCCCGTGCCTAGGTCGTGGCCATTTATAACTTAAATGAGCCGAGGATATCTAGGAAACGGTCGTTAACCCCCAATGTTTATGTTATCAAACAATACAGATTAAAATGGGTTATGCAGATTTATTAAATCACAATCCGATTAAATGATCTCATACCCGACCAAGCGGTAATAATTTACCGTATCCCAAGCCCGTATAGGGAAAATAAGTTAAAAGTATTTACCTGAGTTAATACTTGATTCACAGCAAAATAACTCAGTCGTGTCCAATCTAACTAATTGCAGGTAGCTTTTACCGGGTGGCTCTAGTCTGGAATGATGGTAATATATAACAAATTCAGAATGCTAACGGTCTTATTTAAGTCGTAGGCTTAGACCGGCTAGCTTAAAGTATCTAAAACGGTACGATTCGCTAAATTAAGCGGTGACCAGAATAGAATGTAATTTAGACCCAAAAAATATGAAGACTTGTATAATATGGGTAAACTAAGTACATTCTGGATTTTGAGATAAAAATGATAAGGTTAAACCCGTTTCAGTAAACTTACGTAAACTAGTTACGCAAGTCAAACCGTACGCGTATAAGCGATCACGAGTAACCGGATGAGACATATACAAGTTCCACAAGTCATTATGCTTAAACATGTTATAATATTAGTAGGATACTAACATGTATGCCCATTAAGGTTTTAAAACCGAATTAAGCCTCATAAGGGCGTTTTGGTCGTTTTCTAACTTATAAAAGGAGCTTGCAAGTAAACTGATGTTACGTTCATAAAAATTATGGAAAAATATTTGATTTATGATATAATATCAGTAGGATATCAAACATATGTGTAATTTATGCTTTAAAACCAAACTATGCACCGTATGGGCATTTTGGTCCTTTCACACCTAGTTTTAAGGACTTATTTGGGATTCTGAGTTCGTGACTTATACTTATAGTAAAAATATTCAAAATGATTTATAAAATTAGTAAGTAACAAGTCTTGGGTGATAAGTATGGTTTAAAACCATACTATGCGCCTAATCGGCGTAAAAGTCGTTAAATGACGATATCAACGATGTTTTAGTAAATCTGATGTTATGACCAGCTTTGAATAGTTAAAATATGTTAATTGTCATAACATATCAGTAGGTAAAAGGTTTGACATGATTATTATGCTTAAAAACTAATTTAAGCGCTTTAGGGGGCATTATCGTCATTTAATGATACTTATCAATGACTTGTGTATAAACTCAGAATACAATCTAACTTGACATCCCTAAATAATCCTAATTATGATATCATATCAGTAGGTAAAAAGTTTTACCAACTAAGTATGCTTGAAGTCATTCTAGATGTAAAAAGGGCATTTTGTCCTTTTAAAAGCATGATTTACGACTATTTAAGCAATTTCAGTTTATGACTAGATTTATAACATCAAAATGTGCTAAGCATGTTATCATATCAGAATGCAACTTGTTTGCATGCTCATGTATGCTTAAAACTTTATTTTTAGCAAAAAGGGCAATTTAGTCAACTTTAAGCATAATAATGGAACTTGCATTAAAATCTCAAATCACTATATGACAATATAACCTTAGGGAGTTATACTACATCATATTACGATCCTAACGGAAACTTAAATCAGTAGTAAACTAGTTTTAATTCGGTTCATAAACGAAAGTCAAAGCGGAAGTCAAACTCCGCGACTTTCGATTGCGAACTGACCCTAAGACTGGAATTGACGAGCCGAACATGTTTACACATGTTCTAATAATTATTACCAAGTTGCTTAATTGATAAAACATATTTTAGAACACTTTTAAACTCAAATCGTAATTATTTTAAAAACTGACCCGTTGACTTTTTTTAAAATGTCAATACGTTGACTCGTCGTCGCGCGCGACCCCTTATATCAAGTTTCAAACTTGACAGTTTTGGCCTCTGTACCTTTTTATTCAATATATCTTTCATAATTTGGACATTTAACCCTTGTAGTTAAGTTCTAGGTGTTCTTGAACATATAACCAAACACCGTTAGGCTCCGGGTTTCGTTTAGGGTCACCCGAATGCACTAATTTCTCTTGTTGATGCTTTTAACCCTTTCTTCTCGAAAGTTTGCATAATTATCACATAATAATACATAAACTTGTGAATTTTTTATCACGTATTCTCAAGAGTATAAGTGAACATTAGGAAGCCCCGGGTTCATTAAAAGGTCACTCAGAGGTAAGAATTAACATGTTGACATGTTTAACCCATTGGTCTTGTAAACTTTCGATTTCTTTCAGAAACGGCTTCTTTCGTCCGAATATTTACTCGTTTAAGAATACGTACATCGTGTGTGGTCAAACAGAGGCATAAGTTTAGCATGTTTACACTTTTAGTCCCTTCACATTCATAGTTTTTGATTTTGACGAAATTAGTCCCTCATAGTCAACGTTTGACTTTATTAGGGTTTATTACACGTGTCAACACATCATTGGACACGGTTTTTACGAGGTGTTACAGTAGGCGAATTGGGTCTGTCCAATTCGCAGCCCATGACCTAGCCCAAGTTGCAAGCTTGTCCTATATAAACAAAGCTTTGCATAGGGGTTTAGGTTAATCAACTTTAGAGAGGCAATTCGTAATAGCTAGAGGCTTGGACGAATTTGGAGGTCTTGATTGATTGTAATCGTTTGATAGATATTCAATAGAGATCTGTGTTGTTGGTGATTTCTGTTTCTACCCATTTTCTGTGAAAATCTGATCTAGAGGATTCTGCACTCTAAGTTAGATAGACAATTCTATCAAGATCCATAGGATTAAGGGACCTACAATTGGTATCAGAGCATTAGGATTTTGATTGACTCGGTTCAGAATTGGTTGCTGCAGAAAAGGATGGAATTTTGAAGGCAGATTCGAAAATTTTGAAGTTTATAGAACTAGGGTTTCGAAATTTTGAAGTTTTGATATATTTCTACGAAGTTTTAAGTGTTTTTGGTTGTAGGAAAGTTGAAGATTTTGAAGAAAAACCTGAAGATTTAAAGATTTGTTCTCCGTGTTCTTCATTATGTTCTTCAGTTTTTTCTTGAAAATTGCTGATTTTGGTTGTTTGATTTTGCAGGAAAGTGTTAAAAAGATTTGGAGAATTTGGATAAAATCTTTCTAAGTTTTGAAATGTTACCTTAATGTATCACACGGTAATGGAACTTGAAATGTTCATGCATTTTGTTTAAGTGGATAAACAATACTGGTAATCGTCTTGAACTGCAATAAACGAAAATCAAAAGAGAAAATTAACTGCTTGTGTGAAACAGTTTGATTTAGGTGATATGATCTTCTTGCACATGATTATCACAAAAATATGAAATTGTAAGTATTTTTAGTTTTGTTTAGTTATTTTATATATAAAAAAAAACCAAAAAGATTTAATTTTAAAAGACTTCCATGTTGAAATGCAGGTTGTTGATTTTGCATGATAAGATCAAATATTGGTTTATCTTTAATGTGAAAAAGACTAATGGTTTTTCGAGATACTTGCTTATGATTCTAAACATATTGATGCGGTTATCAAAATGAAGTGCAGAATACAAGTAAAGTGCAAACTGAGAGTGAAGTGAAGAAGGTGTGAAGATGCATGGTATGATCCTTCTACTACATTACAGAGAAAGATCTGGAAGAGTTGGAGTTGACTTGCTTAACCAAAGATTGCTAGTTCACTGATCTACAACGAATGAAAGTTTTGGAAATTGGAAGCATCAGCTAAGGGGGAGTCTGTTGATGTCAGAAACTGTGTGTAGCTGTAGCTATCCAAAGATCTAAAGAACACAAGACGTTTGAAGACAAAGTTACACTATGAAGCTATTGTCAAAGGGGAGTCTGTTGGTGCATATTCTGTGACAACAGCTTAATAGTTTGATTATTTAGTCTTTAGATATTTTGTATTGGGCTTAGCATTATTGGTTAGTGAGTTAATTGTTGTAATGGGCTTGGAGAATGACCTAGCCCAGTTAGAAGCCCAGTTCATAGACATGTGGTATATAAACATGTTTTTTTATTAGGGTTTGCAAGGACAAGAGGTGTTAGAGAAAACTAAACAGAAAGGCTAGAGAGAGAGAGAAATTTCGTAGGGTTGAGAGACAAGATCACAGAGAGAGGCTGTGAGGTTGTGCGAGTCTTGAGTTGATTGTAAAACTACAAGTTTGGATAACCAATAGAAGACTGTTTAGTTTTGAATTCTATTTCTACTATTTTCTGTAACAATCAGATCTAGAGGATTCCGCATGTCACACCCCGAAAAATCGATTACATCAGAGCCGGGTGTGATCCCAATGGTATCTTCATTGCACAACGGAAGTATTTGAGCTAAGAGTTCTAGAATGTGAACACCTGCTAGGTACTCGAATCCCGATGGGTTCTCCTATTCCAACCGTTCCATAGTTTTGAAAAATGCGACCTGAGAAAGAACATGTAAAAAATAAACATAAAGTTGAGCGAGTTCATAGTTTGTTTTGAAAAAGATTTAAAACAAATCTTTTTGTTAACCAGTTTAAAAGTTGTTGAGAAAACATAATAAAATCATTTTTCTCGGTGTTATATGAAAACTATAAGTCTAGCCCACGAGAGTCTTTGTGCCTTGCACGAGAGAGAATGGGTCGAGCCCAAAAGAGTCTTTGTAAGCAGGACCAACCCGTCATCTTACTTATACATAAGTTGAAAACGTTACCAAAGTTTGTAAATCCATGTATTTGTGAGTTTGCATCAAATGAATCCTAAAAACATCTGAAAATCCGAGTATCAAAAACTGGTATGTAATGCGTGTATGAACCTGATCATTAATGTGTAGCTAAGACATTAATATGTGTGACGACATAGGAAGCACTCAACCCTAGCGAATTTCCTCCGGTCCACCCGGTTGGAACAACAAAAGCACTACAAGGGCCACACAATGACCCATGAGTGGGGCTCGCTACCCCCGATAGATCTACCACTCTTGCCCCTCGGTCTTATACAAGATTAATGGCGTTTAAGAGAGAACCTTGTCTTACATGATCCTATAGTTCATTCCCTAGCTAAACCATACCATCGGAAACTTGTGTTTCCCCCGAGAGTTATCAATTCGTAAACATTTAAGAGAGAAGGGGGACGTCAAATATGTGTGTTAATGGGCCTAGCCCATGTCCTTAGGCCTTGCCCATGTCCTTGGGCCTAGCCCATGTCATTCGTGTTATTGTGCCTAGCCCATGTCATTAAATTCATGCATGTTTCGCAAATACGCGTGTGTTTTGTAAAACCTGTATGTTTAGTATAAATCGTTCGTAAACCATTTGAGTTCCTTGAAATCCATTCGCAACATGGTTTAGAAATATGAGTTTTCGTTCATCGAAAAGTTGTTTACTTTTTCAAAACTTGCATTCTTTCCACCCCCGAAAACATTTATAAAAATGTAAAACCGTAAAAAGTGGGGGTTATGAACTCACCTTGATGTCCTTGTGCAAAGCTAGCTTAATGTGATTTCGTGATATCATTCCAAGAACGTGAACTTGCTAGCGTGCAACATACAACATTCCTACGAAGGAATACTTATAAGTTTTCTAAATATGATGACGTAGCTAAACTACGTGTCTGAGCTCTACCGAATCATTAACTCAACGATTCTATAAAGGTGTTATCATTTTAATCTAGAATAACCAATCTGTGGTTATTTGATCCCGTTTATAATCGGGATAGACTAAGTCTTGGAAACGACTTAGTTTTCCGAGTGATTTAGAATATATATTTTTATGTATATAATCAAATATATATATATACACTAAGTCATGTTAGTCGTCGTGAATAGAAGGCGTAGAGGGATAGCGGTAAGTCTCGTTGTGGTCTTCGTAAGATTAGAATAAATAAACATATTTATGGTACGACAATCTATTGTTGACGCTTGGAATAAATATAAAACATTATATATATTTTATAAAATTACACGAAGTATCGACGTTTGAAATAAATATAAACAATTATATTTATTTTATAAAAGCGTTCGGAAGTATCGATGTTGGAAATAAATATAAACATTATATTTATCTTGTAAAAGTGTTCGGAAATGTCGGTGTTTGAATAAATATAGATAATCATATTTATTTAAATAAGTGTCGGGTTTCATTAAGTTGTAACTCGCGTGTTGTCGAAATGTTATAATTTCAATTTATAAGTTATAAAACGTCACTAAAATAAATATACTTTTATATGTTTTTTATAAGAAAACTTGGATTTCGATAAGTGTCGTTGTTAAGATTTAAATACGTTTTATAATTCAGGTTTTTAACGAAAATTGGGAAGAGTTTCCCCTGTTTTTAGGAGGCCCCGACAATCAAAGTTGTTAATATCTTTTCAAAATTCAACAAAATTCAATTCACAATATAATCGACAATATATAGTTTCGTCAAAATGTCAAAACATAACTAATCTCTAAACGTATTCGGTTTCGAGCTCGGTCGCGTATAAATATTCTAAAAAAAATCGAAAAAGAAATAACTTGCTGCGTTTAAATGTTACCGGGTCCTGAGTTGACCAGGTTTGACCCATGTTGACCATAGATCCAAAACTGACCCGAAGCTCCACGTTGACCCGTTATCGAACGAGTTAAATCACAACTGCCTTTAACCATGTTTGACTGTCCTTGACCATGTTTGACTCGAACCCGAACTAAGACCCGAAACCAAAATCGGAACCCGAACAATATCTGACTTGAATCCCGAACCACCGAACTGAAACCTTGTTCTCATGAGCTTCACCCAAACTGGACCCGAACCAAAACAGTAACATCAGTGTTTTGAACAACTGAGACAGAAGAGGAAAAAATAGAAGCAGAACCACCACCACCGCCGTGTCTTGCCGGCGGCCACTGCCGCCTGAAAACCCTTGCCGGAATCTTGTTGCCTCCAGTCGCTCCTTGTCATCATGTCACCACCCTCATCGTCGTGTATCACAATCATCTTCGTCGCCGCCGGCGATTTGTCGCTGGAAAAATGACACCGGCTCTGCCGGTCGTCTCTCTCTCTCTCTCTCTCGTTATGTCTGATCTTGCCTCCACCGTACGCCACCACCAAACGGCTCGGCTGGACGGCTCGGTGAGCTGTAGCAAAAGTTTCAAAAGCCGGTCCTAAACCACAGAGAAACTAGTGAGATTTGTTGTTGTCGGGGACGGGGGTGCCAATAGCCGATAATTGATCGCATAAACTCTTGAATTTTTTATCAAATTCAGAGACAGAGAGAGCACCCTTTTTCAATTGTTGCAGGGTATCTTTGAGATTCTGAGATCTTTCCATGGAGTCATGGTAGTAGGCGGATTCCAGAGCCAACCACACGTCCCTAGACGAAGAGAGACCTAGGACTTCTGCCATTGACTCCTCGGTGAGAGAGGACTGTAACAACAGCAGGAGTTTTTGATTAGTCTCCAACCAAGAAGTGTAATCGGGATTTGGTGTCTCCTTATTGTCAGTAGTAATGGTTTTGGAAGGGGCTGGATAGGAGCCATCAACAAATCGGTACCAGTTTTGAAGATGGAGAATGGGTTCAACTTGACGTTTCTAGAGAAGATAATTAAAGGAAGAAAGTTTGAGGGTGAGCATGTGGAGAAAGGTGTTCATGGGAAGGATGGAATCAGAGGTAGATGAATTAGCCATGGGAGCAAAAGAAGCTTGGAGGGGAGATGAAGACAGACAAGAATTAGGGTTTGAGAAGGGAGGACCGTAATTAGACTGATACCATATAAACAAATGGTATTTCTCTGTATTTTCTCTATATTATGCACAGGAAAAACAAGCTCCATATATAGGAGAACAAACAACAATTACGGGAATAAAATAAGGAAAAGATAACACATTTGACCTAATTATTAAGAGCCTAATTAAGGCAAAATCCTTTCCCGATTACTCTTATCCGACAAACTATTGATGTCTTAGAAAAGCATTTCTATTTTGACAACTGTTATGTTTAGCTGACATAACCATAACAAATATCAAACGGTTCTTCATCACAAAATTTGTTGTTTAGAAACATTTGGTTTTAAAACTTATTGCTTAACCTTCGGTTTAACCATTGGTTGAACATTTTTCTTTGTATTAGTTTATAAAACAACCTCTTTGAAATTTGACGATTGTCATGTTTAGATGATGAATTGTCTTGTCCAGAACCAGAACAAATATCAAACGGCTCTTCATCAGATAAAACTTATTGTTTAGAAACCTTTGGTTTTAAAGTTGATTGCTTAACCTTCGGATTAACCATTGGTTGAACATTTTTCTTTGTAACATCCATCAACAGCTAAATGTCCATTTCGACGACAATGATAACATTTGCACTTATCAACTATAGAATTTACTTTTGAGACGCTCAAAGATGATTCTTTCGATGATTGATTTTCAACTTGTTTTTTAGATTTTGTAAAATTTCTTAACAATTTTTTCTTTGGATTCTTCTTCAATAGAATTGATTTCTTTTTGCATGTCACCACTTTTAACAAATTTAACTTTCTAAACATTTTTCAACTTCTTTTAAGTAGCAATGACTCTCAGTTCAAAAACAGGTTTTGAAACTTTTGGTATTCAACAACTTGCTCTAAATTTTTCTCAGTTTTCTCCGTATAAACGTTTTCTAGTGGTAAATCATCACTTGAAAACAATTTATCCGATCCTTTTAAAGTATAGAAGACATTTGACTTGGACTCGGATTTTTTAGACTCAAAATGATCATTCTTGTGACTTGACTCACGGACAATCTTTCGTCGATATCTTAGACTCAGATTCACTAAAATCATGTAAAACAACCAAAGGTATTTTTATAATAAACTTTAATAACTCTTGGTTATTCTCTGGAAGAAGCACATACTTATCATTAAATGGTGGAGATACCCTACGATAACCAACACCTTAAGTTTAAAACTGTCTTTTGTGTCTCTATCATATGATCAAGCACAATTGAAGAATTTTGATTTTTTTTCATGTTGTCAGTTTAAATCCCGAATTGTGCTTTTAATTCAATCAACAAATGACTTTTATCAGTTATATATGTTTCAAAATCACCACAACAACTCTTCTAACAACATTTAGGCTAACTCCACAAATAATACATTTGAGGGAGGAGAAGCAGGTTGAATTTCTTTATCACTTGAGCTCATGTTTGTGTGAGGATTGAAGGTAATGAGAGAAGAGTTGGTAAGAGTTGAAGGTTTGATTAAAATGAGATAGGAATATTGTATATATAGTGTGTTTCTTCTTTTGTCAAAGTATAATTGTTTAAACTTTAAGGTATTAAAATTTAGAAATACAGTTGTCTAAAAAAGATATACAATTCTTACGAAGATGATATAAGCCATAGCCACCTTTATAACGAAGATTTTTTCGGGCAGTTTGGGCAAATCTAGTTGGGCTTTCGAGCAGCTATCATAATAAATCGTCCATTTCTAACATATGTATAATCGACCAATCCACAAGTTGTACACAGGTCTTCTAGTTCATGCTTAGACAGGTACATATTGCTCCCCGATATCCGCCTAAAATTCTGCGAGTACAAATTAAATAATTCACTGTTTATAACGCACCACCTCCAGTGGCCTAATGTTTAAATTAAATATGGTGGCGGCGGTGTTCGTGATAGTTTCACGAGTGATGGATTGTTTATAACGCACCACCCCCAGTGGCCTAATGTTTAAATGCCAAATGTGGAAGAAACACTATGCACTTCTGATGAATTCGCACAAAAGTCTATGAACTATATTTTCGCATGGTCAACTTCCTAAACTTATAAATAGGGCTATTCATAAAACTCATGGCTTTACAGCTCGGCTCGTAGCTCACTCGAAAGAAGCTCGATAAAAATTAGCTAAAAAACTAAATCTGAGATGATGTGATGTGAACTGAGCTGGTTCATTTTGTAAGTTAGCCGAGCTTGAGCCAACCTCAGCTCGGCTCATATGAGACCAAAACAACCTAATTTGACTCGTTAATAAGTAAATGAGTCAAAATTACTACCTATGTGTATAAGGCATCACTTAAAGCATTCACTCTAGGTTCTATATGTTCACCCCTATACCTTAGCTAAGAAAAACATATGTATCACTAAATTTTGTTCATCTTTTAAAAACTCACATCTCATTACCCTTATCTATTTGTCTCCAGTTAAACAATACTTCTTTTAATTGTTTAATACTTTTTTCCTTTTTCACTCAAAAAAATGTGAGGAATAAATTTTGGGAATAACTAGTCAATTTGTATATGTCATTGTAGCTTCCCTAAAATTGTTTGTCGTTTTAAGGATCCATATGAAGTGGTAGTTCAGCTGATTTCCCTAAATATGTCCCTACAATGTAGAGATAGGGTCTAATGTTGATGCTAATGAGGATGCTCTTAGTTTTCTTTTTCTCATTGTCATTATTTTATTATTATCTTGGGGGTGGGGTAGAGGAAGATCAAGATCAAGATGAAGGCCTACCTTTCGTATAAGCGATAAAAATGGGATACGTGAAAATGGGCCATCTATAATGTAGGTGGTAGCAACAAAAACCCCTCCAGGTCGAAGAATCCGACTTATTTCAGCCACCTGTTACACACCGTATTGTGAATAATGTGAAAAATACCTAACTCAAATATTGCAATAAACAAGATATGTGTTGAGTGGATTTAAAGTCGCAAAAATGTACTTTCAATCCATAAGAGCTCCTAAATCATTTTATCCAGATATTGGATTCATACTAATAATGCTAATTTTTGTAATCATATTTGACATAACAATAATTTATAAATGTAGTTGTGACAAAAAAAAAGGTAACTAATGTTTACATATATAAAAAATAATTAAATAAAATTAAAGTAACATTTGGCTCGACATACACATTAGGAGATTATTTGACATTTTATGAAATGCCTAAAATACCCTTAAAAAGTAACTAATGATTTTTTTAATGGCTTAGCGGAACACACATATAACAAAGCAAAAGCCTCTTTAGAGAGAAGACTCTAGTTTAAAGTTGGGCACAATGTAGTTTAGGGAAAAAAAATCTATAGTTTATTAGTCATCCAAAAAACAAAACAAAAAGCCATTTATCTAATGTAATTAACTAAACTAACAAATTTTAAAAATTTAATACAAAAAAAATCAGACGAAAGTTGGTTACCTTTTAAGGCAATCAAGCTGTATAGGAAACTAAGGAATATCATAATAGCAGTGGTGAAGTGGAAATAAGTAATATAAGAAGTCAATAAACAAAAATAATCGCAGTGACTTGAAAAGAGAAATTATGTATTTACAAAATACTTACGCCTGCAGATGGTGAGGGCCAACAATGAAGAGCTGCACCGGCGTGCACAACATCAATAGAACTTGAAGCGAATGGAAGCCTTGCAATATCAGCTCTAACCAATATTAACTTCCTGGAAATACATGATTACATACATGAGATTCATATATTAATTTATTATAGTTTCAAGTTATTTGCTTATGTATGTTGACCAATGGACTCCAATGAGTAAAATCAGTAAATAATAATAAAGCTTACAAACATGTCACACATATGTCAAAAATCACCCAAAGAGTATTTTTAACACATGTAACCTTCTAAAATAATCACATAAAAAATTTGTTATAGTTAGGGTTATAAGCTTGTAATTGTATTTGACGCACTCATGGGCGGTGATGAGGGTGTGCGGGGAGGACCATCGCACAGGGCCCGTGATTTCGAGGGGCACGTGTTTTTTATAAAAAAGTCCGATATATATGTTAATTTTTTTTAAATAGTATACCTATACCAACTCCAAGATAGACCCATTTACAAAACAATTTTTATGGTTTGCAAGTTGGCCCATTGGCATTAGCTTTAGTGAGCCCAATACCGATTTGATTTTAAAATTAAATAATAATAATAATAATAATAATAATAATAATAACAAAAACATTATGGAATTACATATTTTTTCGAGCTCGAACAGGGTACATGAATTCTCAGAGACGTCTCTGGACGCACTAGTTATTAGTATTCAGATACCCCACTATAAAAAATAGTACAATTTTAACATGGACAAGCCCGTCTATTTTAGCACCTCCAATAAGAAATAACAAGTGTTATTCTGTTAAAGAAGTTAGCTATAGAATCTAAAACAAATATATGTTAATCAGTAATTTACTCTTGAAATGTGTTTCGCTCCTACATGATGAAGTCGTAACACTACAAACAAGAGTTTTGACTTGTAACTAACCCGCCCATTTTACCACCTCTGATGAGAAATGATGGGTGTTCGTCTGTTAGAGACGTTAGTTGTAGAAACTAAAATAAATATATGTAAATTAGCAATGTACTCTTGAGATATGTTTCGCTCCTGCTTGATGAAGTCGTAACACTGCTTTAACATGGTCTCCGAAAAATCTAGCGCAACAACAAGCGAAAATAGCTCGCTTTTCGCAAAAATCCTAGAGAATATCCCGCTAGCACAACTAGCATCAATAATTCTTCCTCCGATGACCGGATTAAGATAATCCTTCATCATTTCAAACTGCAAATAAGTAATTACAGAAGGTTAGATAAAGTTAGATCATGGTTTATATTTTCCACCTCGTGACAAATGATGATTATTGATTTAAGTTAAAACTTTCCCGTGATAAATATTGAGAAAGGGTAAAATAGACATTTTGTACAGGTTAGTTGAACCGAAATACTATTTCTAAATTCTAATTCTTACACAATTGATTAGTGAGCTAAACAATTTAGGAGGTATTGTGCATAAAAAGACACCTTGAACGACTTTGACTTGTTTGACCGGTTAAACCATTTGACCAAATTGCTTTTTAAACTAATCTTTTATTTTAGAGTTAGAAATATAACATAGCCTAAATAGACATTGTTTATAAGTTAGTGGGTCGAAAGTGGCACCTCTAGCATATACATTTAAAATAACCCAATCGTTTGTTTACCTCCTTCTCTGGGCCTGGGAAACCAGACCATAGTGAAAAACCTTGTCGCCAACCTCTTTCGTACAGGAATGATACTAAAGGCAGCCTAAATCAGGAAAAACATGATGTTCAAAGTCAGATAAAGAAACCATAAGTAGGTGCCATTGGATTACTAAAGGCAAGACCTAAGTAACTAAGTATGGATTATTATCGCCCAAGGAGTTATATTATTAAAATCCATTTTTTCTAAGTTTAATTCATAATATTAGAATGTATTAACACTTTTTTTTTTTTTTGAACGGCAAATTTGGATCACCAATTCAGGAGGAAACGAAATAAATATGAGAAAAATCCTCTTATGGGAATCGAACCCAGGACCTATTGGTCCCAAAGTCTTATCCACCCCCAAGATGCCACTAGGCTATAAGGCCATGGACGAATGTATTAACGCTTTATATGCAAAAAAAGGTGGTGCCATTAGGTGTCCATATACATGTATACTATCTCTTCCACAAAATTAATTGTGAAAATTCACCCTAATTAGGTGTAACTAGGTGTATAAACGAGCCGAGCCGAGCTGAGCTCGAGCTTAGGTCTTGTTTAACTTATGAGGGCTCTAGCATGCTCGACTCGCTTTGATTTATATTTCCAAAGCTCAAGCTCGGATCATTTATTATTTATTAATTATTTTATATACATTTATAGTTATATACATAGTGGAGGGTTCAAATGAGAAGAAAAATTTTGTAAGAATAAAAAGAATAAGTTTTAAACCAATAGAAATGCTCCATTTTACTTCATTTAATATGTGTATTTAATATTATTAATAAGGGCATATAGGTAAATTTCTAATTGTAATTAATTAGCTAACTAATTAAATTTGTAACTCACTTTTAAATATACTCTTTCAAGATAAAATAATTAAGGGTGAAGGACAATTTTCGACATGTGTAGGATAAATTTTAGTATGTGTAGGATAAATTCTTAAATGTATATGATTGATTTAGATATGTGTAGGGTAAATTTCAGTAAGTGTAAGATATATGTAGGATAAATTTTGAAATGTGTAGGATAAAATACTTTTTTACTTTATTAATGAGAGATAACATAATTAATGTAAGGAGTTATAAACTATTTAATGTTTTACCATTATGCCCTTTCTTCTTTTTCTTCTCAAATGAACCTTCCCCTATATATATATATATATATATATATATATATATATATATATATATATATATATATATATATATATATATGTGTGTGTGTGTGTGTGTGTGTGTGTGTGTGTGTGTGTGTGTAGGGGGAAGATCAAATAAAAAGTTTGATCTTCCCCCTATATATATATATATATATAGGGGATCGCTAAAATGAGAACCACCTCCAGTTATGAGAACCATGAGAACCACTTTATAGCCTTTAGATCAACTTGATGGATGGATGAGATTAAAAGTAACAAAAACTAATATTAAATAAAATTTGTCTTATTATGTCTTTTATATTTTAATGAAAAAGGGTAGATTAGTAAAATAACTCTTTTTTGTCTTTTTCACTTTATTATTTTTTAATTACTTTTTGTTTTATTATATTACTTTTTAGTTTTATTATATTACTTTTTATTTTTTAAAAAGATTTTTTTATTTAAAACATTTTTAAATTCAGATTTTTTTAACAAAAAGACAGTTTTTTTTGCACGCCGGATTTTGCACGCCGTTTTTACGCATCGTTTTTTAATGGGTTGTTTTTCCACGTCGTTTTTTACGCTCGACTTTTTCAAGCGTCATTTTTTAACGCGGCGTTTTTTACGTCCCGTTTTAACGCGGCGTTTTTTAAGTCCCGTTTTATTTACGTTTTACGTTTTACGAAAAACTTTTTACGTTTTACGTAAAACTTTTTACGTTTTACATAAAAACACAGACTTTTTACGGCCGACTTTTTTAACGCGCCGCTTTTACGGCCGACTTTTTACGTTAAAAAGTTTACGTTTTTTGTTAAAAAATTTATGTTTTACGTTAAAAAGGTTTACGTTTTACGTTAAAAAATTTACGTTTTACGTTAAAAAGTTTACGTTTTACGTTAAAAAGTTTACGTTTTATGTTTTTACGTTTTACGTTAAAATATTTACGTTTTACTTTAAAAACTTTACATTTTTACATTAAAAAGTTTACGTTTTACGTTAAAAGTTTACGTTTGACGTTAAAAAATGTATGTTTTACGTATTACGTTAATTTTTTTAATCTTTTTACGTTTTACGTTAAACTTTATTACGTTTTACGTTTTAAACTTTTTACGTAAAACTTTTTACGTTTTACGTTTATACGTAAAACTTTTTACGTTTTTACGTAAAACTTTTTACGTTTTACGTTTTACGAAAATCTTTTTACGTTTACGTTTTACGAAAATCTTTTTACGTTAAACTTTTTACGAAAATCTTTTTACGTTTACGTTTCCGTTTTACGAAAATCTTTTTACGTTTTACGTTTTTACGTAAAACTTTTTACGTTTACGTTTTACGAAAATCTTTTTACGTTTTACGTTTTACTTTAAAACTTTTTACGTTTTACTTTAAAACTTTTTACGTTTTACGTGAAAACTTTTTACGTTTTACGTAAAACTTTTTACGTTTTACGTTTTTTACGTATTACGTTAAAAAGTTTACGGGTTAACTTTTTTTTTTTTACAAAAACTTCTTTACGTAAAAACGAACGCACCCAGAAATCGCAAACTCGGGAGATGTCTCAGATATATCGTTATCATCATCGACTAGGGGGGGGGGGGGGGGAATTAAAAACCAACAACATCAAAACAAAGTTTATCTTGAAAAAAAACGGGGTTTGGCTCAGATTAACGGATAATCAAAAGGCTGCAAAAAGAGGGGTTGCAGGTTTAAAAAACCTACCCTCCGCCGTCCTTGCCGCGCCATCGTCCGTTGTTTTTTTTTATCATCACCGCCGATTCCAAAAGAGACCAGATTCAACCGATTTAAACCATTCAAAGGGACCATGAACAACATTCAAACCCAGAAGAAACATGAACATCAATCAAACCCAGAAGGAACATGAACATCAATTAACCCAGAAGAAACATGAACATCAAACCCAGAAGAAACATGAACATCATTCAAAAGGACCATGAACAACATTCAAAAGGACCCAGAAGAAACATGAACATCAATTAAACATTCAAAAGGACCATGAACAACATTTTAAATATTTCTATGCCAAGAATCAATAGATGAAACAAAACCCACCAAAAAAAAATCTAAACTTTTCAACAACAAACAACAAACTGAAACATTGATAACAAGATTTTAACGAGAGAGATGAGTTTGAATTCAACAACAAACTGAAACATTGATAACAAGTTTTTTACCAGAGAGATGAGTTTGAATTTTCCGGCGAGGGGTGACCGGGTAGATGGTGGCCATCGAACCGGGAGAAATCAACAACACAGGAGGAGACCGGGACCTCCGCCGCTCACGGCGGCGCTGCCGCCGGCCCACCACCCAGCCATCGAACCGCCACCACCGCTCACGGCGGCGCTGCACCACCGTCATCGAACACCCACCACCTCCGATTCAACAGATCTGTCGGGATGGAGTGTTGTGGCGGTTGCGGCGGAACAGGGGTGTCATCATCATCATCGGAGAACAGGGGTGTCATCATCGGAAACACCATCATCATCGGATTCAACAGATCTGCCGGAAAACACCATCATCATCAGAGAACAGGGGTGTCATCGGCCAAAACCACCCATTTAACACAAGATCTTGAATGGAGATGAGAGAGGAGAGAGTAATGTGAGATGAGAGAGAATAGATTAAATGATAAATGTCAGGGACAATAAATAGAGAGAGAGAATAGATTAGACATTTAAGAGTAAATGACCAAATTACCCTTTTTCCTGATTGGTTGAGAGTGGTTCTCATGGTTCTCATAACTGGAGGTGGTTCTTATTCTAGCGGCTCCCTATATATATATATATATATAGGTAAAGGGTACTGTACAAATTCCCTTATCGTACATTACGTACGCTACAATCTCAGCCGTCAGATCATCTTCCCGCAATGAAAATCGCATGTTGTTTTTTTTTTTTGTAATAATTTCGCATGTGATAATTTTGATGAAATAGCAGGTGTTTTTTTGTAACAATTTCGCATGTGGTAATTCAATTTCGCATGTGATAATTTTGATGAAATAGAAGGTTGTTTTTTGTAACAATTTCGCATGTGGTAATTCAATTTCGCATGTGATAATTTTGATGAAATAGCAGGTTGTTTTTTTGTAACAATTTCGCATGTGGTAATTCAATTTCGCATGTGATAATTTTGGTAACAATTTCGCATGTGGTAATTCAATTTCACATGCGATTTTCAATGCGAGAAGATGATCAGACGGCTGAGATTGTAGCGTACGTAATGTACGATAAGCGCATTTGTACGTTAACCAGCCCCTATATATATATATATATAGGGGGAAGATCAAATAAAAAGTTTATTTTGCCTAAGTAGAATGAGAAGAAATTTTAACCATTCATTTTTCAAATCAATTGTTAAGATAAAAGTGTAGGAGAAAGGAGGAGTGCATGGGTATCTTGGGAAAATCCTATTTGTGGACTTTCTCTCTCCACATGCAACGCACGTGCATATTTCACCCCCATTTTTTAAACGTTCATAACTTTTTCATACGACATTTTTTTTTCATAAAAATTTCACCGTAAAATCGAGCGTCTTTTTATCTTTAATTCGAGTACCATATTGCTATATAAAATATGAAGACTAAAAACCCACTAAAATGTGTTGTATTTCTAAGTTGTATAACAGTTTTTTGTGCTGAATTTTTGTACTAAATTTTTGTGATGAATTTTTTTTGTCTTAATTTTTTTTTCTCTCATTTTTTTGTGCTGGATTTTTTTGTATTACATTTTTTTGCTTAATTTTTTCGTGCTATATTTTTTTGTACTACATTTTTTGTGCTATATTTTTTTGTACTACATTTTTTGTGCTAGATTTTTTTGTACTAGATTTTTTTGTACTAGATTTTTTTGTTGTATTTAAAAAAAACAAAAGGGGTGACACATGTCATTTTCACTCATATTTATAAAGACCAAAATACCCTTCATTCCTACTTAGTAGGAGTGCCACATGTCATCATCATAATCCTTCTTAGGCTACTTAGGCAAAATCCACTTTTTAGTGGATCCTTCCCCTATATATATATATATATATATATATATATATATAGTGGAATGTTCAAATGAGAAGAATTTTTTTGTAAAAAGAAAAAAGAATAAGTTTCAAGCAATAAGAATGTTTCATTTTACTTCATTTAATATTTTCATTTAATTTTAATGTAAGGGTATATTTGTAAAGTTACATAGATCATTAATATCTAGTCTTCCTTTTTAATAACTAACTACATTAAATTTGTAACTTATTTTCAAAAAATATATATTTTTTCAAAAATAAAAAAAAATAATTTAGAGTGTAGGATAAATTACTAGGTGTGTAGGATAAATTTGAGCATGTGTAGGATAATTTTCGAAATGTGTAGGATAACTTTTTATGTGTGTAGGCAATGAAAATTAATGTAGACAATAATAGTCTTTATGAGTAATTAATTACTTAAAGATTGTAATAAATGAGATTAAAGAATAACTACTTAATATTTTACAATTGTACCCTTTGTTCTTTTTCTTCTCAACTAAATTTTGTTCTCAAATGAACCTCCCCCCTATATATATATATATATATAGGGGATGGCTATATAGAAAACCCTATATATATATAGAAAACCCTAGAAAACCCAACCTTAAGATATTTTTTTTTTGAAAAAAATAACACATGTAATATACATGTTTTTAAGAGTTTTGGGCCAAAAAAATCAAAGAGTTAATTACATAGTTAGTCCTTGTGGTTTGCATAAAGTAACATACTTAGGTACTAATAGTTTAAAATCACATTCTAGGGTATTAACTTTTCATTTTGTAACGTTTGGAGGTATTAACGTTATTTGTAGGTTTAAAATCACATTCTATTAGTTCCTAAGTTTGTTATTTTGTGCAAACCACAGGGACTAACTATGTTAATACCCTAGAAGTTAATACCTCCAAACGTTACAAAATGAAAAGTTAATACCCTAAAAGCTGATTTTAAACTATTAGTACCTAAGTATGTTATTTTGTGCAAACCACATGGACTAACTTTGTAATTAACTCTCTACTCAAAATCAAAAAAGCGCCGAAGGAATGATTTAAAAAAAAAAAAAATTCAGCAATTTCTGTCTTTTGTGCCTAACACATGTTAGGCAACCGGACATTGCTGAAATTTGTTTATTTTTTTTTTTAAATCCCTTCGGCGCTTTTTTGTTTTTTTTTGGCCCAAAACACTTTAAAACATGTATATTACATGTGTTATTTTTTTCAAAAAAAAAAAAATGTCGGGAGGTTGGGTAAAAATGGGGGGAGATTTGAGTTTCCAGAGTTTTCTAAAAATTTAAGGGTTTTCTGCCTAGCCTTCCCTTATATATATATATGTATATATATATATATATGGTGAGGTTCCTGTAAAAAGTACCTTTTACGTGAGAAGTGTGAGAAGACATAGAAATTGATATGTAGGCATCATGTTTTGAACTTAGGCATGATGTTTTGGGTTGTTTTAGCAAGAAAAACACCAAATATAACAATTTAAAACACAATGCAACGTATTATGGCGTGAAATTTAAAACACACTACTTAACACTTAAAACACACCACTTAACGTTCTTGGCATAGTGTTTTAAGTTTTAAGCCTAGAATTCATTGCATTGTGTTTTAAATTGTTATGTTTGGTGTTTTTCTTGCCAAAACAACCCAAAACATTATGCCTAAGTCCAAAATAAGATGTCTACATATGAATCTTTATGACTTCTCACACTTCTCACGAAAAGTGTCATTTTTACAGGATCCTAAGACTATATATATATATATATATATATATTTTTACTTGCAATTTTTTATGTTAATATATATATATATATATATATATATTATTTAGGTATTTCTATCATAATTTTATATAAAAGATATATTATTATGTAAATATATATTTATATTAAATTAATATTATATAAATAACAAACTCGTTTAGACCCACGAGCCTACTCGACTTGAATAAGTGACAACCAGGCTCGGCCTCGTTCATTAAACGAGCTTACTTTTAGGCTCGCACTTAACTTAGTTTTAGGTTGGCTCAATTTAAACTGTTAACGAGTTAATGTCTGAGTAGCCCGCAAACAAATCATCTCATTTACACCGAAGTGTACCCACCACACAGTTGCATCTAATAAGAAACTCAGGGAGTATAAATTAGGATACCTGAAAACCTCAGAAGAAGCTGGCATATATCCATCATTTTTCTTGGTGCCACTAGTTAGTGTTAAATCAAGATGTGTTTCATTACCACTGTAAGCCTTTTTACAGGTGCTGCATTCTAAAATAAACCTAGGGGTAGAATCTCTGCAGCATATAAATGAAGAAATTTATTAACAAAACATCAAATTTGAATGTATGAAAACTGAAACAAACAGAATAACTAGAAAATTGACTGATAAAAATGATCTATATTCTGTTCAAGATAATAAAACTTACACTGAGAAAACTGGATCATCATCCCATATTAACATGTCATAACAAATGGGGCAAGCAAGTACTTGCTTCTTTGCTTCATTTTCATTTGAATTAGTTCTCTGCATAAAGAGTAAAGTTTATAGAATTGTTCAGTTAGGCATTAAATTGGAGTTTACGGAGCGGCTTGACTGTAAGAAAATTATAATGCCTAATTACTTGACTGTAAAAAAATATATAGTTCATTTAATGCCTAATTACTTCACTGTAAAAAAATATATAGTTCATTTAATAATAGACATGGCAAACGGGCCGGGTCGGGTCATGGGTCAAAACGGGTTCGGGTCAAAACAGGTCAATTAAAAAAGGGTTGTTTTGGTTTTAAACCATTAAAGGCGTATGTCTTATTTTAATGTTTTTAACACAATAACCAGTGAATTGGCCATGTAATAAATTCCAATTGTTTAATCTAAATATAAAAAAAAGACCGCATAATTCAACCAAAATCTTCATGATCGCTGATAGGTAAACATTAGTAAGCCGTAAACAGAAGGCTGGGACGAATAAACAAAAGAGTCAAGTAACGGGTACACTCGACTTTAAGTTTCTGATCAAAGAGTAGAGTCATGGATGATTAAACATGAGTAAAAGATAGTTTCTAATAGTTCTTTTTTTTTTTTTTTTTTTTTTTTTTTTTTAGATTGATAAATCATTTGGTCTTATACATTAATAATAAGTGCACTTTACATCAATATCGCAGGTAAGCGAGCAACAAGTGCACTTTAATAGTTCTTTAAGTTATAATTTTGAAATTAGACATGATTATAGTTGAAATTAAGTGTGTTTATGTAATTATAGACTTGATTAAAATTGAAATTAGATGCGTAGTTTGTTTATGTGACTGCAGACATGATTATACTATTTGGTTTTGGTTATTGACTTTAATGACACCTTGTAAGGTTGCAAATTTAATTGACTTGTTTAGAGGTTCTTGAAATGAATTCTAAAGAGGAACTCAACAACCATTGATTCTATATCTTCAACCTTTGATTTTATCAATAATATCTTAGTAGGAGTGTGTTCACGGTCCAGTTTGGACGATAATAGGTTAAATCGTGAGCAAAACCATCGGTAACAATTTTTCATCGTTGAAAACTGACGTTGGACCATTGAAAATAAAAAAAAAAACGAATCAAACCAAACGAAAGCGTTACTAACGTTTGGTTTGGTTTGGTTTCAAGATTTGGGTTTATAGTGCTTTTGTAAATAAAGAGGGGGGGGGGGGGGGGGCATAAAATATAAAAAAAACATATTGAAGTAATCAATTTAAATATGAAATAATAGTTGGGAACAAAAACCGAAAAGCTTTTAAGCAGATCATAATTTAAATAATTCTTCAAAAATACGCACATTATATAGTCTATTGGGTATAGAGTGATATTTAAACAAATGACTGAATGAGTTTCTTCTCCATATATATTCAAAGTTAATAAAAAAAAAGACAGGTAACTTACATATATTATAAGTATGATATAATTATAGCTTTATTTTAATTAAACCCGATATAAAATATAGATATTTAAATATGTGTAATATGAAATATAAAAAGACTAAAATATGTATCAAACCTTGCGGTTTTGTCCGGTTTTTTACAGGCATATGACTATTTTGGTATACTATAAACCAAATTATTTGTTAAGTGTTTATTTTTCAAACAGACCAACTAAAAGTTAATGAGGGAAATCATCAGCGAAACCAAACCGATGAATGGTTTTGACGGTTTCACGCTTTGAAACCGAACCTGAACACCCTTTTCTTATAGGGTTATCAACACTTGTTTTTTTTCAAGTACAGTGTACCTTTATTACATTTGTGGCTTACTTAAAGTTAAAGAGATAAACTGTCCACAAAACCAATCCGATGACTAGTTTTGGCAGGGTTTGAAACTGAACCATAAACACAACACCCCTTCCTTACAGGGTTATCAACACTGTTTTTTAAGCACAATGTACCTTTATTAGGGTATAGGGTGTGGTTAAACACTTGAGAGTGCCAAACTAAAAAAATCAACCAAACAGAGTGCGCCACGTCAATCAGTGAAAAATGTCTAAACTATGCTGAAAAGTGTTGGCAATGGTTATGGTTAGACACTTGAGCAAGTGGTAAACTTTTAAAAAAAAAAAGAAAAAAGGTGTGATTGGTTGAGAGATGGCATGGACCCCACCACACACACCTCTCTCTCTACGCTCCCTCTCTCTCTCTCCTACGCTCCTCTCCCCGCATCGGCATCCTGTCCCCGCGACCAAACCTTCACCGAGCGGCAAGGGGGTCGGCGTCGGTGTTGCCACGTGGCAAACCCCCTTGCAGAACTCATTTCCCGCACCACACCGTATACCCTTATGTTTTTCGCTTTTATTATGTGACCCCACGCGACACGAAAATATCAATCACGAATTGTTGTAAATTTGACTACCAAAAAAAGTCAACACCATAGAAAAAAAAAATTCCTGGCTTCCCTACTACTAACAACTGAAATTTCAAATAGAGTCAATTTGCATTTGGATTCACAACCCAGAGCAATTGAACATTTCACTAAATGAATTCATAAAACTCAATGCTTAATTAAACAATTTAATATAAAATAATCACTTAAAACTGCAGAGATGTAAATACATACCGTGTGAATATTTGCGATCGACGATAGAGGCTTAAGGGAACCACAAGTTAACGTAGAACTACTGAGTTGACTCGCTGCCGGAGCTAGCGAGTGGTTGTCTGCTGCCGGAGTGGACATTCGTTGTGTATTTACGTACAGATAAACAAATAAGGTAATTAGGTAAATCACAAATATATATATAAACATAAAATTCCATCAAACGAAACCCAACTCAACTTCCATGAAATAATTGCGTTAAATACTAGTTTTCTGGTGTTTTAAAAAAACTAAGAGTAAACTGCAATTTTGATCCCCGAGTTTTGGTTACTTTTGGCACTTTAGTCCAAAACTCAAACATTTTGTATCTGGGTCCCTATGGTTTCAGTTTTATTACCATTTTGGTCAAAAGTGAAATCAGTTCATATTTGTCTTATAAAATCCTGTTATATTGTCCTTTTCCTCAGGGACAAAATGGTCGTTTTAATTAAAAAATAAAATAAAACCATCCATCCATCCACATCCGCTCTTATTAAACGCCACTTTTCAATTTAACCATTTTGACTTTTTTCTGCAAATGAATCCGATGTTACTCATCGAATTCATCATCTTCTTCTTCTTCTTCATCTTCCTCCACAACTCCAAAACCGTCACTTCATCCACATCTTTCATAGCTCCAATCACCCGAGATCCATCAACCGAACTCTACACCATAACCATCTCCTTCAAAACGCCTTTTCAATCCACCAACTTTCTACTCGATCTCGGTGCCAAATTCACCTGGATCGATTGCAATCCTGACTCCTACACCTCCACAACTCACCGTTACATCCCCTGTGGAACCAACCTGTGTGGCTCACTCACGTTACTCGCTTGTTCTAATTGTTTCCGCCCCTCTGGTCCTGACTGCCACAATAATTCACCATATAGGGACTCAGGGCGTTAAACATTTTGATTTTGGACTCAAGTGGTTAAAACCACTAAAACATAGGGACTCAAAAAGTAATTTACCCTAAATAATAATGAATCTTTTTTTCCTTATGTAGTTTTGGGTAAACATGTACATGATTTTGGGTAAATGAGTGGAGTATTGCCTGATCTCATTCTCATAAAAATTTTTAAAACCAATCTCATATTCGGTTCTATATCTAGATACTTATTCTGTTACCCGTCCCAAATACTTTGAGTTTCAAGTTTAACTATCAGATTCAAGATCAATTGTGATCCCTAAATATAAGTGACTTATTATTTGTAATTTATTTGATATCTTTTAAAAAGTTTAAAATGTATTAAAGTTTCTAAGGGGTTGTTTGGTAGCCTCTGAATGGTCATTAAGAGGCTACCTCTTAATGGAACCATTAAGAATTTTACCAATGAGAAGGTAGAAGAATGTGACATGTGATGATTTACCATTCAGAGTTTACCTCTTAACCATTCAGACTTGAGGTTACCTCTTATTCATTCAGAGGTTTTAAACCATTAAGAGGTAGAATCTGAATGGTCATTAAGAGGCTACCAAACAGCCCCTAAATCATACAGTACCATATCTTTTTACCACACATAAATTGATATAACTTACTTAAAATATCATACTTACTTATTTTATAATAAACAAAATAATAAAATTTATTTTATTTTAGTATATAACAATTAGCGTCCAGCCTTATAAAACAATTGGCCCAACTATTGATTTTATTTATGATAATGCCACAGTTATTTTTGTCTAACAGAGAGAAGACAGGAGGCCAATGAGCAGGTAATGGAATGGTAAGAGACATGGTATTCCAAATGACTCAGATTTAATTCCCGTTCCCATCATTTAGTTTTGGCAACGCGTGATGATGATGGGAAACTATGCGAATAGCCGACCATCACTAGTTTGATCCTTAAACTGAGCGGGTTTTACCTAACCGCACTATCGTGTCTTCAAGCGAGTGTTCACAGGCTTCAGACCTTGGTGAGGATTTTCCCCGGTTCAAAGACCAATGTATCCCGTTATGATAAATTTCCCCAATAAACTATTTAAAGAATTTGTTGCTGTTCAGAAAAAAAGAGAACACAGGAGAATGGTTATTGATACATTGGTCGACACGTACTCTATTTATTGATACATTGGTTGTTGCATGGAAAATGATTCCAAATAATTACATTTATATGTTTATAGTCCATCTTTTTTAGACTATATTTTCAGTTGCGTAGTTTGAAAATTTTCATTGGGGTGTCGAAAGTCACCGGACCTAAAAACTCTATATAAGTAAATTTTCGTTTTATAAAACCGAGGGATCGAAAACTTATATACCTAAAAAATTATATACGAAACGTACATACATAACACTCTTGAGCGAAAAGTTCGGATGGTCGAGCGCCCCTGCCACGTGTGCTATTTATTGATACATTGGTTGTTGCATGGAAAATGATTCCAAATAATTACATTTATATTTATTGATACCCCCCCTGAAAGCTACGCCCCTGTATATTTGGAAACAAAATATTTCCTATACATACATTTATCAAATGGGGGAATAGTGCCAGGCAGCTGTCTGGCACTCCCCCATTGGACCAACCAGTTTATTCTATTATATCCATTTTAAATTACGTTTTTGCCCCTGTTTAAAATTTCCGTTTCGCCCACAGCTCAAAATAAAATTACGCTTTCGTCCCCATCTCAAAATTACGATTTTGCCCTTAATTCAAAATTACAATTTTGCCTGGCACTCCCCTATTGGACCAACCAGTTTATTATTTTATATCCATTTTAAAATTACGTTTTTGCCCCTCTTTAAAATTACGGTTATGCCCCCAGCTCAAAATAAAATTACACTTTTGTCCCCAGCTTAAAATTACGATTTTCCCCTCGATTCAAAATAAAATTTTGGTTTTGCCCTTAGCTCAGAATTACCTTTTCGCCCCCATTTCAAAATAAAATTTTGTTTTTGCCCCCAGCTAAAAATTACGATTTTGCCCTCTGTTCAAAAATGTGATTTTTCCCCGTTTAAAAAATTATGATTTCGCCCTCAGTTTAAAATTACGTTTTTTCCCCAGCTCAAAATAAAATTATGCTTTCGCCCCTAACTCAAAACTACAATTTTGTCCTCGTTTCAAAATAAAATTGTGATTTTGCCTCCGGCTTAAAATTACGATTGTGCCCTTAGTTCAAATTTATATTACGCTGTTACCCCAAGTTCAAAATTATGATATTTTACAATTTTGCCCCTGGTTCAAATTTACAGTACTACCATCACTTTAGCTTTTGGCAAATTACGATTTTACTCAATAAAAAAAATACAACTTTCCTTCAGTTAAAAGTTACAATATTGTCATTGTTTTAGTTTTTTTTTTTTTTTTTATCAAAACTATAAAATTGTTTTGTTTTAATTGGTTGATTTGATTTAATTGTTTTTCGTGTCAATGAGCTGCCTAACACTCGCTCATTATTCGACCATCTCCCCGCAAAGCGGGCAAGGTATTAACTAGTTAGGTATATTAATAAGATATACAAATGAAATGTATATTCTAATAATTATATATATATATATATTGATTTCGATTGATGATGAATAGTAACTTTATTTTTAGAATAATATATAATTTTTTATTATTTTATTGTTTAATATATTACAATAGTTTATTATTATATTACTTTTAATAGCATATTTTTTTAAACATATATTTCCTTTACCTTTCTTTAATAACTGTTTTTTCAATATATTAATTTATCGATTAATTTGATAGTTCTTTAATAGGTTACGTTTATAACTTTTTTCTAAAAACTAAAGTACGTAGTTATGCTTGATTTCATTCCCTAACATTCCGTTATAAGTTTTGTTAAAACGAGGTTATACTCAAAATAAAGTATTTATTTGGTATCATAAAACGATACGATAATAAAATAAATCGTTCTAATGGTTTGACTTTCTAAACAACATGCTTTATTTTCAAACCACGTTTGTTTTATATTATCATTTGTTCGATTTCGGTATAACGCGCGATATAAAAAAAACTAGTTCTAATTATGTGTCGTTCAAAAAAAAAGTTCTAATTATGTTAAGAATGCCTCTTGCCCTACGCAAGTGAGATCTTGGAAATGCTTATGGCATGGGAACAAGGGGACGAGACAACAAATACCACTCCAAGCTAAAACGCGATATATGTGTATGCATGATTTACAAAATAATAATAATAATAATAATAATAATAATAATAATATGATCAGATTTTGTTTGTTTTTTTAAGACGAAGTTCGAGTTTTGTATAAAGTAATAATATATGCTCATGTTAGGAATATAGAGCAAGGTTATTGTACAAGACAATCTTAGCGTAAAAAACATAGAGGACAACTTGGGTCGTTGATTTGCAAGATTAATGGTTGAGATTATCTGGTTTCAAATATAGAATTCATTTAACTAAAAACAAGTAAACAAGTGGGGAAAAGAGCAAAATAGGAAAATCCAATATTGTTGACTCATAAACTCATTTCCCCAATGATTTTCAAACGGCTATAACTTTTTCATACACTAATTTTTTTTTTAAATACACTGTATTTAATAAACATTTAATTCTCTTTAATTTGAGTAGAGTATTGCAATAATTTTCTTAATTTTTAGATTTTTTTATTTTACAATTTATAATGTTTCGTGATTATGTTCCAGTATGTAATTACGTACTGGAACATAATCAATGAATACACATTACGTGATTTCATTATAGTATTTTATGGGAAACCCACAGAGTGATTACGTATTTACGTAATAATAGTTGACTATGTATTATTACGTGATTTTTCAATACTCGTTACGCGATCATGATTTCATTACATAGTTACGTACTAACCAAAACTGTAATAAAAAACAAAACATGTAATACATAATATTTCATGAAATATCTTTAAGGTTTATTCACGTATTAAGTATTAATGTAATACAAAATATTAGCCAACCCTATAATAATCATATAATGTCGTATATTAGAGATTTAATCACGTATTAAAACATAAACAATTAAGTTCTTATTAATGAATGTGTAATCACGTAATAAGCATAATTGTAATAAGATCAATTATAACAAATCATATTGAATGTGTAACCACGTAATGGATTTATATTGAATGTGTAGCAACGTAAAGATTGATGTTGAATGTGTAATCAACATAACGATTTATGTTGAATGTGTAATCACGTAATAGTTTACATTAAATGTGTAATCAAAAATCCTGTAAATAAATTTTAAGAAAACTATTGCAATAGTCTGCTCGAATTAAAGAGAATGAAATGCTCATTAATACGGTGTAAGTTTTTCAAGAAAAAATGTTGGACCTACAAAAGAATAGATGAATTCTGAAAGCCAAAATATGCTAATCAGGTCAAGAAATAAACAGATAAAGATGCAAACTGCTCTCATAGATAGTGAATCTTGAACACTAGTCAGAACATCTGTTTAACAATTCCAAAGATCTGTTCAAGGCATGGAACATCTGTTGAAGAAAACTCTGTTTGATGGCCAAGGCCTTATTGAAGACAAGCACTGATCATGAAGACCAAACATTTGTCTGGCCAAACAGATGTTTGAAACAAGTCAACAGCGGTTTAAAGAACATTGGTTAAATCAATGTAGCAGTGTATGCTTAGAACATATATTAGCTATACTTAGACAGTTGTTTGATTCCCGTAGATGTTTGCAATTTCTGTGAAATCTTTTCTGTTAGAAATGTTAGATATCACTATCAGGGTGACGTCCACTTGATTGCAAACAAACCTTTTGTACTTGGTATAAATAGATCTCACATGTTATCTACTTCATCACATGACATCCTTATTGTACGAACATAAGTGAGTGATTAGGTTGAGGGGAAGTGTCACCCCCGACCCGCAACGGATGTACGGGGCATGATAATTGTCCATAGCTCATGACAACTATTATAACTTTAATATTTAAAGCATGTTCAAATTAAATTTATCATACTTTAGCTAGAAATCTCAAATAAATCATACAATATTCAAATTCATCAAACATAAAATAAAATCCAATTTATTAATCTAAGGCATGCCCTACGTGTCTTTGTCTTCAACTCTATTCATACTTATGTATTTGTATCATGCGTAAAAAGGTTTTTGGGTCAACATAAAGTTGGTGAATAGATCTAAATTTAAATAAAATGTTTTGCTTATTTAGTCTGATTATTTTATTTAAAAATAATTTTACATACAAGTTCAAGTGTAGTAGATACATCCATAATAATTCACAATCACCACAATCAAATCCACTAATGCGGTATAATAATAAAGAAACAATAGACACAATGAGATTCAAGGCCCGAAGAACGAATCTTAATGGTGGTGATACCAGTTCAACCCATGGCCGTGGGGAACCGGTCAGCCGTGGATCCACAATGGAAACCTGTGACACAACGCGAGTAAACACATAGATACACGTATATGCAACAATAGATACTAGAAACAATAGAAACATGAGTACGAAACACGTTGCGACACATTGACTTTGCATGTTGTTGATTTAACTAGAAACAATAGAAACGAGACACATGATACACCTCAAAAATATTTAATGATAAAAAGGGAAAAGAAATAAATCTTCTCATGAGTTATGTAGTGATCCACGAATGAACATAATACCGTACGAGGAAGTGTAACTCTAGTGATTTGGGTTCTTGATTTGAGAACTTTTGTTTAAAAATATTATCTAAAGTAATTTAATAATTCCTAGCCAAGACATATATATATATATATATATAAACTTAGGGAGCCGCTAAAATAGGAACCACCCCCAGTTGTAAGAACCGCGAGAACCACTCTCAACCAAATCAGATTATGCCACTCAAAAGGGTAGTTTAGTCATTTACCACCATATGTCATTTCACAACCTCTCTCCTCATTCATAATGTCATTCTCTTTCCACCTTTTTGAAAAACCAGATCGATATTTGAAACCCTTGTCTCTCTCTACCTTTTTTAAAACATCACAATTCCTCTATCTCTCATACAAAAATCAAGATCCACAGATGGTTCAACGGTGGGTGGTGGACGGCAGTGGTTGTTTGGTGGTGCACAGTGGGGGCTGAATGGCAGTGGTGGGGTGGTCCGACGGTGGTTTTGTGACTGATTGGTAGTGGGGGTGTGGGGTAGAGGTGGGGTCGGCGGTGTTTGTGGTGGTGGCGTTGGGGTTTGGTGGTTTAAGGTTGTTGTAGTTCTTGTTGTTAGCAGCGGTGGCGGAGAAAGGTGTGATGGTTAGGGTTCTGCCGCATCAGGCGACGATGATTTTGATTGAGAGAGAAGATTGTGATGATTCTTGAACTGTGATTTTGGTTGACTGGTGTTCTTTCGGCGTAACATTGGTGCTGGTCAGTGGTCGTACTGGTTCCGGTGACAGAGGTGGCTCCCGTCGGAACAGTGGTGTTAGTTGTCGGGAGTTGATGTTGTGATGATTTTATGGTGTGTGTGGTGGGTGGTGGTTGTCGGCGGCAGAGACATTCTCCGGCCGCCGGTTAGCAGCGGATTACAGTGGTGACGAGGACGGTGAGATGAACAGGGTTGAACTTGGAGTTATGTGGTGGTTAACAGTGGTCAAACCGAGTAACAGTGGTGTTCGGGTCCGGTCATGGCGGTAAGTGTTCTTGTTGTGGGTTGAAGTTTAATAAGCATAATGTATTGGAGTCTTCAAGAAAGAGGGATTTGGTTGAAAAACAAACATGTTCAGATGATGAAATCGGGTCAGCTTTGATAGGTGAAAGTCCAAAAATTCGGATAAATCGGGTCTACACCAACTCATCAATCAAATATTTGCTTTGCAGGTCTCATTTCATCCTCAAACACAACATGTTGTTAAATCAACAATCCCCAGAGATCATCTTCTTCTGCACTGTTATGTTTTGACATTTCGACGAAAACTATATATATTGATAATTGTGATTGGTTTATTGTTGTATTTTAAAAAAATAAATCGACACTTAGTTGTCGGGATTGTCCAAAAACAGAGGAAACTCTACCCGATATTCGAAAAATCCGTTATACGAAACATTTATACTTCCAACAGCGGTTTTGGGGGGTGGCCCGACGGTGTTCGCGGCGGTGGTGGCTGTGTGAGGATAAAAAATATAAAAATTTAACGTAAAACGTAAACTTTTTAACGTAAAACGTAAAACGTAAAAAATTTAACGTAAAACGTAAAACTATAAAATTTTTACGTAAAACGTAAACTTTTATGTAAAAACTTTTTAACGTAAAATGTAAAGTTAAAACGTAAACATTTAAACGTAAAACATAAAACGTAAAACGTAAACCTTTTAACATAAAACGTAAAATGTAAAGCGTAAACTTTTTAACGTAAAACGTAAAATGTAAACTTTTTAACGTAAAACGTAAAACGAAAACTTTTATGTAAAAACTTTTTAACGTAAAAAGTAAAACTTTTTTATGTAAAAACTTTTTAACGTAAAACGTAAAAAAAAATTTATGTACCCTGTAAAACGTACAACGTAAAACGTAAAACGTAAACTTCTATGTAAAACGTAAAACTTTTTTATGTCAATTGTAAAACGTAAACTTTTTTATGTAAATTGTAAAACGTAAAACGTAAACCCTTATTATGTAAAATGTAAAACATTTTGTTATGTAAATTGTAAAACGTAACACGTCAAAAAAGTTTTCGTAAAAAAAATTTTAAAACCGTAAAAAAAGTTTTCGTAAAAGAAAAAGTTTAAAACCGTAAAAAAAGTTTAAAAACACATGTGTAAGAAAGGGAGCGCAAAAAACGACGCGCAAAAAAACGACGCGTGACAACGGGGCGCAAAAATGGCTCTTAAAAACCGGGTGATAAAACGACGCGTAAATAAGGGGTGTGAATACGGGGCGTAAAAACGGCGCGTAAAAATGGGACGTAAAAAACAGTGCGGTATTAAACGGCGCGTAAAACCGGGCATAAAAAAACAGCGCGTAAAAACACGGTCGCAAAAACGGCGTGTAAAACGGGTCATAAAAACGGCGCGTAAAGACGGCGCGTAAATACGGGACGTAAAAAACAGGGCAAAAAAACGACGCATTAAAACGGGACGTAAAACACGGCGCGCTAAAAAACGGTGCGTAAAACCGGGAATAAATAACCGCACGTAAAAACCCGGTCGCAAAAACGACGTGAAAAAAACGGCGCGTAAAAACGGGACATAAAAATGGGACGCTAAAATGGCGCGTAAAAACGTGACGTAAAAAACGGCGCGGAAAAAAATGGTGTGTAAAACCGGGCAAAGACGACACTTAAAAACCCGGCCGCAAAAACGGCGTGAAAAAAACGGGGCGTAAAACGGGTCGTAAAAAAACGCGCGTAAAATTTTTTTATGAAAAAATCTGATTTCAAAATGTTGTTTAATAAAAAAAAATCTAAGTTTAGAAAAAAACAATTAATGCAATAGGAAAAAAATGTAATAAAAAACAATAAAATTAATAAGACAAAAAAAAAAACAAAATTACTTAAATACCCTTTTAGATTAAAATATTAAAGATATAATAAGACAAAAAGAATTTAATATTACTTTTAACTACTTTTAATCTCATCCATTCATTTTGAAGATCTAATGGCCAGAAAGTGGTTCCCGCGATTCTTACAACTGGAGATGGTTTTCATTTTAGCGGTCCCCTATGAACTTAAGTGATTAAATATATATGTTAAAGTAACTTTGATTAGGGTTTAATTTTTCAACGAATAATAACTTAAAATTAAGTATAGAGAAAAATGTCCGGATAGTCCCTGTGGTTTCGCCTTTTTTCATCTATAGTCCCCGACTTTCTAAGACTACCTGAATAGTCCCCAACTTTTCAAATTTTGTTCCCGGATAGTCCCTTGCGCGGATGGAGGTTAGTTTTCTCAGTTAAGTGGGTGTGAAATGACCAAAATGCCCTTACTAATAAATACTTAATAAAAATATAATTAAATATCTATTTAATCATTTAATAAAGTGGGGCCCACTTTTCACCCACATACCCACCCCCACCCCTCTCCCCTGCCCTGTTTTTTCTTTACCATTTTGGGTGCACCACCACCACCCCCCAAATACCAACCACCACCACCGTAACAATACTGAAAGCAATATGAACATTATCAGAGATTACAGTAGAAAGAATAATGGGCGACATTGTCTTATAAAAAAAACCCTCCATCCAAGCATCTTAGAATCATCTAGACACCAAACTTCATCTTCATCTTCTTCAATCAAATTAGCAATCAGTGAAATCGTCAAACAAACCACTATGAATACACCAGAAGAAGACATGAAACTCACTGGATTCTCGGCATCTTCATCCACACATTCGAAGCAATTTTCTCACGCAAAAAGCTTTTCACACAAATCTGACCCGAAACAAGACGTCACCCAAACTCAAAACAAACCTGGACCCGATCCACTGTCGGCTGTGACCTGCCGCACCACCACCGGCACCGGTAAATAAATGAAAAAAAAAATGTGAGGGAACATGTTCACTGATCAGAGATCGGAGAATGTTATATACTCTTGCCGAAGAAATCAGGCTGCCATCAACATCACCGTCATCGACGTCACCACCGCCGCGACCCGCCGCCACTCACCAACCTCCGCCATCTCTCTCCCTCTCCTCGGTCTCTCTCTCTCTCTCTCTCTCTCTCTTCCTCTCTGGTTCCGCAGCCATGGCTCACCACCACCGGACGGTGGTGGTGGTCTGTTTTGTCGACGAGGGGAGGTTATTGGGGTGTCTTGCCGGCCGATTAACTAGTTAGACCCGTCACCGGAGTCCAGTCGGACTCCCTTGTGCTCGTCGGTAGGGAAAACAAGAGGTAGGGGGTGTTTGGTAGTGGATTTAAAGAGAAGCAGGGTGTGGGTGCTATGCTTGTATTAGGGTTTCTTAATGTTGAAGATGAAGGGTGGATGGGTGTGGGTGCTATGCTTGTATGTGGTTTTATAAATAAATATGAAGAAGATGCCCGGATAGTCCCTATGGTTTGGCCTTTTAAGGAAAGGGTATTTTTGTCATTTTACATCATTTTAACAGAGAAAAGTAACTGAAGTTAGACCCAGGGACTATCCGGGAACAAAAAATGAAAACTTGGGGACAATTCAGGTAGTTTTAGAAAGTTAGGGACTATAGGTGAAAAAAGGCGAAACCACAGGGACTATCCGGGTATTTTTCTCTTAAGTATATTTTTAAAGTCTTGGATTTTTATACTAAAATTCCCAATAATATCCAAAAACCATAAAAAAACTAAATAACATAATTTATTTAAGTTGTTATATTTTTGTGGTTATTAATTTTAGAAAATTCTAAGGGGGTGTTTGGTGTTGTGTTTTCAAAATATATTATGCGTTTTCAAAATAGATTTTGCGTTTTCAAAATTGCGCTTTGAAAAAGCATGTAGGTACATGCTTCTCCAAAACTGCGTTTTGGAGGCAAATAATCACTTTTTCATCCAAACACTTTTTTAGATTATTTATGTTTTACAAACGGAATAATAAAATAATCACTTCAAAACGTAATCCCAAACACCCTCTAAATAACTTATCCATTATTTTCTAATAACTTGGCAATCATAATAACTTAAAAGAAATTATTATTTTTGGTCACAAGGATTATTTTTGAAATAATGATTTAGTCATTTTTATAAAAAAATATAACTAGTTTCTCCAATTTAATCAAACTATATATATTATGGTCAATACCATGATTTAACATGAATTTTTGTTATAAAACTCCCCTCCCCCTCCTAATGAACTATAAAAAAAATTTAGAATATATAACTTGGGATATAACATTCTCATAATTTAGTAATTTTTTCCCATAATTTATAAACTAATATAATATGCTAAAATTCATAAACAATCAATTATAAGTTCGAAAATTCCCAAACTTTCCATGAACTAATCTTATGTGATAATAATCAGCATCCTAAAGTCAATTTCATAAAAAACATGTCTCTAGTAATAAAAGCCCCAATTTCAAGAACTCAAGAACCCTAGTTTAACCAAGAATTCAATTCGGATTCCTAAAGTCTTCAAAAATAGAAATTGACAATAGGGTTTTGTAGAGCGGGAAAAATTAACGAGAATGGGCTTTGGAATTGCCTGAATTGGTGAAGGAATGTGGGAGAATTCACAGTTTGAAGTTACGATCCCTAGAATGTTCTTCGGATTATTTCAAGATGTATGATTGATGAAATGTTGAATTCTCAATGGGGTTTTGTATGGTTTTAGCAGAGGTTTCTAATGATGTAAGAATTTTGGTCTAATTATACGAAAAAATAAAAAACCCAAAAGTTGTTCTTGAACTTGTTAATGGTGATAGAATTTTGGATTAATTTAATCGGTTATAGGTGTATAGAAATGATTAGATGATCATATTCAATACTTGCCATTAATATGCATTTAACAGAGTTAAAATGAAGTTAAATCGTTCAATGATCGTTACATTTTAATCGGGTCGAGTTATGATAGGCGTCAGATCAATTATTACTTGTTAGAATAACGAACTTCAGCATCGCCGAAAACATCTTCAACTTCAACCCGATCAAAATCATTTTCTTCAGGAATATTGACGTAGTCTTCTCGCTTATCATCATTCAAATCTTTCTTGAAATCAAACTCTATTTCCTCCTCAGATATGCCACACAACTTTGCTAGTTCTTCTTTTGTATAACTATGTACATATTCACCTTCCTCAATCACATATTTAGCATCCTTGAATTGTTTAGCTACATCACTTGTAGGAACAAATGTAACTGGTACAACATCTGCAATGATTAAAGCCTATTGTTCTTCAGCTTCTTTCCCAGACTTCCCCTGTCGTTTAACATTCTCTGTTTCTTTATCAGTAGGAGCTGTTTCTTATTGACTATCTTCAACCACAGTACCTTGACTTTGAGTTTTAGTAACTCTCACACCTGCACCTCCACCTTTATCATTAACATCATCGTTCTGATCATCATCACCATTATTTGAATCACCAAAATCAAGTTGTTTTTCATCTTCTTTATCATCCTCATCATCTTCTTTATTCTCAGGATCATACAGAGCATCCGTTATTTCTTTATCCTATGTTGCTTGACGTGATGCAAGTGTGTACGGATTTTTGATATATTTTTAGTACTTTTTACTCTTTTATCAAGCATTAAATTTATAAAACACGATATAAAACGATCACTCTCTACAACACGCTAGGGCAAGTGCACCAATCGTTGGCGTAGTATAGTGAAGGTAAGGTACTGACGGGTGGTCCATGGGACAACCCTTAAGTGTGTTAAAAGACGAGTGAGTCCCTCATTTGATCATGTAATTGTCTTGAATTAGATAACTACGGTTGCTTATGTTTCAGGTACATTTAGAGCTTAAAAATATGGAAATAAAGCTTCGAATAGACACGACTGGATTGTAGATTGAAAGACGGAGAATAAATGAAAAAAATAAAATTTTGGAATTGAAGAATTAAGAAGATAACATGATAGAGGATGAAATTACGAGAACGTAGGCGAAAACGGTGAAGAAAACGGAGTTGAAACGAGAAAGTTATGAAGAAAACAAAAATTGATTGCTGAAGCCTACCGTAACTTACGGTGGTACCGTAATTTACGGTAGACACTGACAAAAATTGATGCCGTAACTCAGTTTAACTCCACCGTAATCCATTTTAAGCCACCGTAACTTACGGTGGTACCGTAATTTACGGTGGAGGCCAGCGTGAAACTTGTAACTCCCTCATTTAAGGTTGTTTATGGTGCCTTTTCATCATCTAATCATTCCCATTCGTTTTGTAACTCCTAAGGGGAGAATTTGGGGTGTTCTAAGGTGTTCTTGAGTGATCTAAACATGAAGACTTTGTTTTTGATTCCAATGGACAAAGGTTCGATTGTGATGATGGTTCATAACACTATGAGCGGCTAGGTTTGCTTGGTGATCGTCTCGGATGTAAGGTTTTATTTGTGACAATTATGTTTGTTCTTTAATTTCTGGAATATTAGACTGTGCATGTGTTGTTAGTTTATTATGGTGTTTGATTGGTTGTTTGTAAATTGTTGATGTATGTTTGATCATAGTTCTAAACCATACGTTCTTGGTGCCGTTGGCAATCGAGATATCATGGGAGGGATTAGGGTTGGATATGTGTTGATTGGTCATCGGGTAACAACCTCGCGTTCTAGGAATCCGAGTACTTAGTTCCCTTTCATCACAAACAATTGATCTTACATGAGCCATGTCTATGTGGTTCTTTCCAGTTGAACATGAACGTTAGTTGTCCCTTAAAACCTGAAACTCGGGATGATCACTATCCTCTTATCTTGTTACAAAACTTAACCTTGATTTGTAATCTAATTTAGTTTAATTTAGTTAATTAAAACCAATCAACCCAAACATTGAAATTTACATTTCTTGCAATTTAGATTAATCTAGTTAGTTAGACATACATTGAGATAACACATATTCCACAAACTCCCTGTGTTCGATACCCACTTACCGCTAGCTAATTAGTTGTAATTGGATTAAATTTGATTGTGACCGCGACATCACGTCAAATTTTGGCGCCGTTGCCGGGGAGTAGTGCGCAACGTGTGTTATCTTGTGTATTAGTTTGAAAAAAAAATTAAAAGAAAAAAATTAAAAAAAAAAAACCAAAAAGATTTCTTTTATGTTCATGATTTACACTTGGTAGTTGAGTTGTGTTGTGCAGGATGACAGGGCATTACACAAATTTCAGCTTATTTACGTGTAGATTGTGCGGGGGTCCACGGCATCCATGTATTGGTTGCCACGAGGCTCACTACAGGAGCGCACATGGAAAACCGGTGTCTTATGTTTCACAGCTTCCACCTCCATCATACGTTGACGATTATGAATCAGAAATGGAGGATGACTATTATTCATATGGATACGATCGGGACGAGGAAGTTTATTATGAGGCAAGGATGGATGGTCTATGTTTTTGTTGCGGTCGCGATCACACTTATGATTATGATGTGTGCCCGGTGTATTCGGAAAACCCGAAGTATTGGAATAAAAAGATGATGGAAGCGCGCATCTATAGACCGTATCAGGGATATCGACAATATCATCCTGAAGAATATTCTGAGCCCGAGGGTGTTTATGTTTATGAGACCGAGGAGGAAAAAGAGCTTGCTGTATTGGAAGTAACTTTGTCCAAACTCGAGCAATATTTAGCAACACCCAACCTGTCCGATGAAGACCGAATCAGCTGCTTAGTTTCTAAGTGTCATACTTTAAAATTGAAGATAGAGATAGAAGAACGCCTCTCACCATTACCTGACGATATTAGAGATTATTCTCACATGAAGGAGGAGGTTGTGGAGGATAATACCACACCAATGAGTCCTTTATCTGATGAAGAGTCACTTGTAGATCAGATGATGTGTGCAGATTATGAGGTAGAGCAGGCTGATGGGATGGATATGTGCACCGAACCTCTTCTCATATCAATGATTCAAATTAACAAGTGTGGGGAAGAGGGTTCGAGGAACAAGATGAGAAGGGTGAAATTACCAGACATTAAGGTATATGTCATGAAGTGGACTAGAAAAGCCCGTAGGAGCAGCTTTAACATGCCAAATATACTGACAAATCTATGGAGATGGCATGTAAATTTCCGGGCATTTGTTGGAAATGCTGCGGGTAAGTGTGCATTAAGACCACCATAACGCATATCAGGTATGGTCTGGCTGAAGACCTTTAAACTTAGCGCTCTCGGGAGGCAGCCCGAGGTTGTAGAGTATTGTATTTGTGTTTTGTTTAGTTTTGTTTTGCTTTGTTTGGTTTTGTTGTGGTGTTGTGTTTGTGTTTTGGCAGGTTATTACGTTTCAATCCTTGTGGATGCAATGATTCAAGTGTGGGGATGTTTGGCAACATCCCCATTGAGATATCGGCGAATCCAAGAGATGTTTATGAACCGGTCCGATTACCGCAGCTGCATCACTACCAACACTGCTGATTTACTAATCAGGTTGTGTCTTGTTCTCATTTTGTGCACCTTTGTATATATTCATGTTTAAGTTTACGGTTGGGCAGATGGGTGGTGTTTAATGTGTTTGATGTGTTTATGGATTGTGAAAGTTGGTGGTGTTTTTAGTTATATATATATAAAAAAACCAAAAAGAAATTTGTGGTTTGAGTTGAACAACTTTTGGGTGATGTTAAAGAGTTAAGCGATCAAATCTTCCCAAAACCGTACATTGGGGTCAATGTATCCCAAGTGTGGGGATGGGGAGAAATTTTGAGGTTTTTGAAAATTTTTAAATCAAGCTAAACAATGTGAGAATTTGAACACCGTGGATTAACCCCAAATGATGCACCGGCAACCCTTAATACCCTTTGTTCTTGGTGAGAGTTGAAGCCACACATGTAAATAAATAATACTTGTCTTGATGAGAGTGGCAACGTGTGGGGGTGCATAAGAACTTGTGCCTTAATATGGTTTGAGTCCTTAGTTGAATGTGAATGTAAAAAGGATAAGGGCAACTAGGTAGCCTCGTCTTGGTGAGTGCGAGTGTGGGATTTGGGGGGTTGGACCTCATTAATTATATATATGAGCATGGTTGCGAGAGGGGTGGGGGTTTGGACATTTAGTTGCCCATTTTGTGCCTAAAAGCCGATCATTTGTTACCCCTTAGCTAGTTTCCCAAAAATTTACCCGACTTAACCTGGTCTTATAGTGTTAGTAGTTGTTTTAGTAGTGTGTAGATATGTTATAGTGTTATGTTGAATATTTGATTGAAAAAAAAAGAGAAAAAAGAAAAAAAAAAGAGAAAAAAAGCAATGAAAAAAAAAAAGAAAAAAAAAGTGAAAAAACAATGAAAAAGAAAAAAAAAGTGATGTTGAGTTGTCTTGTATATAGAAGTTATGTCATGTTTATTGTTTGTTTCATTGTGTAATAAAAGACCGGGTTAAGTCCTTCGCTACTACATATATATTCCATTTCCTACCCGTACACCTAGCCACGTTACAACCTTAAAGCCCTTTGATTTGCATTCATGTTTGGCACTTGTTAGGAGAAGGACCGATTTAGGTACAAGCCTATAGTTGTGAACCACCCGTTTGCCTTTTGTGTGTCTAGCTCATAGTTGCTAGTGCTTACTTGTTGCCGAGATGAGAGACATAGCGAGGGGTGCATTGGTTGGGTGTTAAAAAGGGGTTAGTAAAAGGATTGTTTGTTTTTGCTTGGTTTACATTGATCGCTTGTTTTGAAAATGATTTGTAATGGGTTGCTTGGGGCAAGCAACGGTTAAGTGTGGGGATGTGACGGGTGGTCCATGGGACAACCCTTAAGTGTGTTAAAAGACGAGTGAATCCCTCATTTGATCATGTAATTGTCTTGAATTAGATAACTACGGTTGCTTGTGTTTCAGGTACATTTAGAGCTTAAAAGTATAGAAATAAAGCTTCGAATAGACACGATTGGATTGTAGATTGAAAGACGGAGAATAAATGAAAAAAATAAAATTTTGGAATTGAAGAATTAAGAAGATAACATGATAGAGGATGAAATTACGAGAACGTAGGCGAAAACGGTGAAGAAAACGGAGTTGAAACGAGAAAGTTATGAAGAAAACAAAAATTGATTGCTGAAGCCTACCGTAACTTACGGTGGTACCGTAATTTACGGTAGACACTGACAAAAATTGATGCCGTAACTCAGTTTAACTCCACCGTAATCCATTTTAAGCCACCATAACTTACGGTGGTACCGTAATTTACGGTGGAGGCCAGCGTGAAACTTGTAACTCCCTCATTTAAGGTTGTTTATGGTGCCTTTTCATCATCTAATCATTCCCATTCGTTTTGTAACTCCTAAGGGGAGAATTTGGGGTGTTCTAAGGTGTTCTTGAGTGATCTAAACATGAAGACTTTGTTTTTGATTCCAATGGACAAAGGTTCGATTGTGATGATGGTTCATAACACTATGAGCGGCTAGGTTTGCTTGGTGATCGTCTCGGATGTAAGGTTTTATTTGTGACAATTATGTTTGTTCTTTAATTTCTGGAATATTAGACTGTGCATGTGTTGTTAGTTTATTATGGTGTTTGATTGGTTGTTTGTAAATTGTTGATGTATGTTTGATCATAGTTCTAAACCATACGTTCTTGGTGCCGTTGGCAATCGAGATATCATGGGAGGGATTAGGGTTGGATATGTGTTGATTGGTCATCGGGTAACAACCTCGCGTTCTAGGAATCCGAGTACTTAGTTCCCTTTCATCACAAACAATTGATCTTACATGAGCCATGTCTATGTGGTTCTTTCAAGTTGAACATGAACGTTAGTTGTCCCTTAAAACCTGAAACTCGGGATGATCACTATCCTCTTATCTTGTTACAAAACTTAACCTTGATTTGTAATCTAATTTAGTTTAATTTAGTTAATTAAAACCAATCAACCCAAACATTGAAATTTACATTTCTTGCAATTTAGATTAATCTAGTTAGTTAGACATACATTGAGATAACACATATTCCACAAACTCCCTGTGTTCGATACCCACTTACCGCTAGCTAATTAGTTGTAATTGGATTAAATTTGATTGTGACCGCGACATCACGTCAGGTACCGAGGTCGTCCAAGGACATAAGAGCTTTTAATACCGGTTTATCATCAACGTCTAATCGACCCAAATTTTGAGAAAATGTTTTTAAACAAGTAAAAAAAGAAAGAAACTAAAATAATAAAAGAAACAAATAAACAAGAAAGAATCACTTAGTTCCGACTCATCTTTTATGTATCCGTTGATAATTTCCGCACTTTGGGTTTTTTAAGAGATTATCTTAGTTATAGTGTCATGTCCCTCTTTTGGAGGCAATGCTACCCTCATCCATATTGGTCTAAGTCAGCAGCGATACAGTCCCGCAAGGCCGTATTATTAAAAGATAATAAAGTAAGTTATTAATGCAAAATGTGTTATGTCCCTCTTTTGGAGGCAATGCTACCCTCGACCATATTGGTCTGAGTCAGCATGGATATAGTCCCGCAATGGCGGTTTAAAGTTTTAATAGTAGTTTATTTATAAGGGATTCAATCCTTGCTTACTTCCCCCGATTTGATACTATCTGCCTTAGAGGAAGTCCTAATAAGCTTGAATCAGGTCCTCGCAGGATCTATACACTGAACGAGGCAAGAACTTTACCCAAACCACCCTTCTAACCCCCTTCCAGGCAGTTAACGCGCTTTATATAGACCGTAATGACACGAATGGGCGAATCAACAAAACATGAAGAATGATAGAATAAAGTTCACCTTCAATATAAAAAAACTAGTTATTAAAGTCATTAATACATACCCAATTAAAAAAGTGACCAAAGGTTGGAAATCAAAAGTAATACATGTTAGGGTTGATTTTAATTCTTTATGGATCAATGATCCTTCTGTGTATCTAGGATATGATAACCATAAAATGTGTAGCGGGTACGGGAAGGATCAAGGATCCTTAGTCCTTATAACGATTTCTAATAATTGTATTCACTGTGTTATTATAATTTGATGCAGGTAACTAGATGGACTTGGTCAGACTGGAATCTCGTGGAATATGCTTGGAATTAGGCACATGCAAATGAGGCATTAGCTGTTGTGAGCGATTGTGGGAGCTCCCCCAATTTTTGTTTAGTTAGTTATTAGATATTTCCAACTATAATTAGGGGATATTGAGCTTATTTTGATAGAACACTACTCTCACACACCCTCGCAACATTCAAATTGCTCTCAAACACACACACACTCACACTAGCATTTACTTGTATCGAGCTCAATATCATCCGAAGTTGTATTTAATTGTTCATTGTTTGTTCAATATAGTCGGTGATTGGTAGTTTCCATCACCCGAGGTTTTTTACGCTGGAGATTTTCTAAAGATCAAGGGCTTTTTCCTCGTATAAATCTTGGTGTTCATTGCTATTTACACTTTACAGTCGTTTACATTATTGTTAACACATAAGCACTCTACCTCACAAACAAAATTTGGTTACATTATCCTTAAACCGATTTTTGCCCAAAACAAATTGGCGCCTACCATGGGGCAAGTGGTGCTTTGATTCTATAGATTTTTGTTCATTTCCGTTCATTTTCATCAGCTCCATGGCCTCTCAGGGGAAAGCTACTTCAAGTGCCATGCCGACGGTTACCTCATCTCAAACCAGTTTGTCGTTGCCTCCCATTCCCCCACCATTCCAGAAGAATGTGGAAAATGCTCAGAAGAAGACATCATCTGTCTTCCAAGGATCCAAAACTTCTACTACTTCATCTTCTACCAATACTAACAGTGATATTTCTGTTTTGTTTTCGATGATCAAAAGCTATATGGAGCAGCAAGACAAAACCAATTAGAGGATCTTTCACAAAATTGATGACATCAAGAAGCAAAATAGGCCAGCAGAGGATCAATCTCTATTTGTGCGTAGGGTGTTGCACTTTGTCACTCCGGCAACAACAGTACAACAATCTAGAGGATCCATCATACAACCTCAAGGATCCTCCGTTTACCAGCAGGGATCACTGGCTCTAACTCAATCTCAAGGATCTTTCCCGCGCTCAGAAGGATACATGGAGATATTCCAGCCTCAAGGATCCTACTTCAATCAACAAGGATCCTCAGCTTGAGTTCAAGGAACCATGGATCATTCATCCAGACCTTCAACACAGACCTATCTTGTATCCAATGTCTTTCGAGATCAAGGATCCTCAAGGAGACAACCATTGAGGAGCTCTGAAGTCCATGAAGGGTATTTCATCCCCATGCAGACCATTGCTTCCTCATGCCCTACTATAACAACAGACATGTCGTATCTTAGATATCCTTCTAGAATACCAACTTCATTTCAACTAGGAGGTAACAATTTCGATAATACATCTTTTGATACTAACTATGGTTTTATGCAAGATGTAGGGATCAATCAGGCTATGGCCAGGGAGTTGCAAAATCTCAAGGATATGATATCTAGCGTCCCAGGTGTAATCAAACCTATTCCTGAAATTCCAGATGGAAGTAATAGGATATCTCATTTTGCACCTCCAATATTCAATGCTGATATACCTGTTTTGGTCAAAAATCAAGCAATGACAATGCAACCAAACTTTCTGTTGTGAGGTATGATGCTTGAATTGATGAACAACAATAAGGATCACTCAGAAATGAAATGAACAAGTGACACAAAGATTTATACGAGGAAAAAGCCCTTGATCAATGAATGATCTCCGGCATAAAAAACCTCGGGTGATGGAAACTACCGATCACCAACTCAAATTAAACAATGAATGTATTACAACTTTGGATGATAGCGAGCTAAGTACAAGGATCACTATAGTGTATTGTGTAAAAAAGTGTGTAATCGCCAAGTGAATTAACGAGAACAGGTGAGAGCAGTTATACGAGTGTGTGTGTAGCAAAAAATAGCCAAGTGTTTTTTAATTAGCTCGCTACCCCTTTAAAAATGGAAAATATCTACACTAACTAACATTCCGCAAATGGTGCAAGTCTTCCACGACTCCATAATGTCCACTTTTAGCTATGCACGTGCGGAATAAACATGGAATATACTCCAGGAATGTCGCCAAGACCAAGTCCAAGCTGGTACTCCTGCAAAACAATACCATATTCAAAGTAGACAATCGTTAGTATAAGGATCCTTAAGATGATCCATGATCCTGATCCTGAAACACTTCTGAGGATCACTAATTCAAACAGAAGTAAGGATCACTAAACCCAACAGTAATTGAGGATCACAGGTCACTGAGAAATCCTCCCCTAACAATTGCCCCCAAAATATAAGGAGTAATTATGTAAATAAACGAGTTGTATTTTGTTCTTATCTGCAATCAACCAACGGATAACTAGCCGTTGTAATCGGACTAGCCGTTACGAACATGACGTCACTGAGGTGACTATCCTGCAAAATCATCATTATAAATAGGAGTTAGAGATAGGGATCAATTTGCATTTAAATTCAATAGAAACTCCCTTTAAATTCATATCCGAAGATCAATCAGGTATCTCTCTTCCTCTTCTTCCTTTACGTTTTCTTTCTCTGCTCCTTCTTTCTTCACCTTCTTCATAATCAAGATGATGTTAAGATCCTCTCCTGCTAAGGATCACAAGAAGGACAGTCCTCTTAAAATCCAGGGGATCATCAAAGATTCGGCGAATGAAAGGTGCTGCTTCACTGATCCACAAATAGACAGAACCCGACATTGCTTTCCGGCGAACACCTATTTCAAACCGTTTGATCCCACCATTCTAAGTGATTACGTTTCTGAAACTTGGGTAGCTTTCCCGGTCACTCCTTTCACAATAGGATACTCGTATCCTTTCCCTGAGTTCACCCAGTCTTTTTTCTCCCTCACCGGCATCTCCTACATTCAAGCTATGCCAATGATCTGGAGGGTCTTATATACCCTTGAGAGGATCATTGAGCAAGAAGGAATTTCTCTAGGAATGTCGGAATTGGCAGAGATGTATGACCTCACCACATTTGGATCCCATCGATATCTATTCAAGCGTAAACCCGGTGAAGAACACCCCATCTTTAAAGCCACTAAGAATGATACCAACTGGAAACGACGATTCTTCTTTGTCAGAAGGGATTCTATCCCGGATGGAAAGCATCTGCCAAGGAAGTGGGCCACCCATGGTAGGATAGAGGATCCTGAGAAGGATCACCAGATAACCTTGTTTTTGTATAAGGATCACTAACACCCTTTTGTTTCTGTTATACAGCTATCTCTGTTTCACACCTTATACCATCACCTGCCACCAAGGAAAGGCTCCCTGCTTTCAGAAGACTTGATCCTGCAACAAGGTCATTCAAAACAAACACCCAGGACTCACAAGAAGTATCCTCAGGTTCTGTCACTATGTCAAGTAAGTATCCTGTTTTTTGTATAGTTAAATGTTTAAATAAATAGTTAAATAGAAATAGAATAAGGATACTTATCTGTTTTGAATGTGTAGGCGCCGGTAAATCCTCAAAATCTGCCTCTAAGTTCAGTGTCACTGATCTTGACAATGTGCGATCCTCCAAGAAAAAGTCTGCTGCTAGCCCCTCCGTCGTAATCCCCAAGGCTACCACTTCAAAGGGAAGAGGTGGAAAGAAAAGAAAGACCTCTGAAGCTGACAACCTTCAAGGCTTACCTCTGATCCGTCATCAATTCCTCGAGTACTTTAATGATGTAAGGATTACTGACTCAGTTTAGTTATCCTATCCACTTGAGGATCACCTGACTCTAATCTTTGCATTGTCTTCTTTGTAGAAATTTGCTGAGATCGAAGACTATGTTGGGAATGTTGAGGAGCTTGAAGAGAAATACTCTGATCTCCAAAAGGTAGCGGTGCTCAAGGATCACAAGATTGCTTCCCTTGAAAAGGATCTCAATGACGCCAAAGCTCAGATAGTTGCAACTCAGATCAATGCTGATTATGAGAAGCACGAGATCACACAGGATGCTAAAGTCTCTGCTGCCATTGCCATGTACAAGACCAAGCTACAGATAGCTCAAGAAGCTCAGGATCCCGCCTTTGATAGGAGCAGCTGGGACATGGAAGGTTGGAAGGCTAGGTTGGCTGAGTTGGAGGACGATGAGGATGAGGCTGAGGAGGTTCTGGCAATCGAAGCTGGTGGCAGTGGCAAGGAGCAGGTGAAGGATATGGGAGCTGGAGGAGATGGTGATGCAGTGAAGGCATAGGCTGCATGAATGGGCGATGAAGGATATTTCTAGACGTAGCCGGAGCTCATTTTTTAAGTTTGGTTATGGTTTTTGTTTTGATGATGTTTTTGTTGAACAATGATGGGTTATACTTAAACAATAGTAATTAGGGCTAAGGATCATGGATCCTTCGAACAATAGGTAGGATTACAAATGGTGGAGGGATCCTCTGTTTGGGGGATGAAGCCATTGTGATCCTGCCGACTTTTGATTCCTGCACTTTCTAGACCAATGAACAACGGACACCCTTTGCCAACCCATGTGGACGGGCCACGTTTTGCTGGTAGAAATGTGGGTTGGCAATTTTGACAACCTTAAATGGTTTAAACTTTTGTGAATAAAATAACTTTAACTTTTTGGCTTATCCTGTGTTGATATCCTTGTTAATATTTTACTTTCCAACTGTTGTAATGTTCATTTTGTTTAAACTTATCAAGTAAAGAAAAAATTAAAAAATATCCCCAAAAAGTTTAGGATATGATCAAGGATCACATATCCCATAATCGATAAGTTCTGAAAAGTAATATAGTTTAAGGATCATAAGTTCAGTTGTCAAAGGATAAGGGTTATTCAAATAAATAATAAAATCAAAATAGTTAATGATCATACCTGAGAATCCAAGTTAGGATCCTATCTTTTAACACTTAACATCAGGATAACCCAAAAGACAAACCTTAGTAGAAGGTAAGGATCAAGGATCCTTGGTCGTTTAGCTTCAAAAACCTGAAATAAGATACAACTTGGGACTAAGCCAATATAAGATAAAAGTTAGCAACTGGGGACAAGCCCAACAATTCTGGGGACAAGCCCAATATACTGGGGACAAGCCCAAAGGATAGCTGGGGACAAGCCCAAAGGATAACTGGGGACAAGCCCAAAGGATAACTGGGGACAAGCCCAAAGGATAACTGGGGACAAGCCCATAGGATCGTATGTAAACTGGAGTATGGCCCTTACTGGCGACTATCCAAACTTAGTGACATGAAAATGCCAAAACCTTAGCTAACGTGAAAACGTTAGAAACCTTAGGAACGGATGTATGGTACGTCTACCATTATACGTAGGATCCTGAATATAGCCAGTACAATGAAATTGTCAGCCCCTAAAGCGAGTACTGGTCCCATTGCCATGAACTATACCAGGATCATCGTGCGCTACTGGCGAAACTGGGGACAAGCCCAAAGGATAACTGGGGACAAGCCCAAATAACTGGATACTTCTGTGGATACTCAATCTTTAGTTAAGGATACCTAAACCTTCAAAACTCAGAATCAAGTGAAAGGAGGATAAAGGATGCAGGATCCTTATCCTTGTATAGGATAATTAAAAAATGAAATAGTTTGAGATTAGATCATTACCCAAATGAGGATCCTCTGCCCTGTAAGGATCCTTCAAGGATACTTGTCTGGTAAGGATCATGGATCCTGATCACATGAAATATTTCTTCAAATGGACAGCATTCCAAGCTCTTGGTAGCAAATCACCTTCCATTGTTAGCAATCGATATGCCCCCTTTCCTGCTTCAGCTTCAATCAAATAGGGGCCTTCCCACTTTGGTGCTAGCTTTCCATCAGCAGGATTGGTGGTATTTTGAAATGCTTTCCTTAATACCATATCACCAACTTGGAATTTCCTGATCCTGACATTTTTGTTGTAAGCTCCAGCCATCCTTTGTTGATAACTGGCCATCCTTATCCTTGCCAAGTCCCTGATTTCCTATATAGTATCCAAGTCTTGAACCAAGTTTTCAGCATTTTCTTCAGGATCACGAATGCTTGTTCTTGCAGTTGGAACTACCATCTCTGTAGGGATCACTGATTCTGCCCCAAACACTAAAGAAAATGGAGTTTGGCCTGTAGCATTCTTGGGAGTTGTCCTATCAGCCCAAAGCACATAAGGTAGTTCTTCTGCCCATTTTCCTTTCTTGGATCCAAGCTTCTTCTTCAAATTGTTGATGATGATCTTGTTGGATGATTCTGCCTGACCATTAGCTTGTGGGTGGACTGGTGTTGATGTTATCATCTTAATCCCCCAGCTGTCACAAAAGTTAGTGGTTCTATTCCCAATAAATTGGGATCCATTATCACAAATAATATCAGAAGGGATACCAAATCTAGTAATTATATTTCTTTTAATAAAGGATATAACTTCCTTTTCTCTGACTTGAGCAAAGGCTTCAGCCTCTATCCACTTAGAGAAGTAATCAGTCATAGCAAGCATGAATACTTTTCCACCAGGTGCCTTAGGAAGCTTTCCAACTATATCCATTCCCCATCTCATGAATGGCCAGGAAGAGGATATAGGATGCAATAGCTCTGCTGGTTGGTGGAGGATATTACTATGCCTCTGACAAGGATCACACTTCTTGGCATACTCCACAGCATCCTTCTTCATAGTGGGCCAATAGTATCCTGTCCTCAGGATCCTTGAGAATAATGCCCTGCCCCCAGTGTGGTTTCCACAATCTCCTTCATGGAAATCCTTTAGGACTTCTTGGATTTCAGGATCCTCAATGCATCTCAGATATGGTCCTGCAAGAGATCGTTTATATAACATATTATTCAATATTGTAAATTGAGATACCTTAGTTTTGAAAGCCCTTGGGTTTTCTCCTGTAAGAATTTCTCCATGTTGTATGTATCTCATGATTGGGAGGATCCATGATCCTGAATGAGATTGAGTATCATCACTAGGGATGATTGTAGTTGCTTCTCCTATCTCCATAGCTACATGATCCTCGATAGCAGGGGTCAGGATATGGATAATAGGGATCCTTGTATCTTCCGGGATCTTCAAGGATGATCCTAGATTAGCTAATGCATCAGCCTCTGCATTCTGTTCCCTTGGTACCTATGTCAAACTAAAGGATACAAAAGAGAGTGCCAATTCTTTGACTATCTCTAAATATTTGATTAGCTTTTCACCTTTAACAGCATAGGATCCATTAAAGTGATTAGTGATTAATAAAGAATCTACGTGTACCTCAAGATACCTTATCCTCATATGCTTAGCGATTTGCAAACCAGCTATCAAGGCTTCATATTCAGCCTCATTCTTGGTAGTTTGAAATTCACAAGCTATGGAGTGGGGTATTATGTCCCCCTGTGGCGATTTTAGTAGTATTCCAAGCCCTGTTCTGTTTACATTGGAGGATCCATCAGTGAACAATATCTAAGGATCCTTGGTTTCCTCAAGCTGTTGGACTTCTAATTCAGCTTCCTTTTGCAAATCACTACTAAAATCTGCCACAAAGTCAGCTAAGGCTTGGGATTTGATGGCAGTCCTTGGTTCATATCTTATATCATATGCACTTAGCTTCACTGCCCACTTAGCCATCCTTCCTGACATTTCAGGTTTCCTGAGAACATTCTTAATCGGAAAATTAGTCTTAACAATAATGACATGAGTCTCAAAATAATGTCTTAATTTAGTAGATGCCATAATTAATGAAAGGATAAGTTTTTCTAAGTGTGAATACCTGGATTCAGCATCAAGTAAACTCTTACTTACATAATAGACAGGATGTTGTGTACCTTGGTGATCCTTAACAAGGACCGCACTTACTGCTTTTGAGGATACTGCTAGGTACAAGGATAATACATCCCCTTTTTCTGGTTTCATCAAGGCAGGGGCTGAGGATAGGTAATCCTTAAGAGCTTTGAGGGCAGTTTCATGCTTCTCAGTCCATTCAAATTTCTTGTTCTTCCTCAGGATGTCATAGAATTCCTTGCACTTTTCTGAGGATTTGGATATGAATCTGTTCAAGGCCGCGATCCTGCCTGTCAATCTTTGCACATCTTTAGCATTGGCAGGAGATTTGATATTCACAATAGCCTTGATTTGTTCTGGACTTGCTTCAATGCCCCTCTTTGTCACCATATAGCCCAAGAATTTACCTGCCTTAACACCAAAATGACACTTGGAAGGATTTAGTTTCATATTAAATTTATCAAGGATATTGAATGCTTCCTCCAAGTCTTTAAGGTGATCCTCAGCTTTCTTGGACTTGACCACCATGTCATCTATATAGACTTCCATAGTGTGTCCAATTTGTTCCTTGAACATCATATTGACAAGCCTTTGATAAGTAGCACCTGCCCGAAGTAGTTTGCCTACCTCCTCCTGGATAATAGCATTCCTTTCAGGTGCAAACTTCCTCCTCTTTTGATGAATTGGCTTGAATGACCTGTCAATGCCAAGTTTGTGAGTAATTACATCCTTAGATATACCTGCCATGTCTTCATGTTTCAAGGCAAAGGTGGATTTCCTTCTCTTAAGGAAGGATACTAGCTCCTGTTCGATGTCGCTAAGGATCCCTGATCCTATAAAGATCTTGGATTCAGGATCCATGAGGATTTCTTTCAAATCCTGTTCTCTTGCCTCCAAGACATCTCTTGAAGGATACTTTAATTGCTATTGCTCCCTTGGTCTTGAGGCTGGCTTCATTGAGGATGTATAGCAATTCTTAGCTTCTTGTTGATCACTCTCAATTTTCACCACTCCCCAAGGACTTGGAAGCTTTACACATTGATGATAGGTGGATGGAACTGCCTTCATATCATGTATCCATGGCTTGCCAAGGATAACATTGCAACATGATAAGCAATCTATAACACAAAATTTTTGATAAGAATGCAATCCTTCAATATAGATTGGGAGTTTGATGTCCCCCAATGTATTCTTAGTTTCTCCACTGAATCCCACAAGTACTGAGGATCTTGGGATAATGTCAGACTCCGGGATATTCATCTTCTTGAGGACATCAAGCTGAATGATGTTCACAGAGCTTCCTCCATCTATAAGGATCCTGCGAACAAAGTGGTTAGATATAAATAATGTAATTACAAGACCATCATGATGAGGATCCTGGATATCAACACGATCATCCTCATCAAAGGTAATGACTTTATCCTGGGTGACAACGGAGGTCCGGACGGGTCTGTCTCCATTATCCATCTTGGTTTCCTTAGCATGTCTTTTTGCTGCTGAAAAGGAGGTACCACAAATGTCTGATCCACCGGATATGAAGTTTATGACTTGTGCATCTGCTGGAGGAGCAGGGGCCCTTTCCGGGATCCTTTCAGGATCCTGGATCCTTGACTTCTTTCGTCCCAAAAGCTCTTTCAAATGCCCCTTGCTCAACAAGTGACCAATTTCCTTTCTCAGTGTGATGCACTCTTCAGTGAGATGCCCAAAATCCTCATGATAAGCACACCACTTGGATTTATCCTTTGTAGCAGCTGGTTTATCACTCTTCCTTGGCCACCTAGCTTTCTCACCTAGATTCTGCATCGCAAGGATTAGTTCATTGTTATCAACAGAAAAATAGTATTAAGAAATAGGAGGATAATCCTCATCATCCTCTTCTTGTTCCACTGCATGCACGTTCTGGTTATCAGATCTATTGTAAGACTTCGATTTGTTATTCCTGAAGTAGGATCCTTGCTTCTCCTGTTTTGAGGATCCTGTCAATCTATCCTGGATCCTTTTGTCATCCTCTAAGCGGATAAACCTAAGGGCCCTGGTTCTTACTTCATCAAGATTCCTGCAAGGTGTCATAACAAGATCATCATAGAACAATGAATCCCTAAGCAATCCCATTTTAAAGGCTTCTACAGCCGTAGCAATATCCAAGTTAGGGATATCTAAGGATTCTTTACTAAACTTAGTGATATAATCTCTAAGTGATTCATTTTGACCTTGAGTTACCCTATATAAATCACTAGTTAATCGTTCAAATTTCCTACTACAAGAAATTTGACTATTAAACAAATTAACTAGATTAGCAAATGAAGTAATAGAGTAAGGGGGAAGACTTAGCAGCCATTTAAGAGCAGATCCTGTAAGTGTGGATCCAAATCCCTTGCATAGACATGCTTCTTTTAACCTTTCAGGAATTGGATTGATCTCCATCCTCTCCCTGTACTGAGCTACATGCTCCTCTGGATCCGTTGAACCATCATACAGCTTCATAGATGGTATCTGGAATCTTTTAGGTATCTCAGCATCACATAAGGGTGGTGGAAAACGAGATATCCTATGGCTACCATCTGCAATTTCAGGAATGAGTTTAACCACTCTCGGTACACTGGATATCATATCCTTAAGCTTCTGTAGCTCTCTAGCCATAGCCTGATTAAAACCTGTATCCTGCATTAAGCCATGGTTAGTGTTATGTGAATTATTAAAAATGTTACCTCCCACAGGATTCGTGTTTGGAATTGCGGATGTGAATCCATATTGACGAGACTCTGGCATGATTAAAGGACCAGAGGGAGCAATGGTCTGCATTGGTATGAAGTCTCCTTGATGAACGTCTGAGCTCTGAGGCTGCATACTTCTCAAGAATCCTTGATCCTGAAGGACGTTGGATCCTTGAAGTTGAGATGATCCTTGAACCTGAAAGGATCCTGGAACCAGAGAGGATCCTGGGACCAGAGAGGATCCTGGGACCAGAGAGGATCCTGGGACCAGAGAGGATCCTGGGACAAGGGAGGATCCTTGGACCGGGAAGGATCCTTGGATCTGGGAGGATCCTTGAACTTGGGAGGATCCTTGGACCTGGGAGGATCCTTGGGCCTGGGAGGATCCTTGGACTGCATGCATTCCCATATATCCTCCTGACGTGAAGTATCCCAGATGCTGAGAAGAGGATCCTTGAGGCTGGAAGTGAGAGCCAAATGCCTGACTCATGGCTGCTGTTCCATAACGCCTTCCTGGTAATTCACCCAAGTATTGCACGTCCGGAACTGCTGAGTGTTGGGAAGTTATGACTGGAGTGTCGAAGTTCAGCAATCTTGGCATCAGAGGAGAGTGATCCTCTACTGATTTCTTCTGTTTCTTGATCTCATCGATCTCCTGGAGGATCCTTTCGTTGGTTTTGTCATGCTCTTGTGCATGATTCCTCATCTGCAAAATCAGAGCATAAAGATCATTAGTAGTAGGATTAGTTGAAACAGAAGAAGTTGGTGGTTTTGTGAAAATGGGGGTTTGTTTCTTCACAGCATTCTCAGCATTCTTCTGGGATCCAGAAGGTGGTGGAGGCAAAGGAGGAACGCCTTGTGAAGAACTGAATGAAGGCATTAAGCTTGAAGTGTTCTTCGTTGAGGAAGCCATCTGCCTGGTTGTAACGAACCGAAATGACCACAAAAGTATGAATTTTCTTAGGAATGAAGCACCAATTGCCCCACGGTGGGCGCCAAACTGTTTTGGTCAAAAATCAAGCAATGACAATGCAACCAAACTTTCTGTTGTGAGGTATGATGCTTGAATTGATGAACAACAATAAGGATAACTCAGAAATGAAATGAACAAGTGACACAAAGATTTATACGAGGAAAAAGCCCTTGATCAATGAATGATCTCCGGCATAAAAAACCTCGGGTGATGGAAACTACCGATCACCAAATCAAATTAAATAATGAATGTATTACAACTTTGGATGATAGCGAGCTAAGTACAAGGATCACTATAGTGTATTGTGTAAAAAAGTGTGTAATCGCCAAGTGAATTAACGAGAACAGGTGAGAGCAGTTATACGAGTGTGTGTGTAGCCAAAAATAGCCAAGTGTTTTCTAATTAGCTCGCTACCCCTTTAAAAATGGAAAATATCTACACTAACTAACATTCCGCAAATGGTGCAAGTCTTCCACGACTCCATAACGTCCACTTTTAGCTATGCACGTGCGGAATAAACATGGAATATACTCCAGGAATGTCGCCAAGACCAAGTCCAAGCTGGTACTCCTGCAAAACAATACCATATTCAAAGTAGACAATCGTTAGTATAAGGATCCTTAAGATGATCCATGATCCTGATCCTGAAACACTTCTGAGGATCACTAATTCAAACAGAAGTAAGGATCACTAAACCCAACAGTAATTGAGGATCACAGGTCATTGAGAAATCCTCCCCTAACAATACCCAAGCGCTTTCAGACCCCCAACATGAAGTTATATGATGGTACAACTGATCCAAAGGAGCATGTGGCACAATACAGGGAAAGGATGGAGATAAACCCCATTCCTGAAAGGTTGAAAGAAGCGTATTTATGCAAAGGCTTTGGATCCACACTCACTGGATCAACATTAAAATGGCTGCTAAGTCTTCCTCCTTACTCTATAACTTCATTTTCGCACTTAGTTAACCTATTTAATAATCAGTTTTCTTATAGTAGAACTTTTGAAAGGTTAAATAGTGACTTATATAGAATTACCCAAGCTTGTGATGAATCCCTTAGGGATTATGTTACCAAGTTTGGGAGAGAAAGAAATCCCAAATCTTGACACTGCGACTACTGTTGAAGCATTTAAGATGGGATTGCAAAAGGATTCCCCCTTTTATGATGACCTTGTTATGACCCCATGCAGGAATTTAGATGAAGTTAGGAACATGGCCCTGAGATTCATCCGATTAAAGGATGATAAAAGAATTTAGGACAGGCTCAATGGTTCTTCCAAACAGGAGTACAATGACAAGAAGCATGGATCCTTCTATAAGAATAACCGATCCAAGCCGTACTCAAAACTGATAATCAAAATGTTCATGCATTTGACCAAGAAGAAGATGAGGTAGAATACCCTCAGATATCCGAATACTATTTTTCTGTTGATAATAGTGAACTAATGCTTGCCTTGCAGAATTTAGGTGAGAAGGCAAGATGGCCAAAGAAAAGAATGAGAAATCAACAACCTTCAAGGACAAGTCTAAATGGTGTGCATACCATGAAGATTTTGGCCACCTTACCGATGAATGCATTGCCCTTAGAACAGAGATAGGCTACCTCCTTAGTAAGGGACACATGAAAGAATTGCTTGGTAGGAAGAAATCAAGGATCCAGGATCCTGAAAATGTACCGGAAAGGGCTCCTCCACCACCGGCAGATGCCCAAGTCATTAACTTTATTTCCGGAGGATCATATATCTATGGAACCTCGTTCTCGGCAGCAAAGAGGCATGCCAAAGAAACCAAGCTGGAAAACGAAGACTGGCCTATTAGGACCTCCACTCTAACTCAACTGAAAGTTATATCCTTTGATGAGGATGATCATGTTGTCATCAAGGATCCTCATCATGATGGCGTAGTTATTACTTTATTTATTTCTAATCATTTTGTTCGCAGGATCCTTATAGATGGTGGGAGTTCTGTGAACATCATCAAACTTGATGTCTTGAAGAAGATTAACATCCAGGAATCATAATTAATTCCGAGATCATCAGTTCTTGTAGGATTCAGCGATGAAACGAAGAACACGCTGGGGGACATCAAACTTCCAATCTATATCGAGGGGGTAAACTTTATACAAAAAATTTGTCTTATTGATTGTTTATATTGTTGCAATGTGATCCTTGGCAGGCCCTGGATACATGAAATGAAAGTTGTTCCTTCAACCTACCACCAATGTGTAAAACTACCAACCCCTTAGGGAGTAGTAAAGATAGAGAATGATTAACAAGAGGCCAAGAATTGCTATACCTCTTCAATGAAACTAGCTTCAAAACCAAGGGTAGTATAACAATTACAGCAACCTCCAAGGGATGTCATGGAGGCAAGAGAACAAGACATCAAGGATGTAATACTGGATCCTCAGGATCCTAACATCAAAGTTCTTATAGGATCCGGGATCCTTAATGATATAGAACAGGATCTAGTATCCTTCTTGAAAAGAAGGAAGTCTACCATTGCTTGGAAACACGAAGATATGACAGGTATCTCTAAAGACATTATTACACATAAATTAGGTATTGACAAATCCTTCAGGCCAATTCATCAAAAAAGAAGAAAATTTGCACCTGAAAGGAATGTTATTATCCAAGAAGAGGTAGACAAACTCTTGAAGGCAGGTATGACTAGGGAGGTAAAGTATCCAAGATGGTTAGCCAATGTGGTGGTTGTTCAAAAGGAATGTGTCGACTTTATAGATTTAAACAAGGCATGTACCAAGGATCCTTTCCCACTTCCACACATTGACTCCATGGTGGATGCAACAACAGGAGACGAATTGCTCACCTTTATGGATGCTTCATCTGGATTCCAACAAATTCAGATGGAACCATCCGACCAAGAGGATATAGCATTCATGACTTCTACTGGCATATATTGTTATATTGCAATGCCTTTTGGACTAAGAAATGCAGGTACCACTTACCAAAGACTGGTCAACATGATGTTCAAAGAACAAATCAGAGACACTATGGAAGTCTATATAGACGACATGGTGGCCAAGTCAAAGAAAGCATAGGATCATCTCAAGGATCTTGAAGTGGCATACTGATGTGCGTGAGTGTTATTAGTTTTTAATGTATATGTTAAGCCCTTTTTAACACTTTTTAGCCAAGTTTTAAATTTATAAAACACGATATTTACTAACACTAAACACACATATGGGCAAGTGCACCCATCGTGAGCGTAGTATAGTGTTGGTAAGATACCGAGGTCGTCCAAGGACACAAGAGCTTTTAGTACCGGTTTATCCTCAACGTCTAATCAATTCAAAAATTTAGAAAAATGTTTTAAACTAGAAAAAAAAAACTAACTAAGATGCTGAAAATAAAAATAAAAATAAAAACAGATAGACAAGATGAATCACTTGGTTCCAACTCGTGTATAGTGTAACCTTTGATTATTTCCGCACTTTTGCACTTATTTAAGAGATTATCTAAGTTATTGTAGTAGACCCCTCTTTTGAAGGTGACGTTACCCTCAACCTAGTAGTTTGAGTCAGCAAGGATACAATCCTAAAGGGTCGGATTATTGAAAGATAATTAATTAAGTTATTAATGCAAATTATGGTAGGCCCCTCTTTTGAAGGTGACGTTACCCTCGGCTAAGTAGTCTGAGTCAGCAAGGATACAGTCCTAAGTAGCAGGGTTATAGTATTAATAGTAGTTTAACTTATGAGGGGATCAAAGAGTTTGGACCCCCGCCATCCAATACCATTAAGTATTGAAGGAGGTCCTACTAAATTTGACCCAGGTCCCTTGCAGGATCTCTAAACGCTGAACAACGGCAAGACTCTTACCAAACCGTTCCCTTAACCCACGGACAAACGATAAGGAAGAATCACCTTCAACATAAGAAACTAGTTATTAAAGTCATTAATACAAAACCAAGTAAAAAGTGCGAAAAGATTAAAAATAAAAAGTATTACACTAGACACTTGTCTTCTCCAAGTGATGTAAGAGACTTAGGCAAACATGGCCTTGATTGTCAAGAACTCTTACAATCAATCTTGGATCCCGAGACGACTCACACACTCTATGATGGACAATGGATGATGGTGGTGGATGATGGTGTTATGGTGGTGGTGGGTGAAGTGTGAGAGAGGCGGTGTGCCAAGGGATGGTTTGAGCTTGAGCCAAGCACTCCTATTTATAGGCTGAACAGAAGCTCGGGCACGGCCCCGTGTCCACATCCTCTCTTTCTTCATTTAATGCAGCTTGTCTTTATTAGTTGACCACGCCCCCGTGTCCACTGAGCACGACCCCGTGTGCAGAAGAATATTTGTACTATGAAGATTTGCCTGGATTCTGCGAATCTTATAGTTGACCACGGCCCCGTGTCCGCTGAGCACGGCCCCGTGGTGGGCAATAGAAGCTTCTACCACTTTGTCTTTTCTGCTGACACTTGGGTACGCCCCCGTGCTGGCTGAGCACGGGGCGTGTTCAGTCTTCTGTATTCTTGTTTTGCTTGGGAAGATGCTGTCGTGGGGTCGGGCATGTCACGTTTGTTCCTTTTCTTGTATTTATGTTAGATTTTGCTGTCTTTTTGCTTCTTTTGTTAATTTGAGCTCATTTAATCCTGAAAATAAAAAAGGAAGACAAAAGCACACTTTTTCCAACATTAGTACTAAAAAAGGGTTAGTTTTATGCCACAATTGATGTAATTTATATGTTGCATTTTGCACACATCAAATACCCCCACACTTGAATCTTTGCTTGTCCTCAAGCAAAACTCTTTATAATGTGGCTTTACACTCCCAAATGGAATGGGTAGAAGAGAAAGTTTTTGGGCTTGTCATAGAGTGTCGGGATTTCCAAGATTCTTTATTTAGTTTTATTTTTATTTATTTACAATCCTATTCGTCATGATTTATTTAAAACTTTTCATAAGATAAATTACTTATTAGGGCATAACATGCCTCTTTAAAATTTCATTTATATACAAGTTCACATACCTCACGGGGGATCACTCAACACTCGGCCGAAGATGTATTTTAGTGAATCACTCGAGAGTGGCATGGAACTTACTCCTACCATATGCTTGCCAAGCAATCAATCCTCCTCCTTTTTAACTATATACCTTTGTAAATATCAAGAGGGATTTTGGGTGAAGGGTTAGGCTTGGGTTAAAGGTAGGTGGTTGGGTTAGTGGTTAGTAGTTAGTAGAAAGGGCGAAAAAGCGTAACAAGCGTCGGTTTTCGTAAGACTTTTTATTTTTGTAACTTTTATTTTGATGAAGCTATTATTCAAACAAAGTTATTTTTTTATAAACTTGTTTGTTTATTTTCTTTTGCTTCATCATCAACACAATTTTTTTTTGAAAAGTCATACAAAAAACCGAGCTAGTTACTAAAACAAAGGGTTAAAAATGAAAAAGGTTTTGGTGGGTGAAAGGGTGTTTGGTTTGGGTTATGAAATGAAAATGTTTAGGCTCAAAGGAGTTAACTAGGGGGATTTTGGGTAGGTGGTAAAAAAAAAAGAAAAATAATGGTGTAGAAATAAAAAGGGTTAGTCCTAATGCCTCCATCATTTACTTACTCGGGTTTAAGTTGGTAAGGACCGGGAATGTATCGTCATGGCAAGTTCTAGAGTCGTAAGAACCAAGCGGCTATTCACACAAGAAACGAAAAATGAACATTTAATTTAAAGATATGTATTTGTATGCTCAATAAAGGCTCAAAACTCACTTTTGTGGGAATGAATTTTTATGTGATCAAGTATATATAATCAAATTTTAACTAAGTTTGCCATGCATTTTCATAATTTTCTTATGTTGGTTCTTTTTATCACGACGCTATCGGTTGTAAATTTGTAAAAATATAACCTTTTTAGAACTTGAAATTCCCGAAATTAAACCTAGACAAGTAAAAAAAAAATGAAAATTTTTAGGGTGATTAGCGGTTCCAATAAAGTTTTGTATAAGGCTTGTATTTAGGACTTGCAGGATTCAAGGTTTTAGCATCCCCCCCTACACATTTAAATTGCACATTGTCCTCAATGTGTCCCAAAAATAAGTTTTTAGGTTGATTGGATGTGTAAAAAGGTGTAAAAAAGCAAAAAAAATGTGTTACTGGGCGCTGAACACGGCCCCGTGTTCGTTGGACACATCCCCGTGTTCAGGAACCAGTAACTAAAACTTACAGAAGGTGGACACGGGGGCGTGTTGGCTGGGCACGACCCCGTGTCTGTCAAAGTCTGTAGGATTAAAACAAACAGCAGGTTTGGGGGAGTGGGCACGGGGGCGTGTCGGTTGGACACGGCCCCGTGTAGACAATCTGCAAGGTTGAAAAACAGGTTTCTTTCTTCGGTTTTCCTATCCCGGCTTTAGTAGTACTAATGCTTAGTACTCTAAGCCTCGTATGTACCTGCTTAATCAATAAACACTATACCACACCATAGCAAACACCCTATTTTACCAAGTTCAACATCCATGTCAACAAAGTTAAAAGAAAAAGGAAAATAAGTGCAGAAAATTAAAAGAAAGTAAATTGTTCAACACTTGGCACGCATGCCTTAAAGTGTTCAAGATTAAAGGTTAACCTGGGGAATCACCAACCAACCGCTTCTTCCTTCGCTCCTCCCGCCTAATCCATGTCCTCGTCCTCCTCATCATCATCTCCACCATGGCCAGCCATGTACTCCCGGATATTTCCAATATCATCTTGAATATCGGATATGTTTCTCTTGATCGCCCCAACCCGGTGGTACGTGTTGCTTGCCATATTGTAGGTGTTCCTGGTGCACATGAGGTTTTCCTGCAACAAATCATGTAAACTTTGAAAGTTAGGAAAACCGCCTCCTGAGGAGGAGGATTGGCCCGGATCACCATGGGGCTGATATTGGTACTGATGATGTTGTGGAGCGTGGAGGACAAGTGCTTCTTGCGGGTTCCATGCATGCCCTTGCATCCTTTGGAAGCTAATCGTCTCGTCTTCAGCCTCATAAATTAGGTTCATTGAGCGGCAATTGTGTATATCTACCCTTCCCGACCATGGGCTTCTACCGAATGACCTAGGTATGCGGGTGAAGTGCTTGAAGAGACAGTACACCCCATCCCCCAAAGAAGATAGGGGTTGGTGCGGTAGCAAGGCGGTTATGAGGCATGTTTCGGAGCATGAGGAACGAAACATCAAGGTGCCTGCGGTTATGGATGCAGTGGAGGACAACCAAATCTCTTAACCCAACGACGCCACTGCTATCGTGTCTTTGACTAAGAGAGTAGCCGAGGAGCCTATGCATGTACCGGTAGAGCGGATCCCTCAACTTCGTGCTCTTAGTGCTGCTCGGATTGTAATACCCTTCACCAATCTGAGCCCACACGGTTTGGCGATCGTTTTCATCTATCTCTCGCATCCCTCCAGTATTTTCCTCGTTACCTACATCTTCTTCCGCATACAACCCGACAATCGACCCAAATTGTGCCATAGAGATCGAATACCTAGTTCCGCCACATCGGAATGCTACCCCATCATTGTCGAATGGGTCGCACCTTGAGTTGAACGTGAAGGTGCTATAGAATTCCAAAGTGCATTCGTGGACGGAACGAAGTCTAGTTGTTAAAGTGACTCTTAATGGCCCTGTGACAAGGTTGTTGAAGCGGTCGAGTTGGTTTACCAATGCTAACAAATCCGTGCATGCTTGCCTTGGGTATTCCTCCGGCCTTGTTTGAAGTATTTCATATCTAGCCCTAGCATCGAGCTCATTTGTGTTAAACCTTGTGAACTTCCTTGCCATCTGAAAGAATACACCAAAAATTAGCACGAAACATTAGAATTTTCAGACAAACTGCAAACAGTGAGCTGGACACGACCCCGTGTTCAGCGGACACGGCCCCGTGTCTAGGTGTCTGTTACACAAAAATTCCATTTTTTGACCCGGTTTCGAAAACTTGAAAATTTTTGGTCCAATAGGTGCGGTTTCCCCCGAAAATGAAACCCCAAGTGCCGTTTTTCCCAAAATAACCCGTTTACCCATTCAATTTTATCTTTTTCGGTTCAAAAACAAGGGTTTGAGGTTTTTATGAGAAATCGGGCGAATCTATGAACAATACAAGTGGATTTACTTCCCATAATACTAATCTAACTAAATGCAAACAGATCTAAACAAAAATTTGAGGTTCGATCCGGATGAACTTCAAGAACCCTAGATTTTCCCCAAATTTTTGGTGTTTTAACTACATGCAAGTAACTAATCTAATTACTAAAAGTGATAGAATCATACCTTGATGTTGTTAGAACAAGAGGATACGTTGGAAATCTGCGGAAAATCGCCTGGAACCAGAGTGTTTTCGGGGAAACGGGGCGTGTGGAATGAAGTAACTGTTATGAAAAAGGGGATATACCCCGACAGTTGTGCGGACACGGCCTCGTGCCGAGCAAAGTTTTGAAATTTTTTTTTAGTGCTCGTGTGAGTGCCCTTGTTTCCCCAAAACTTGGTTAGAAGACTTACCGATTTAGTTGTCATCCCGTTTGTTCATAACTTACCAAGTATAATGTTCATCCTTCGACCGTTTGAAGCGAGATCTCCTCCTCTTCATCCTCAATGAATCATTGATAGAGTTTCAGCCATTGGCCATTGACTTTGAATGGAGGCCTATTCCGAGATTTAATTTCTACTGCACCGTGTGGGAAAATATGGGTGATGGAAAAAGGTCCTGACCACCTAGACTTTAATTTACCAGGAAATAATCGAAGTCGTGAATTAAACAAAAGAACTAGATCTCCTACTCGAAATTCATTAGGTTTAATATGTTTGTCATGCAAAATTTTCATTATTTCCTTATAAATTTCGGAGTTTGAGTATGCATAATTCCTAAGTTCGTCTAATTCATTTAATTGACAAAATCGATTTTTACCAGCAAATTCTAAATCTAAGTTTACATTTTTGATTGCCTAGTAGTCTTTGTGTGCAATTTCTACAGGCAAGTGACAACTTTTTCCGTAGACGAGCTTATATGGGGTTGTACCTATTGTTGTTTTATAAGCAGTTCGAAAAGCCCATAAAGCATCATCTAATTTATCTGCCCATTCCTTTTTATTTAACCCTACGGTTTTTTCGAGAATTCGTTTTAAACCTCTATTAGTCACTTTGGCTTGTCCGTTTGTTTGAGGGTGATATGCTGTTGAGACCCGGTGATAGACCCCATATCTTGTTAAAAAATTTTCGAGTTGATGGTTGCAAAAATGGGTGCCTCTATCACTTATTAATGCTTTAGGTGTGCCAAAACGAGAGAATAATTTTTTCAGAAATCTTACCACAACTCTTCCATCATTTATTGGAAGTGCCTCGGCCTCGGCCCATTTAGACAAGTAGTCTACTGCCACAAGTATATATTTGTTTCCTTTTGAGGGTGGGAAATGTCCCATAAAGTCGAGTCCCCACACATCAAAAATTTCACAAACAAGAATGCCATTTTGTGGCATTTCGTTTTTGGAAGAAATATTACCTGTTCTTTAGCAAGTATCACATGTCTTGACAAGACTTTGGGCGTCTTTGTAAATGGTCGGCCAATAAAATCCTGAATCAAATACCTTTTGTGCGGTACTAGCGACACCATGATGCCCTCCGTATGGACCTTCATGACAATGGTGGAGAATTCTTCGTGCTTCGCTACCATGGACGCATCGTCGGATGAGTTGGTCGGCACACATTTTGAAAAGATATGGGTCTTCCCAAAAATAGTGTTTCACATTAGCAAAGAACTTTTTCCTTTGATGATGTGGCCAACCTTTTGCGACTATACCGCTAGCTAGGTAGTTAGCATAGTCGGCGTACCATGGTTCTTCCTTGTATTCCACCATTTCTAGGGACTCTGTTGGAAATTTTTCGTTGATTTGCTCGTCCCTGGTTGCCTCCAAAGCTGGGTCTTCTATGTAACACCTGTGCCTCCACGGCCATCAAACAAATACCGAACCAATGAAATATTATATTTCATACTTGGGATTTGTAAAAATATGTGTATCATTTGCACATATCAATTCTCGTTCAATTTCAAACTCTAAATCGCTTTCTGGAAGGTTATACGCGCACCGATGCGTAAATATAACCAGTTTAATGCAACAAACAGTCCGGAATAGTGACATAGGCTTAACATACCTTAAATAACCTTTACTTAACTTAGAAATAAGTTTTGAAGGCTTTGGTATGGCAAAATCAAGTTAAATCGCTTACAGGGACTAAAGTTGACAAACTACGAAAGTATGCCAATTTGAACTGTAACAGACATTCCGGAACATGACCATAAGTTAAACACACCATAAATATCCTTTACATAGCTTAGAAATAGGCTTTAAGGGGTTCGGTGTGCTAAAATAAAATTTTGGCTCATTCAGGGACTAAAAGTGTCAAAAAGTGCACAAGTTTGCATTTTCGCGCACAACTTACGTTCTGAATACATCTGGACATCCAAAAATTTATGTAAGCACTAAAACATTTTATTTTAGTGTTTGGCTTGCCAAAAATCCATTCGTCGCGTCATTTGGATCGTTTTTCGCGCTTATGCGCATTCCGTCGTAATTAAGCGAACATCGCGTTCGTACGACCAAACGAACCATCACCCGACATATTTTTGAGCATGTTTCATGTCCACAATGTTTAGGCATCATTTTAGGGCCTTAAAGTTGGCTTTACGGGCCTTAGAAGTGCCGGAAATGGGGTTAAACACGTGCAGGGACTGAAACTGTCAAAACTGAAACATGTTTGCTGATCAGAAGTCTCAGGCGGCCCGCCTGAGTTTTCCCTGATCCTAAAGCGGGCCGCGTCTGCCTGTCTGATCAGATAACAACGAACAGTCAGCGTGTTCCAGCTGTTTTAACCACAACCACACCTTTCCCACTTGCATATTCAGCTGATAAGGATGGCATTTAGGCACCATAACTTTCCGACACTTGTACGGTTACGATTAAAGCACGATATTTGACAAACGATCTTAACGGTTACCCGAAAACTATAAATACCCCACCCCCCATTACTCCAAAACCACTAGAATCTGATCTAAGTGACTCTAAGTTGGAACCATTGTTTCATACCTGAGTTATTAAGATCTAGATTAGCATTCGGGGACCCTTCGTAAGTATTCTTTCGTTCTTTTCCTTATTTTACTGCTTTTCGAGTCAGAAAGTCAAACTTTGTTTGACTTTCAACGTTGACCAGTAATGGTCAATGCAAAGTTCGTTTGAACTTCGCAATGTGAGTGTAATCACGTTGGTCATAGTCCCTTGGGACTATGCCCACTGATTTCCACGTTGTCTAGGGTCGTAGGGTAGGCGATCTAATAAATCTCCTATACCTTCGAACCCGACCCAGTTTGGTCGATCATTAGGATCCGACCAAATACATTAGGTGACCATAGTAGGTAGGGAATAACCTTCCGAGGTTATACCCTATGGTCACATCGTTTAAGTAGTTGTATGATAGGTAGTTTATATGCCTTAGGTAAATTACCAGAATACCCTTTTCATGTATAATTGGTAATTAAGCATATGTAACCTAAACCTTTGTCACATAACTGATTATGTAACATGTTTAGGCATATAACACTTGTCATAGAGCTAGTTAGGTGGTCCGAACGCGTTTCACGCGAACGACACGTTAAAGTAGCATAAGCTACCTAAACGGGTCGTAATGGGTCGTAGACACTTAGGTTAAGTTTCATTTAGTATGTAGGCTTTGTTAAACCATATCATATGAGTTCCTACACTCATTTGGTTTACAAACCCTAATACTACCCAATCTTCCGATTTAGGTCTGGTTAATTAACATAGTTACCTATATTAGGTGCCGTTTGATTTCCGTGATCTCTAGCATTGTTTGGTTGTTACTCAAGGACTACTGAGCAATCTCAAGTGAGTACATAGACCCCTCTTTTACTGTTTTTCAAACTGTTTTGGGGTGGAACACATGTGCCTACTTGTTACATTCATGCTTTCCTATTTTCACATCATATATCTGCTATGTTTGCTAGTACATTATAGTACATGATTTCATTGTTTTTATGCTAGGTGTGCCCTTTGTGTGCATTACTTAGTACATCGTTTTACATGACATTTTATGCTAGGTATGCCCATTGTGTGATTACTTAGTACATTGTTTTACATCACATCACATCACATGCTATGTATGTTCAGTTGTTGCATACTTAGTACATATTCATTTCATCACATGCTTACATTTTGGTATGACATTTGGTTTGTTTAAATGGGACAATACATTCATTAACATTAGCTACGCCGTTCGTTAGTAGGTAGTGGTACCATAGGAATTGACAACTCCCGTTCCGGACATCCCAGGGAAAGGGGACAGAAAGGAATGACCGAATTCGATGATATTTACACAGATAATCCTTTAATTTGTTTAAGGGTTTATCACCTCAGTCGCAAGGCTTGGATGTATGCATTATAACAACACCGCATAAATGTTCATATTCAGTATAGCATGCATTTACACAAGACATAATATTGATTTAAACACAGTTTTACTTCAATACTTTGCTTTTGTACATATGGTTTAGTTGAGACATTTCACTAGCCATACATGACATTTTGACATAGACATTTGACATAGACATTTCGACATAGACATTTTAACATGATTTACATTGATCATGCATTTACACATTACATGATTTACATTGATCATGCATTTACACATTACATGATTTACATTGATCATGCATTTACACATTACATGATTTACATTGATCATGCATTTACACATTACATGATTTACATTGATCATGCATTTACACAAAACATAACGTTGATTTAAACTAAGTTTTACTTCAATACTTTGTTTTTGTGCATTTCACCTATGGTTTAGTTGATGCGTTTTCACTAGCCATACATATCATTTAGGTTACACATTACATGATTTACATTGATCATGCATTTTGACATATTATTCAATACATTTGACAAATTCATTTATACATGGACAATCTACATTGTTGGTTTGGTTTGATTAAGTGATTAAGTAACGATGCGTGTGTAATATGATACAAGCATGGTGGATACGCCGCTGGTACTTCCTATATATAAGTGTTTGTATGGTATTACATATCGTAGCGTTATTTGAATCATTTCAATTTGAGATATATAACATTTTATACAAATAACATACTTTTCACAAGACATTGTTTTACAAACAACTTATCTTATACAAACTCATTTTACATGGTTATTCATTTAACCTGACATTTATTTATACATATCATCTGATCTTATCGTTTTTCAAATGATTTACAAAACAAAGCAAATAACAAGGTTCATGACTAAACATTTTCTCAAACATAAGTCATGAAACCTATTTTTCACAAAACCTATGTATCTCACCGGCATTTTTATGCTGACGTACCATATTTTCACATGTGTTTTTCAGGAGCTGTTGCATAAGATGATCAAGATACACTTAGGCGGACATGGGCCTTAGTGACAATAAAAGATGCAGACTAGTTAATTATGTTGTATTTCCATGTTTGTTTAGACATTGTAACACTTCTAATGAATAAAACGAAACTTTAATTTCCATGGTTGTGAAACATTAATTCTGTTACAACACTCCCCGATGTTTCCGCCACGTTTTGTATGTTCTATGTGGTCGGGGTGTGACATTCTAAGCGCGAAAGATGATCTGCTGTGGTATTTTCTGCTCCTCTTTTGTCTTTGATTTCAATATCAAATTCTTGGAGGAGTAGAATCCACCGAATCAACCGTGGTTTTGCGTCCTGCTTTTTGAAGAGATATCGAATGGCTGCATGATCTGTATAGACTATAGTTTTAGAAAGAACAAGATAAGAACGAAATTTATCAAAAGAAAATACCACAGCTAGTAATTCTTTTTCAGTTTTTGTGTAATTTTCTTGTGCATCATTAAGTGTTTTACTAGCATAATAAATTGGGTGGAAATGCTTTTCCTTTCTTTGTCCCAAGACAGCTCCAACCGCAAAGTCACTCGCATCACACATGATTTCGAAAGGAAATTTCCAATCAGGCGCTATCATGATAGGTGCATTGACTAACATTTCTTTTAGGGTTAGAAATGCTTGATTGCAATCCTTGTCAAAGATGAAAGGAGCATCTTTTTCAAGTAATTTTGTTAGAGGCCTTGAGATTTTAGAAAAGTCTTTGATAAACCTCCTATAAAATCCGGCATGCCCTAGGAAACTTCTGATAGCTCTAACGGAGGATGGGGGGTGGTAATCTAGAAATAGTGTCAATTTTGGCTCTATCCACCTCCATTCCTTCGCTTGAGATTTTGTGACCGAGTACTATTCCTTCTGTTACCATGAAATGACATTTTTCCCAATTAAGGGCGAGGTTAGTTTCCTCACATCGGGATAGCATTCGTTCAAGGTTATCGAGGCATTGGTCGTATGAATCCCCAAAGATAGAAAAGTCGTCCATGAAGACTTCCATTGTCTTTTCTATCATGTCATGGAAGATAGCTACCATGCAATGTTGGAATGTTGCGGGGGCATTACATAGACCAAACGGCATGCGTCGATAAGCAAAAGTTCCACAGGGACATGTGAAAGTTGTCTTTTCTTGGTCTTCGGGTGATATCGGGATTTGAAAGTAACCTGAAAAACCATCCAAGAAACAGTAAAATTTATGACCGGATAATCTTTCTAACATTTGATCAATGAAGGGTAAAGGAAAGTGATATTTTCTTGTTGCTTCATTTAATCATCTATAATCTATACATACTCTCCATCCTGTGACGGTTCTTGTTGGTATTAGTTCATTTTTTTCGTTAGTTATCACCGTCATACCTCCTTTCTTTGGAACTACTTGGACGGGACTTACCCAAAGGCTATCGGAGATAGGATAGATAAGTCCGGCGTCAAGTAATTTGATGACTTCGTTTTTAACCACTTCTTGAACATTTGGATTTACTCGACGTTGTGGTTGTATTACCGATTTGTAGTCATCATTCATTAAAATTTTGTGTGTACACATGGAATGACTTATTCCTTTAATGTCTACAAGTTTCCAAGCGATCGCATTTTTATGTTTTTTCAAAAGACTAATTAATTTTTCTTTTTCTAAACTATCTAATTTAGACGAAATAATTACAGGTAATTTACCATCTTTGTCTAGAAAAGCATATTCCAAACCTTTTGGGAGTTCTTTGAGCTCAAGTGGTGGGTCTTTAGGATACTCCTTATTTGGTTGCTCATTTTGATCAAGAACTTTAAAAGTTTGTTCTATGGCGACCTCTTCTTCAACAAAGTGGTCAATCTTTTCACTTGTATCGGGTGGTTCATCTTCATCTTCAATTAGGGGGTCATTATTGCCGAATGGATATTTCATTGACCGCTCAAGATCGACACTTCTTTTAAATGCCCCTAATTGAAGAGGTAGATTGTTGAACTTCCGGTTTTTCAAAGCTTCGTGAGTTTTTACAAATGGTCGTCCCAACACTAGAGGAGCGTCATCGAGGATGACAAAGTCGGTGGGAACTACCATTTGATTTGTTTGAACCAAGACATCCTCAACTATACCGATTGATTTTATTACTTTCCGATTGGATAGAAAAATGGGTATTTGAAGTGGAGATAAATCACTAATACTTAATTTTTCAAAAATGTAGTTAGGCATTATGTTAACACAAAGATCTTTATCAATTGTGACATTACTAATAAACGAATTTTGAAAGAAACATGGAACCAGTGTAATGTTAATTTCAAATGGGTCTTCTTTTATTAGCGAGGTTTGATCATTAGTTAACTTAACACTTACCGTTTCGTCAATTTTAGTGTTAGTGTTTAACTCTTTTAAAAACTTAGCATGAGTGGGTACTAAACAATGATTTTCAAAAGAAGGTGACAAGAGATTAATTTCTTCAAAATTAGACTCTTCTTGAATTTTAACGTTGTCGGACTCACCTTTTTTGTTGTTTAACTCATGTGTCGGTTTTTCACTTATTTGTTCTTCCATTTTTACACTTTCAGTTATCTCTTCTTTATTTAATTCTTCTCTTACGCGGGACTCCTCTTCCCTTGCGCGAGATTCTTTTATATAGCGATCGATAACTCTAAGGTGTTCTAATATCCTATCGGTCACTTCGGTTATAGAAAAAGAATCGGGATTTTCAAAGCTCGAATCCGGTTGTTCGATCCTTTGTTCCTCATAATACCCATATGAAGTAGATGGTTCACACCATTGTTCTTCATTGTGAGCATATGATGGATAAGGTTCGTAATTTTGTTCTTCATAATACTCATATGAGGTGGGTTGTTCACGCCATGATTCCTCATAATAAGCATACGAAGGTGGTGGCTCATATCTTGGTTCCTCAAAGTATGAGTATGGAGGCTCATACCTTGGTTCATCAAAATATGAGTATGAGGGAGGAGGTTCATACCTTTGGTCTTCATAGGATGTGTATGAAGTTGATGGCTCGTACCTGGGTTCCTCATAGTAGGTGTATGAATTGGATGGTTGATATGAGTGACAATATTGAACCGAGTGTGGGTTACTACAATTAGTGCAATAATTACTCCTATAATCATCCTCCTCATAGGTGTAGCTGTAACCTCCTGAGTATTGATCCATAAGAATCACTCAGCAGACCACAACCAAGTCCCGAGATCAGAAAACAAAAATAAAAACGGAAACAGAGGCTGGACACGGCCCCGTGTTCAGTGGACACGACCCCGTGTACAGAATTTGTATCTGGGCGTTTTAATTAAATTTACTGATTTCGTTGAGCACGGGGCGTGTTCAGTGAGCACGGCCCATGTTCAAGCTACTGTTACTGGGTGTTTTATGAAAAATGTGCAGCACAGCCCCGTGTTCAGTGAGCACGGCCCGTGTTCAGGTTACTGTAAATGCAAAACTAAACTAAAATGCAGAAAAATGTGCGCGCGTTTTGAAAAAAATTGAAAAAAATGATTAGGCCGTCGATTTTAAGCTTTCTTAAAATCCTTGTGTCCCCGGCAACGGCGCCAAAAACTTGATGTGCGTGAGTGCTATTAGTTTTTAATGTATATGTTAAGCCCTTTTTAACACTTTTTAGCCAAGTTTTAAATTTATAAAACACGATATTTACTAACACTAAACACACATATGGGCAAGTGCACCCATCGTGAGCGTAGTATAGTGTTGGTAAGATACCGAGGTCGTCCAAGGACACAAGAGCTTTTAGTACCGGTTTATCCTCAACGTCTAATCAATTCAAAAATTTAGAAAAATGTTTTAAACTAGAAAAAAAATAAAAACTAACTAAGATGCTGAAAATAAAAATAAAAACAGATAGACAAGATGAATCACTTGGTTCCGACTCGTGTATAGTGTAACCTTTGATTATTTCCGCACTTTTGCACTTATTTATGAGATTATCTTAGTTATTGTAGTAGGCCCCTCTTTTGAAGGTGACGTTACCCTCAACCCAGTAGTTTGAGTCAGCAAGGATACAATCCTAAAGGGTCGGATTATTGAAAGATAATTAATTAAGTTATTAATGCAAATTATGGTAGGCCCTTCTTTTGAAGGTGATGTTACCCTCGGCTAAGTAGTCCGAGTCAGCAAGGATACAGTCCTAAGTAGCCGGGTTATAGTATTAATAGTAGTTTAACTTATGAGGGGATCAAAGAGTTTAAACCCCCGCCATCCAATACCGTTAAGTATTGAAGGAGGTCCTACTAAATTTGACCCGGGTCCCTTGCAGGATCTCTGAACGCTGAACAACGGCAAGACTCTTACCAAACCGTTCCCTTAACCCCCGACCAGGTAGCCAACATACCTCCATATAGACCGTGGAGATATGAATGGTGAAAATCTTTTATTTTATATAGACAGTAAAATAATGCCAAGACACCACAGACAAACGATAAGGAAGAATCACCTTCAACATAAGAAACTAGTTATTAAAGTCATTAATACAAAACCAAGTAAAAAGTGCGAAAAGATTAAAAATAAAAAGTATTACACTAGACACGTGTCTTCACCAAGTGATGTAAGAGACTTAGGCAAACATGGCCTTGATTGTCAAGAACTCTTACGATCAATCTTGGATCCCGAGACGACTCACACACTCTATGATGGACAATGGATGATGGTGGTGGATGATGGTGTTATGGTGGTGGTGGGTGAAGTGTGAGAGAGGTGGTGTGCCAAGGGATGGTTTGAGCTTGAGCCAAGCACTCCTATTTATAGGCTGAACAGAAGCTCGGGCACGGCCCCGTGTCCAGTGGGCACGGCCCTATGTCCACATCCTCTCTTTCTTCATTTAATGCAGCTTGTCTTTATTAGTTGACCACGCCCCCGTGTCCGCTGAGCACGACCCCGTGTGCAGAAGAATATTTGTACTATGAAGATTTGCCTGGATTATGCGAATCTTATAGTTGACCACGACCCCGTGTCCGCTGAGCATGGCCCCGTGTCCGCTGAGCACGGCCCCATGTCCGCTGAGCACGGCCCCGTGGTGGGCAATAGAAGCTTCTACCACTTTGTCTTTTCTGCTGACACTTGGGCACGCCCCCATGCTGGCTGAGCACGGGGCGTGTTCAGTCTTCTGTCTTCTTGTTTTGCTTGGGAAGATGCTGTCGTGGGGTCGGGCATGTCACGTTTGTTCCTTTTCTTGTATTTATGTTAGATTTTGCTGTCTTTTTGCTTCTTTTGTTAATTTGAGCTCATTTAATCCTGAAAATAAAAAAGGAAGACAAAAGCACACTTTTTCCAACATTAGTACTAAAAAGGTTAGTTTTATGCCACAATTGATGTAATTTATATGTTGCATTTTGCACACATCACATACAATATCCTTGATCAATACAATATGAAGCCGAATCCTTCAAAATGCCACTTTGGTGTCAAAGCTGGGAAGTTCCTGGGCTACATGGTAACCAAAAGAGGGATTGAAGCTAGCCCTGAGCAGATAAAGGCGATTGTAAACATAAAATCTCATACAGTGCAAAGGATGTCCAGAGGCTAACATGAAGGATTACAGCCTTAAACAGGTTCATTTCAAAGTCCTCATAAAAGGGTAAGGGTTTTTATGACATTCTGAGGAAGAATTAAAAATTTGAGTGGACTGAGAAGCATGAAGCTGCACTCAAGGTTCTCAAGGATTATCTATCCACATCACCAGCCTTGATGAAACCAGAAGATGGTGAGCCATTATCCTTATACTTAGTTGTTTCAAGTAAAGTAGTAAGTGCAGTGTTAGTTAAAGATCATGAAGGCCAACAGCATCCTGTATATTATGTAAGTAAAAGCCTTCTTGATGCTGAAGACATGTATTCTCATTTAGAGAAATTAATTCTTGCATTAATCATGGCTTCCAATAAACTTAGACATTATGTTGAAACTCATACTATTATTGTGAAAACTAATTTTCCCATTAAGAATGTTCTTAGGAAACCTGAAATGTTAGGAAGTATGGCAAAATGGGCAGTTAAGCTTAGTGCATATGATATAAAATATGAACCAAGGACGACTATCAAGTCTCAAGATTTGGCTGACTTTGTGGCTGATTTCAGTAGTGATCTACAAAGGGAAGTTGATATAGAGGTTCAACAACTTGAAGAGACCAAGGATCCTTGGACACTCTTCACAGATGGAGCCTCAAATGTCAAAGGAACTGGATTAGGGATACTACTAAAATCACCACAGGGGGACATAATACCCTAGTCCATTGCCTGTGAATTTCAAACCATTAACAATGAAGCAGAATATGAAGCTTTAATAGCAGGTTTGCAATTAGCTAAACAAATGAGGATCAGGTATCTTCAAGTGTACATATGGGCAGATGCCTTGGCAAAGTTAGGATCATCCTTGAAAATACCAGAAGATATGTGGATACATATCATTCACATTCTCTTTCCTGCAATTGAGGAGAATGAAGCAATGTGGGTAGTAGAGGATACTGTAATTGTACCCAGTGATGGGCAGTCAGATTCAGGATCATGGATCCTTCCAATTATGAAGTTTATCCAGAGCGGGGAAATTCCTACATAGGAGAATCCTAGAGCCTTCAGGGATTAAATAACACTTTGTATAAAAGATCTCTTACAGGTCCCTATTTGTGGTGTATTGAGGATCCAGAAATTCAAGAGGTCTTAAAGGATTTCCATGAAGGAGACTGTGGAAATCATACTGGGGGCAGAGCATTATTCTCAAGGATCCTTAGAATAGGTTACTATTGGCCCACAATGAAGAAGGATGCAGTAGACTATGCAAGAAAATGTGATACTTGCCAAAGATATAACAACATCCTACATCAGCCAGCAGAGCCTTTATATCCAATAATTTCTTCTTGGCCATTCATGAAATCGGGAATGGATATAGTAGGCAAACTCCCAAAGGCACCAGGTGGAAAGTATTTATGCTAGCTATGACCAACTACTTCTCCAAATGGATAGAAGCAGAAGCTTTTGCTCAAGTCAGAGAAAAGGACGTCATATCCTTTGTTGAAAGAAACATTATTACTAGATTTGGAATTCCTTCTAAAATTATATGTGATAATGGATCCCAATTTATTGGGAATAGAACCACTAACTTTTGTGACAACTGGGGGATTAAGATGATTACATCTACACCAGTCCACCCACAAGCTAATGGCCAAATAGAATCAAGCAACAAGATCATCATCAACAACATGAAGAAGAAATTAGGATCCAAGAAAGGAAAGTGGGCTGAAGAGCTGCCATATGTCTTTTGGGCAGATATGATAACTTCAAAGAATGCCATAGGTTAGAATCCATTCTCCCTAGTCTTTGGAACTGAGGCAGTGATCCCTACAGAGATGGTGGTTCCTACAGCCAGAACAAGCATCTGTGATCCTCAGACAAATGCTGAAAATCTGGCTTAAGACCTAGATACAGTGGATGAGCTCAGAAACTTGGCAAGGATAAGGATGACTAGTTATCAACAAAGGATGGCTGGGCATACAACAAAAACGTCAAGATCATGAGATTTCAAGTTGGTGACTTGGTGTTAAGGAAAGCATTTCAAAAGACTACAAACCTAGTTGATGGTAAATTGGCACCTAAGTGGGAAGGCCCCTATTTGATAGAAGTAGAGGCTGGAAAGGGGGTATACCACCTACTAACCATGGAAGGTGATCTCTTAACAAGGGAATGGAATGCTATCCATATTAAGAAATACTTTATGTAATAAGGATCAATGATCCTTAAAGGCTTCAGTATTCTGACATTGGACCAAGGATCGTAAAAGGATATATGATCCTTACTTCGGTAACCTTTACTTCAATTTCCATTTACGTTACATACTTTATTTGTTACTAGAGAAGGATGTTAGATACTTAACATCCAATTTCAAAAAGTTTTAAGCTTTTGCGAAATTTATGACATCATTAATAAAGGATTAAGGGGTTGGCCACCTCTCTCCCACATTTAAGCTATCTTATACCTTCTAAGGTTTAAAGGTTTTCACCTTTCACACAAATTGGGTTTTGACATCCCGCCAGTAGCGCATGTTTATCCAAGTATGGTTCGAGGAAATGGGACTAGTACACGCTTAGTGGCTGACAATTTCATTGATTTTGGCCATATGTAGGATCTCAAGTATAATGGTAGACGTACCATACATCTGTTATCCCAAGTTTTCTAACGTTTTCACATTAGCTAAGGTTTTGGCATTTTCATGTCACTTATGTTGGGCTTGTCCCTAGTTTGGGCCTGACCCCAGTATTTTTGGGCTTGTCCCCAACTTATTTGGGCTTGTCCCCAGTTTGTTTGGTTTAGTCCCAAGTTTATCTTGACAGGTTCTTGAAGCTTTAAGGGTTCCAAGTTCTATCAAACAAGGATCATGGATACTTACAATCTAACTAATTTCAGTGGTCTGTTTATACTATGGTAAATCTCAAGGATATAGAATCCTAACTTGGATTCTTTGGTATGTTTAAGTTTAGTTTTATTTTATTGACTACACCATAGACCTTTTAACTAAGGATATATGATTCATATTCATATATGCAATCAAGTTTTCTATAAAACTTGTTATTGTCAGATTTTTAACAACCTAAAATTTTCTAAGTCTTTATAAAGAAAAACTAATGATCTTCACAAACAATCTATTTGAATATGGAAACATAAGCATATCAAGTCAAAACTTTAAAGACAAATGTACAACACTAGGCATAGTCAAAAGATTAATATTATTAAAACCCATTAATATTTATCAAAAGTGCCCAACCTGGATTTCACTAGCAAAAACGTGGACCATCCACCCAGGCCGGACCGGGTTACCTAACGCTTAAGGGTTTTGTTCAGAAATTTAAAGTGCAGGAAATTAAAGAGCAAGATAAAAAAGGCTTCATCCCCCAAATAGAGGATCCCTCCACCTTTGTCATCCTAGTTAATGTCTGAAGGATCAGTGATCCTTAAACCTAGGACTATTGTTCAAACTAAAAACCCCAAATTATTCAAATAGAAACACCAAAACATGAAAATTAAAAATGGGCTAAGGCCTCCTCTAGGTTATTGATGTGTGCTAAACAAACTGTTAAAATTAACTACTTTAGACTCTCTACGCTAGACACTAAAAAGCTTTAAATCTAGACTCGACCTAAACCACACAATCGGCAAGTGTACCGATCACTGTAGTATGACCTAAGGAAGTCCGGATATCAAAACACGAGACTCAATTAATCACGTTAACTAGACTCTAACAGACGCTGACAGACACGACTTAAACTGTTTAATTGTTTGGGGGGGGGGGGTTACTGAAAATCTAAGGAAATCCATTAAACTAATCTATAAAACTAATTATTAAACTAGAACTAAACTAATACGAAATAAGGCGAAGACTTTTCTTATATGATGACAAGAACCACCTAGACGAGAATCCTGGATTGATTTTAAGAATTTACCAATTAAGTTAACTGCATGATTTATGGAACCGAGATCTTGTGATACTAAACCTATTAAGACACCACCTAAGCCCCTCAACCCTTCTCGAGGTGAAACTTATGGCACTACCTAGGCCGTTAATCCTTCCGGTTATTAGACTTCCTTCCGGTTATCTAATTATTGTGCAAGTACCCTAATGTTGACCTACTCTTTTCCAATTATAGATCTAGGGTAGTTTGGATTTGTTAATTTGACTTGATAGACTAATAAACCGACGGGGAAACTAAGGCAAGACTTTTTCCAAAGACTGTCTAAAGTAATTTGACAGGTAAGACCTACTAATAGCCCCGCACCTTCCAGTTATAAGGACTAGTAGAATACTAAAATCTAGCAAATTACTAACTATCACTTCTAGGGTTTATTGGCCAATTTTCCCTAAAGGTCAAAGACACGAGGTTAAAGATCTAGCATGAACCTATTCCATAGCAGACAATCACCTAGATTCACACGAAGTAATTGATTGTAATGAACCGGATTAAAGTACACATACACACCAAATTAATAAACCAAACTTCTTACTAAACACAATTAATCCATAAAAGACATGCAATTAACGAAAAAGGTTCAAACTTTTTTTCAATCTATTCATCATAGTCTAGGCAGTTTAAACATTTAGCCAAGCATATCAAACAATGAAAACAAAGCAAATATGCTCAAACAAGAATTCATCGTTACAAGTTTCTAAAGAGAAATCAACAAAACAAGGGACTAAAGAACCCGTGCAAGTCTTCAATCTTCGATCCGAAGTCAACCCGATGATTCCATTGATAAATAACGCTCTGATCAGCTCAAAGAATGCTCTGAAAATCGCCTCTTGCTTCCTTAATTCGTAACTAGGGTTTTTTATATGATTTCTTGAGTTTTTATATGAAACCCTAATCAACAGCGAAGAATTGCCGTCATCTGACCCTGTCGCGTGACGGGTAACACCTTAAGCAGTCAAATAAGAGATGTATTTTGCAATACATCAAATATCCCCACACTTACTCTTTTTTCGTTCTCGAAAAAGAATTATGCAACGAAATCAGAGATGTTTAGTTACTCGGGTCAAAAAATTATTTATATTTTGTTAAAATCAAAGCTTGCGTTAGCCGCGATTGCAAATATATTTGTCCCTTTAAACTCAAATCCGATCCTAAGCCCTTATCATGCGAATTTAGTTTAAGTGCGGTCAATCTACCTAGGGTCTCACGCTAGAAGCTACGGTCCACCTAATCCCGCCTCAAGCTTATAGAACAAAAGGAACGATCACTGGACCAATTCCCAACCATTTTATATCAAAACTAAGAGAATTTAAAATCAATTTTTTTTTATTTTTCAGCATTTTTCTTTTCTTTTCTTTCCTTTCCTTTCATTTTTTTTTCTTTTCATGAGCGTAGACGTTGCTTTTACCTAACCCAGAGGCAGTCCGGCTGTAGAGTCGCTATCCCCAACTCGGATTACATAGGCTTCGGCAATGTTTTATTTGCAAGTTCGATTTCACGTTTCCTAGAGGCATTCCGGATTGAAGTCACTATCCCCAACCAAGATTACATTGGCCTACGCTACTTTCATTCAGTTTCTAGCTCATTTTTCTTTCTTCTATTTTTTTCGTGATTACAAATTCTAACGGTTTGAACTTATAACGGTGTTCCTTATACTATTATCGGCAGTTTCAATTTGCCATATTTCCCAGGTGAAAACCCACTAGTAGACCGACAATTAAGGTATATTAAATCAAAGGGACCTAAAACCAAACCCGGGCCTATTCACATATCCCTAACTAGACACAAGTTCGATTTATTTAATCTCATATTATTATTATTATTATTATTATTATTATTATTATTCGAACCCGAATAAAAAATCATCTTTTCTATCATTTTCCGTATTAATTTGCAAACTTCTTTATCCGAAAGACATTTTCTGATTTTTCAATTTTTTTTTCTGATTTTTCAATAATTTTTCTAATTTTTTTTGTGTATTTTTCATATTTATGACTCGACTATTACTACTATTTACATGTATCCCATCCCTACACTTAAAGATTGCATTGTCCCTAATGCAAGAACGGAAATACGACTCAACTAACTACCTAAATACTAAAAACTAAAAACGAACTAAACAAATAAAATAATACAAGAATACTAGGGAAACGACTTAGCTGAATATGTGAGACTGTCAAAGTGTCAGTCGTTTCCACATAAGCCCTCTAGTTCGAAATGCGCTCAGCAAACAACTCCTAATATCGGACACACGAACTAAAGCGGCTACTAAAATCAACCTATCTACATCACAAACACTACCAAAATATCATAATATATATCATCAAAAGTATCAGTTTCAACCAGAAACCATCCAGCAGTGTATATCAACCAACCCCATAACCCTACCAACCTATTTTAAGTATATTAGTACTAACCAAAATACGAGGATGAAAACAATATAAAAGAAAAATAAAACAAAAGATATAGTCTGTCAGTGCTGTTGCATCCTCATCATCCCAACACTAATCATCATGCTCGCTCGCAGCCTCTTCACTGCTCCTCTCTCTACCACTTGCACCTGAGCTACGCTCTCCAAATACATGAAACGGGGGAAGCGGATCAAACCTCTCTCTAGCACAATGTAGGATCGTTTGCTAACCCGAACGAGTCGTTCAGAGGAGTTTTACTCTGTTTCAGGTGCGGAAAACAAGAAACAAAGGTAGAAACAGCTAAATCTTTACTTTAAACACTGATTGTATTAATCTGACGTTGATTACATTCAAACCTCACACCGGCAGCACTTCGGTATGGAATACAAGGCTCTGTTCAACTAACTACTTGATTTCGCTCATAACTGCCTATATATAGGCCCTCTGATTCCGCTCAGAATGACATAATACCAATTGGAGCGGAATTAGAACTTGGTGATTCCGCTCGAAAGTGTCTTCATGTCATTTCGGGCGGAATTAACCTCTGGAGCGAAATCAGCTTGTTAAACACAAAAACTCTCCTACTTTCTCGAATAATGTTCCCTAATCTATACAATCTATCTTAAGACTCGATACAAGACAAAGTTGACAGATGTATGCACCAACAGACTCCCCCTCAGATGTTGACGAGTCTTCAGTGTCGAGTCTGACTGTGTCGTGTCTTTGCATCTTCATCTTCAGTCTTGATCAGTCTCTGGGCTTCATTTTCTCTAGCAGCATCAACAGACTCCCCGTAGCAATGTACTGGCATTTCTTTAGTTCTTCAGCATCATCTGCTTCAGGATCGTGGTCTGGCTTTCACACTTTGTCCATGATCGTTAGCCTGGCTCAAAATTTGTCTACAAAATCGAAACCTGGCTTTCTTTCACACAACTTTGATTCCAGGATCATCATCTGGCTCTTTTCCAGCTCAGGAACTTTAAACCTAACTCATGTTTGACCTGCATAATCTCTACCTCATAATAAATTTCACATATTTAAACATATCAAACATATAGACATGCACCAACACTGACTCTCTCTCAGATCACACAAAGATTTATCAAATAAGATTCTTGATGAACCAATTGTAATATTATATTTTGAAAACATTTTGATCTTAGACTCCCCCTCACCACATAGTCATCATGTTTAGCACTTGGAATTTTTTTAAAATCAGCTCTCCAATATCTGTTGTCGAAAATCTTTTTGATTTTTCAAAATTTATGCTAAAACACACACAAAATCTTTTTGAATTTTTGAATTAAAAGAAATAAAATGCAGTAAAGTAATATTTACAGACACTATTTTTATGAGTTTGTGTAAGAGGATCATATCAGTTTCTGAGACAAGTCACCAACACCATTAAGCTTGATTACATTTTAAGTTCTAAACAATTTACCTAGATTGTCAGTATATTGATCCACTTAAATTTTCACACAAAGTTCAACTGATCCGAGATACGATATTAATGTTTAAGCACTTAAACTTAATCGTGTGTCCCACTATTTGAATATACTCCCGTATCCAGATCCCAATATTCAATCTTACAGGTGAGTATACCTAGATGATATCTGTAAGGGGTTAGGTGCGAAACTGTGAGAGCTCAGGTCAGAACTTCCGTTCAGCAGAGAGATGACGGCTCAACTTTTGGTGTGTCCCCTTTAGAGGATCTTTTTTACAACAGCAATGATTATCAATTTTATTGTTTCATCAATTTGCTGAGGGCGGCGCTATATTTCAAGCATTTGCAAAAAGTATTCTCCGGGGACTAGGCCATTGCTTCCGCAAAATCAGAAGTCCCGGGATAATACCCCAGATATCACTAAGCATAAAGACCTAGTATCTCAGAAAGAGGGACCTTTCAAACAAGATTTCGGGGGTTACCCATATATCCAAGAAGTTGTTCCCCACGATATAAGCAAGTTTGAATTTAGGTTTATATCTCGTTACAATCTACTAAATGTGTAAAAACCTACTGGCACATCCGCAGTGAGATTGTTTATCACATATTTAACTTTCCATTTTTCTAGCATGCCGTGATCCTCCACTGATGTACTATCATTTCCTCTTTTTACGACAAAACTTGGTTTTGAATTTTATCATGTTTTTGTATTTTTCAAATTTTCTAATGTTTTTGAATTTTCAGAAAATTTCTACTCCCCCTAAAATGCAAACACATTTCAGGAAATTTGAAAACAAACTGTACAATAAACTTGACAACTGATATCGAATCGCTTCAATTCGCCATCCACTAGGCATAAACAATCAGAACTCCCCCTTTCACAAAACTATTTTCTCATAATGATTTCAAAACACTTAAGTTTGTTTTAACCAGAATGATTTTTCCGGAAAATAAGTTTTGTTGATTTTACCACTTGTAAAGTTAGGGGTTTGGTTCATCACATTGTCATCAAATACCACTTGTAAATTTGGTCCAATCAAGTTCAACCTAATGACCTTGATTAACCAATTGTAGGAAAAACAAGTACAACTTAATGTCCTTGATTTACCACTTGTAAGTGTAAACCTTCATCAACCAACTTGTAGGAATATCACATCTACATAAACCATTTTACCAATAAAGATGCCGATTCTTGCTTCACACTTACCAACCTGGAAGCTCCGGCAATTCGCATTTATCCTGTAAAAATTCAACTATTTTAAGATTCAATCACAAAAACAATTACTAAGAAAGATGTCGATTCCTGATCCACGATTACAAACTTGGGATCTCCGGCAGAGTCCTTAGACTTTATAGGAAAAGAATTTCCACCCAAGTCTTTTCAGACTTGAGAGTTTTCAATTCTTGCTCAGTAGGGTTATAGGTAGCCTTTTTAGTTGCATAAAAATCTTTAACCTCCTTTGCTTTCCCATTAAGCATTTTTCCAAAAATTTTCTTAACATTCCCATTGAATGTTTTCTCGACATCAAACTCAGTTTTCTCAGAGTAAAACTGATTCGAGATCTCAACCTTACCAACCTTCTGTTTAATCTCTTCAAATTTCAGTGATGGAAACTCATCATCATTCACTGAATCTTTTGCCTAAACCTGTGGCTCTTCTGGCTTTGTGGAACCAGAATCATCGCCGACTTTTACGTCACCCTTCTTGACAACCCACATTTGGTTATCTTTGGATTTCTTTTTGTAAAAATTCTTTTTAGAACATTCACCAACCTCATAAGTTGAATTTTCAAATATTTTTAATTTTTCAGTTGGTGGTTCAACATCAACAACTATTTCTTTCAATTTTTTAGAAACTCCCTGTTTAAACTTAGCATTTTTCGGACAGTTCCATGCAATGTGACCAACTTCATTGCATTTGAAACAGGTTCGAGTCTCTTTTGGATGAAACACTCCAGTTCCATTCCTTTTCTTTTCAGCAAGAAACTCCTGGTTTGATTGTCTCCAGAAAGGTTTCTTCTGTTCCTCCTCAGCACTTCCACCTGAAACAAATTCTGTTTTTGTTTTAGAATTTTTCTCATTTTTATAATTTTCTGGTGGAATAAAACCTAAACCTTTCTTTTTGTAGCTACCATTATGGTTTGGTTTCTTTTGAAAACCAGAACCAGAACTGTAACCCTTTTTCTTGTTTAATCGTTGTTGTACTCTTGAAGTGTATTTTTTAGGTTTTCCAGTAAGATTTAAATCTTTTATTTCAGAAATCTTAATTTCTGTCATTTTGAAAACCTTTTTGATCATTTCAAATCTAACACTTCTTATTGGAAACTCTTTGTCAGAATCATTTAAAGTGTATGCTACTTCAAATGTTTCATCATCAAAATTTGCTTTTGACAACAAAAATTCTTTACTGTATGCCCGTTTAACCGACGACTTTGGACTGTTGACCGACGAACTCGAACCTCCAGACCCAGACTTTGACTCAGACTCCTCATCTGTATCCAACACCTGATCGACCACTTTTTTAATTAACTCAGACTCATGATCAGTATCAGACGATGTGAAAGTAACGTCAATGTTTTCTGGTAAATCATCAATTGTATCGATTTTTAACTTTATATTGACTGCTTTTTCGACTTGCTCCTCATTTGGTTTTCTGGGAGAATAACCTTCCCAGATAGGAGGCGGACACTTGTTATAGCTAGCAGTCGGTTTCTTACCAGTATCCTTCTTCTTTGGCTTCTCATCTTGAAAAGCTTCCATACCTGCAACAGTCGGATAAATTCTATCAATAAGATAATCAGAACTATAATAACTTTGCAATAAGCGTCTGATTCTCTCATTCTCAATTTTCTCCTTCTCCAACTCTTGTTTCAGTGTAGCACATTCTTCGATGTAAAAGTTAATAGCTTTCTGCTTCGTCATCAATGTTGCATTCATCATCGTCAAAGCATTTTCTCTTTCAGAGTTTGTCTTTTGAAGTCCAGTTACTGTTCTGTTCAAAACATCATATGATTCTTTCACGTAGTTAATATTGAACAGTAATTGTTCCTTAATCTTCTCATACTCTGCCAACTTCTCATCTCTAATTACACATTCCTTGCAAGGTTCCAAACACTTCAAGCAAGGCTTGACAACTTCAACAATCTTTTCAACTTCTATAATTTTCTCAGCTTCAGTCACCCTTTCAGTCTCAGCAATTTCCTTAGTAATAACTTTAACTTCTTCATTTTGAACAATCTCATCCTTTTCAGCAACACTTTCAGACTCCATTTTCTTTTGTTCTTTTGCAGCTTGTTTCTCCTTCAGCTTCTCCAAGCGTTCTGAAAAATAAAAATGAAAACTTTCAGGAGAAAGATGAGATTTTGCAACATTAATATGTCTTTCTTCTTCATCATCACTACTGTCATCAGTTGGTGTTTGATCAAACTCTACTGATTTGTCAGGATTATCATCCGAAGAACCAGAATCAACTGGTGTTTGATCAAAAACAACTCCCTTTTCTGAACTTTCATCACTTTGTGAACTTTCATTTGAACTATGTGAGCTTTCTTTAGATGCAACCGAAACTTCTTCTGAACTCTTCACAGTTTCACCAATAGACTTCATCCATGTGGTGAACATATCTGGTTCTTTCACTATTTTAGCAATGAAAGCTTTTAATTCTCCTTTTTCATCAACAAACATATCCCATCTAAATCCTTCAGGAAATTTTCATCATCTTGAAAATTCCAGTTAAAGTTCTCTTGATTTCCCAGACATGCTCTTTTTGAATCCTCGATCACTTTTCTTCCATGAGCCACCTGTGGTTCTTGTAGTTGTTGTTGACCAACTTGCTAATATATGGCTTTCCGGTAGTAGTCATCTTTTCCGAATGGATTCTTCACATCACTTGCCTCTCGATTCTTGCATCCTCTCTTGAAATGACCTTTCTCCCTGCATCGAAAGCAAGTAACTTTAGATTTATCAAAACCTAAAGTAGAAACATGTGCATCAAGAAAGTCATTTCTTCCAGTAATCAGCTTAAACTTTTCAGCTCGTCTAAGAACACTAGCTAGACACCATTTGATGTCCATTAACTCCATCTCTTCAGCGTCTATCTGATCGTAATCCTCCTTTGTGAGCATAGGATTCCCGATCCGCCCAGCAACCAAACCTTCATATGATAGTAGCACAGAACCAAGTAAAGTCATGTGATCTTTCGCAATCTCTTCAGAAAAACTTTGACCATCTGGAAGATTCAAGGCAATATTGCATTGTATCACATAACCACTTCCACTTTTTGTACTTTGAGAACTGAAACTTGAAGTTGGGCTCTTTGGATTAACACTCGGGTATGAAGAGAAACCATTACTGCTTTTAGGACTTTGATCAACATTTTCAGTAGAATCTCCTGCACTAAATGCAGTTTGTATCTTTGGGCTTCTTTCAACTTCTGGAACACTGCCTTTGTAATACATTTTTACATCCTGTTGACCACTCGGACTATTCATCCTTGCAATCTTTTGTTGTTCCAAATCCTGACTTTCAATCTTCTCAATGAACTGAGAAATAGTCAATCCATCATAAACACCAGTATTCTTTAGAATCATCAAATATGTACCCCACTCCTTTTGCGGTAGAGCATCGGCTAATTTGTCTACCCACTCTTCAGGCTCTTTTGTAATACTCAGCATCGACATGGTTCGCACTACGTGGCAGTAACGTTCAATCAACTTTTTCGTATCTTCTCCTGGTAAACTACTGAACAGATCAAACTCTTTCTTGAGTAGTGCTTTCTTGCTCTTGATCATGTTCTCACTACCTTCAAACTTAACTCGAAGAGCATCCCAGATTGATTTTGACGTCTTATCATGTTGTAGTAACACAAAAATATATTCTTTGATAGCTTGTTGAAGCAAACTTATCATCATCTTTTCAGCACGATACATATCTCGTTCTTGATCACTAAACTCAGAAATTGTTTTCACAACTTGCAAATCAGTACGTGGTAAAACATATTTCTTCAGAATACACTCCCATGATCTCAAGTGATTTGCCTGGACCCAATTTTCGAATCTGTCTTTCCACCCATAGTAATCTTCGATACTCATCAGTTTCGGAGGCTTTTGTAACGTTCCGGTCTCGTTTTCCAAATTCATGTTCTGAGCAATGGAAGCCAGAGTAGTCGAAGATGAAGCGAACGCGTTGTAAAACTCTTCACTCATGATGACGTATCACGATTTTCAAAAACAGTTGGTTTCGAGTGAAATAAACTAGTATCAGTTTCGAGCGAAATAGCAAACAATACTTCTCGAGCGAAATCAATAAGTGCTGTTTGGAGCGAAATTAGAAGTTTAGTACTCTGGAGCGAAATAAAAAATATCTAGGAGCGAAATCTCTGATTTGATGAACTGGAGCGGAATCAGAAAGATTTTCTGGAGCGAAATCAGGATGTTTGTTACTCTGGAGCGAAATCAGATAATACTTAGGAGCGAAATCAGATTTCTCGAGGGAAATCAGAAATGTTCTCTTCGAGCGAAATCAGTTCGGGATCCATTTTGGTCCATTTTTAGTCCGTATTTTAACATGAAACTTTCAAGGGTTTGTCTATGTCCAATATTAAACAGTCTGTGAAAATTTGAAAGAATTTTGACCGGTAAATCTCGTTTTGATGAAGAAAGAAGGTGTAGAAGTAAGAATTATCGATAAAATCCAGCTAATCTCTGCAGAACTCCTCCTCCTTAGCTCTGATACCACTTGTAGGATCGTTTGCTGACCCGAATGAGTCGTTCAGAGGAGTTTTACTCTGTTTCAGGTGCGGAAAACAAGAAACAAAGGTAGATACAGCTAAATCTTCACTTTAAACACTGATTGTATTAATCTGACGTTGATTACATTCAAACCTCACACCGGCAGCACTTCGGTATGGAATACACGGCTCTGTTCAACTAACTACTTGATTTCGCTCATAACTGCCTATATATGGGCCCTCTAATTCCGCTCAGAATGACATAATACCAATTGGAGAGGAATTAGAACTTGGTGATTCGAATCGAAAGTGTCTTCATGTCATTTCGGGCGGAATTAACCTCTGGAGCGAAATCAGCTTGTTAAACACAAAAACTCTCCTACTTTCTCGAATAATGTGCCCTAATCTATACAATCTATCTTAAGACTCGATACAAGACAAAGTTGACAGATGTATGCACCAACACACCAGCCGAGCCACCCTGCTGTCTCGGCTAAAAGAAGTCTGGAATCCCCATACTATGCCTGCTCATAATGTACCGGAGGGCCTCCTCCTGCCTCTCCTGTCCTGTCTTGAATCTGATGCTCCAACCTGTCGAATCTCTGCTCCACATAGCCAGAGAACGACTCTGCATGTCGAATCTATGCGGGTACTGCGGCGCTGGCCGCTCATGTCGATGTGGTGGCCGCTGTCGGTGTGTAGGGTCAATCTGCATCATCACATCCTCAGCTGGATGTCCCTCTGGCAGCTGCACCTGCGGGCCTTGCCTAATCGACTCCCAGCCGATAGGCTCAGTGTAGGACACTATCCCTGCCTACTGTAACTCCCTCAAACCAACATCATTGTCTTCGGCCCCTCATGTAGAAATCTGGGGATATGCTTGTTAAACACCCCCAAATTCGATGCAATACGAGTAATATAGGGGCCCATATCCAATGCAGCTCTGTGACCACCTCGACGCCCCCTGCTGAATGAATCCGCTAACACCATAGCCAAGTTCATCTCCCGGTTCTTCACCCGACACACGAGAATGAACAAATCAATCCAAATTGCTTTATTTTCACCCAATTTCCGCCTCACCAATGTAGTCAAAAATATCTTCAGAACATACCGATATATAGGATTACGAACCGAAGTAATCAGGTTCGTAACCGCAAATGGGTGGTCGGAAACCGTCCTCCAGAAATGATGTAACTCAGCTGATCCAACACTGTGCTCCCTATCAGTGGTGTATGCACCTCTCAAACTAGTCACAAACCCTGGCTGCTTCACTTCCTCCTCCGTGTAAAAACCCGAAACAATAGCAAACCTCGCTATATTCATCTCGAATACTTGCCTCCCAAGACTAAAAGACACAGCTTTGTCATCTTCAAACTTTCCTTCTTTGTGTTTCCATGTGTTGTGGAACTCCAGTACCAACTCCTCATACTGTTCTACACCACAATCTAACATCTCAATCAGCCTTGGACCTAGGAGGTCCGCCACCTCCTGCCTAGAACCTATTTCGTCCAACCAAGTCCAATCTATTACCCTATGCTGAAATAGATCCGTGTCCTTCAACTTATCGTATTTGTCCCATTCATTTGTACCTAACTCGAACTGCAGTATCGGGTGGTCAAGTCTATTCACTTTGCTTGTCGGAATCCATTCATGAGCCCTTTGATACTTAATTTTTCTCAATCTCGGATCATTAGCACCTATTTGTAGAATCGGAGTTTCCTGTACAACCGGATCCTCCTGTACAATCGAATCTTGTGCTATCTGATCTGCACCCCTCTTCCGGGCCTTACTACCACGTCCCGAGCTATTTCCTGTAGCTGCCATGTCTGAATCACTGAAAATTGTAAGAAAAAGCTCAAAAATTTTCGTGAAGGGAAGTCCCGATTCGGAGCAAACCAGCGGTTGGATGGTGTTTTTGTATGGTGGGGTTTATTCGGCACTTAAATCCAATCACAATGAAGGTGGAATGGTGGAAAATGGTGGGGTTTCGAGTGAGATATGGTGGTTTATGGTGGGTTCGGCGGTGGGGGTTTTGGGAAAGGGGTTGGGTTTGTTTTGGGGAAGACAGAGATGAGAGAAAGGTCTTAAACAACCTAGGAAGTGGTCGCGTGCCACGACGTCGATGTATGGTTGCCGTGGCGTGACACCACGAGATGGTTCAAAAGAAAGGGTTCATGTAAGGGGGTCACGTTACGCCACAAGTCAGGGCAATCAAGGTCGCGCACCGCCACGGATAGGTTCAAACTCATTATTTGACCTGAGGGGTCGAGTAGCGCCACAGTGAGGCCTGTTCGCTGTGGCGGCATGCGAGGGTGTGTTTTTCACAGTAGGTTACGTAAAAAATCATGTTTCATGCCTTAGAAAAATTTTCAAGTTTTTTCACACCATCCCCAAACCATCCCAAATTTTTCTAAGTGTTGGGACTTACCTGGAATGTCGTTTTCTTCGCAAATTCAGCTCCTCGATGGTATGATTCCTGCAACATTACTCAAACACAAGAAACAAAGACATGAAAAACTACGAAAAATTTACGAAAAATAACGAAATTACAAACGGTACATATTCTACACTTGGGTTTTCACCCCAAAGCACTAACTGGCGGCTTTTGGTGGAATTTCGAGAGGACTTTCCTCCATCTCGTTCTTGCCTATCGCTCCTCCAATGTAGTGCTTCAAATGGTGGCCATTTGCCTTCCAACTCCGGCCATCAGACTCACCCATAATCTCAACCGCTCCGTACGGAAATACGTAATGCTCCATATACGGTCCCGACCACTTCGACTTTAATTTCCCCACAAACAACTTCAATCTTGAATTGTAGAGAAGTACTCTATCACCCTTGCTAAATTCTTTAACCTTCTGTAACTTATGATCATGTGAAGCTTTCGTTTTCTCCTTAATTCCCAAAGATCGAGCATAAGCCGCATCCCTAAGCTCCTCAAGCTCATGGATTTGAAAGAAACGCTTCCTAGCGGCTTCGGTCATATCAAGATTTACGGTTTTTAACACCCAAAGTGCTTGTTGTTCTAGCTCTACGGGAAGATGACAAGCTTTTCCATAGATGATCATAAATGGTGTGGTTCCTAAAGCCGTTTTGTAGGCGGTTCGAAACGCCCACAATGCATCGTCAAGCTTGTTGGACCAATCTTTCCTATTCTTCCCAATGGTTTTCTCTAGAATACGTTTGATACCACGATTCGCGTTCTCCACTTGACCACTCGTCTGTGGATGGTATGCGGTAGACAAACGAGGAGTGACTCCATAGCGTGCAAACAATTTTTCCATCAATGCATTGCAAAAGTGAGTACCACGGTCACTGATTAAAGCTTTAGGTGTACCGAAGCGGGAAAGGAGTTTCTTGAGGAAACTCAATACTACTCAAGCTTCATTCGTAGGAAGAGCTTGAGCTTCTACCCACTTAGACACGTAGTCGATTGCCACAAGTATATAACGATTCCCTTTTGAAACGGGAAAGGGTCCCATGAAATCTATGCCCCAAACATCAAAAACCTCCAACACTTGGATTGGGTTTTGAGGCATCTTATCTTTGGCTGAAATGTTACCGGTTCGTTGACAAGCATCACAAGTTTTCATGAACTTAACGGCATCACGAAGTACGTTAGGCCAATAAAAGCCACAATCAAACACCTTTTGTGCGGTGGCGTATGCACCATGGTGGCCTCCCGTTAGGCCCTCATGCACATGTTTAAAGATGTTCAAACCCTCCTCTCGCGACACACATCGCCTAAGTATCCGATCTCCTCCATTTCTAAAGAGAAACAGATCATCCCACACATACTTCCTTGACTCACTAAGGAACTTCCTCCTTTGTTGTGTGGTCATTTCCTTCACAATATTACCACTCGAAAGGTAGTTCGCTAAATCACAAAACCAAGGCAATCCCTCCTTCTCGGCCTCTACAAACTCGATCGACTCATGAGGGAATGTATCTCCTATCTCCTCCTCACGAATCTCCTCCCTCCTAGGGTCTTCTAAATGTGATAGATGATCAGCTGCTACGTTTTCGGCCCCTCTCTTATCTCTAATTTCAATATCAAACTCGGAAAGCAATAGAATCCACCGAATAAGTCGAGGTTTGGCATCCTTCTTTTGGAAAAGAAAACGTAACACGGAATGGTCGGTGAAAACTATGGTCTTGGATAGCACGAGGTACGGGCATAATTTGTCGAAAGCAAAAACTACGGCTAAGAGTTCTTTCTCCGTGGTGGTGTAGTTCTCTTGAGCATCATTTAACATTTTGCTCGCGTAGTAGATAGGGTGGAAGTGCTTGTCCTTTCTTTGTCCTAATACCGCCCCAAAGGCATAGTCACTCGCATCACACATGAGCTCAAATGGCAAGCTCCAATCAGGCGAGATAAGAATATGTGCACTCACAAGCTGTTCCTTTAAAAAGTTGAAGGCCTTAAGACACTCTTCGTCAAAGATGAATGGAACATCTTTCTCTAGAAGACGGGTCATGGGGCGAGTTATCTTAGAGAAATCCCTAATGAAGCGTCTATAGAAGCCCACATGACCTAGAAAACTCTGAATCGACTTCACGCTAGTGGGTGGAGGTAACCTGCTAATGGTATCTATTTTCGCACGATCTACCTCTATACCATCCCTCGAGATCTTGTGTCCTAAAATAATACCTTCCGTCACCATGAAGTGACACTTTTCCCAATTCAGAATTAGCTTCGTCTCGACACACCTCTTTAACATCCTATCAAGATTCTTCAAACACTCATCGAATGAGTTACCATAGACCGAAAAATCGTCCATGAAAACCTCCATGGAGCTCTCAATCATATCCTGAAATATGGCAACCATGCACCGCTAAAAGGTAGCTGGAGCGTTACATAGCCCAAATGGCATGCGTCAATACGCGTAAGTGCCATAGGGGCATGTGAAAGTGGTCTTATCCTGATCCTCCGGGGCGATGGGGATCTGGAAGTACCCAGAAAAACCATCGAGAAAACAATAAAATTGTTTACTCGCGAGACGCTCCAGCATCTGATCGATAAAAGGCAATGGGAAGTGGTCCTTTCAGGTGGCATCATTCAACTTTCGGTAGTCAATGCACACTCGCTAACCCGTGACCGTGCGAGAAGGGATAAGCTCGTTTTTGGAATTCATTACAACGGTCATCCCTCCCTTCTTAGGGACAACCTGAGTAGGACTAACCCATGGCGAATCTGAGATGGGATATATCATCCCAGCATCTAGGAGTGTTAGAACCTCCTTCTTCACTATGTCTTGCATATTGGGGTTGAGGCGCCTTTGAGGTTGCACCACCGGTTTGAGATCATCCTCCATGAGTATCCAGTGGGTGCAATAAGAAGGGCTTATGCCCTTAAAGTCGAACAATCTCCATGCAATGGCCTCCTTGTTGGCCTTCAACACTTCCAACAACCTCAACTTCTCTCCTTCCTCCAACTTCGATGAGATGATAACGGGTAGCTCGGAACCCTCTCCTAGAAAAGCATATTCTAAATGAGATGAAGGACCTTAAGCTCTAAGGGTGGGGGTTGGGTGGTGTCATCACTAACAGCTAATGCTTCAGGTGTCAAAGGAATCCCTTCATCTTCAACTTCGTCCAACCTCAACGACTCCTCCTCAACATTCTCTCCTCCTTCCACGTCAGTACCACTAATGTATTCTAGACAATGGTCAACACATGAGATGAACGAGTTCAAGAAATATACGGAATAGCAAGGACCACTATAGTCATTGGAGCCACTCGGGTGGTTCATGGAACGATCTATCTCAAAGGTGACTCTCTCCTCACCGACTCTAAGTGTTATCTTACCATCGTAAGCATTTATAAGGGCTTTAGCGGTACGCCAGAATGGACAACCAAGTATGATATGAACTCTCTCATCCGCTTCCATATCAAGAATGACGAAATCGGCGGGAAAAACAAACTTGTCGACCTTAACAAGCAAATTCTCAACAATACCCCTCGGGTATTTCACGCATCGATAGGCTAAAGATAATGTCATACGAGTAGGTGAAAGCTTGCCTAGGTCTAGCTTCTCGTAGAGAGAAAAGGGCATCAAATTGATGCTAGCACCTAGGTCGGCTAAGGCTCGAGTATTGGTGTTACTACCAAAAAGACATGGAATAGTAAAAATGCCGGGATCGGTAAGCTTTTTCGGAAGCATATTTAGAATGACTATGGAGCACCCTCCATTCAATGGAACATTCGACAACTCCCCTAACTTCTCCTTGTTTCTAAGAAGGTCCTTTAAAAATTTCGCGTACTTTGGCATAGATTGTAGTGCCTCGATGAAAGGTAGATTAATCTTTAATTGCTTGAAGATATCTAAGAATTTCCCGTATTCCTTGGAGTACTTTTGGTTCCTAAGACGTGTAGGAAACGGGACACGCGAATGATCTACGAGTGGAGAAGGTCTAATGTCTACGGGTGGTTTCCCTACTTTCTTCTCACCTTGGGGCTCATCGGGCTGTGCGGTACTTGCTGGGCTTAGCCTCGATTGCACTTTGCCGGGAGCCTCCATCTCGATTTCTTCATCTACAATCTCCTCATCTTCCTCTACTACTCTCTCCTCAACTCTCGGGTTCCCTACGGTTTTGCCACTACGGGTGGTAATGGTTTTGGCATGGGCATTAGGGTTCGGTTGGGTGTTACCCGCAAACTGACCGAGTAATCTCTCCTGTAGTTTCCTAGACATGTCACCTACGACCCTTTGAAGGTCTTGGAAAGAGGCTTGGTGGTTCTTAAGCATAAGATCGTGTTCGGTAAGGATCTTTTGGGTGGTTTGGTCCTTAACAACTAATTGGCTCATCATTTCCTCCATTCTCTCAAGGCTGCCCCCTAAATCATAACTTGGACCCTGAACTGGTTGAACCTGACTACTTGACCCCCCATCCTTGACCTGCCCATTGAACCCCTTATTGAACTGCCCATTAGAACCCCCACCAAAGAATGAACCTTGACCCCTATTTGGATTTTGAGCTAATTGAAAACCAGGGGGACCATTGGAATGAAAGTTATTATTACTATTATTATTATTATTATTATTATTATTATTATTATTATTATTATTATTAAAAATTTTATTATTACGCCAACCCGAATTAAAATTACTACCTAACCCACTAGGTTAACCTCTACCTAAACCCCCTCCCATGAAATTGACCTGCTCCTCACCAACTAACAATGGACACGCATTCGTATCATGACCCCCTCGGCAAAACTCACACTTATCAACCTTTGCCTTAATCTCCTTGAGCTCCCTAGTCACGTTTTCCAACACAGCGGCTATACTAGGGTCCATAGTGATATGGTTCACCCCACGAGCGGGTGCACTAGTATTGGCATTTCAATTGCCACTTTGATACCGCTGATCAGATCGCGATTGAGATTGGGCAAATGCTTCGAAACGCTCTAAACACTCGGCAACAGTAAGAATGCCCATCATATGACCTCCCGCATTAGTGTCACAACGATCACGAGTCTCTTGGGTGAGACCATTGTCACACCCCGACCGCGTAAAACAATAAATCGCGGCGGAAATGTTGGGGAGTGGAGTAACAGAATCATTGTTTCATAACACATGGTAGTTGAAGTTTTGTTTTAACGATTAAAATGTTTACATTGTCTAGAAATTTATAGAAGTAATACAAGAACTAACTGTCTTTCATAGTTTTAAGTCACTAAGGCCCTCGTCCAATCCTACGTTTGCCTCATGATCATCTAACAACAACACCTGAAACACATGTGAAAATAGGTACGTCAGCATAAAAATGCCTGTGAGATACATATGTTTTATTAAAATAGGATTCATGACTTGTGAGTTTAAAGAAGTGTTTAACAAAAGTTAGTCATAAATCTTGTAAAGTGTTTTCTTTTATAAATCATCGGAAAATTTATAAGAAATCAGATGCTACAAAAGAAAGATGTATGGTTAAATGAATAACCAAGTAAAATGAGTTTGTATAAAATATGTTGTTTGTAAAACAATGTTTTGTGAAGATATGTTATTTGTTTAAAATGTAATATGTCTAATTTGAAATGGTTTAAATAACGCTACGATATGTAATATTATAAAAGCACTTATATATAGAAAGTACCAGCGGCGTATCCACCATGCTTTTATCATATTACACACGCCTCGTTATTTAAATCACTTACCCAAACAAACCACCAAAATACCTTGTTTAAACAAATGTCAAAATGTTTATGTGTAAACAATGTCAAATGTAAATCATGTAATGTATAATCAAATGTTATGTATGGCAAGTGAAAAGTATCAACTAAAACCATAGGTAAAATGCACGAAACAATGTATTCAATAAATCATAGTTTAAGTCAAAAGTTATGTTTTGTAAAATAAATGCTTTATTGATAAGAACATTTATGTGGTAATGTTTTACATATACATTCAAGCCTTGAGACTGAAGGATAAACCCTAGAATAAATCAAAGGTTTATCAAAAATGTTTTCAGATTCAGTCATTCCTTACGTCCAAACAAACCTAGGATTTTAGGAACGGGAGTTGTCAAGTCCTATGGTACCACTACTTACTACCAAGTGGCGTGGTCAATGTTAATGAACGTATTAATTTTGTTAAACAAACCAAATGTTATACCAAATGTAAGCATGTTATGTGAAAACAATGTACTAAGTATGCTAAATGAACATACATAGCAAAAATGTGATGTAAATCAATGTGTACATATGCTGAAATAAACATATGAAACAAATGTGTGTATGGAATCAATGTACTAGCATGTTAATTAAACATACATAGCATAAAACATGGATGAAATCATGTACTATACGTGTACTAATGAACATAGCAAGCATATGTTATAAAAGCATGGAAAGCACGAAAATAACAAGTAGGCACATGTGTTTCACCCCAAAATATTTGAAAATAGTAAAAGAGGGGTCTATGTACTCACTTGAGATAGCTTAGAAGTCTTGAAATAACAACCAGGTAACGCTAGAAGGATCACAGAATCAATCGGCACCTAATATAGGTAACTACGTTTATAAACCGGACCTAAATCGGAAGATCGGATAGAATAAGGTTTCATAAACCAAATGAGTGTTGGAACTCATAGGATATGGTTTTACAAAGCCTACATTCTAAATCAGAACCTATCCTAAGTGCTTACGACACATTACGACTCGTTATGGTAGTCTACGCTACTTTAACTCGTCGTTTGCGTAAAACGCGTTCGGACCACCTAACTAGTCCTATGACAAGTATTATATTCCTTAACATGTCTAATAATGTTGCCTAATCAGTTTAGATATCAAAATTTAGGTTACATATGCTTAAAATGAAATTATGCGTAAAAAGGGCATTTTGGTCATTTTATTAAGGCATATAAACTACCTATCATACAACTAGTTAAACTAAGTGACCATAAGGTATAACCTCGGAAGATTATTCCCTATACAACTATGGTCACATAATGTGTTAGGTCGGATCCTAATGATCGACCAAACGGGTCGGGTTCGAAAGTCTTAGCGGTTGTTTAGACCGCTTATCTTACGACCCTAAATAATCACCAAACTAAAAGTGACGAGTTAAACATGTTTAGAAAACAAGTTTGATATTAAAACAAGTGTTTTGATACCTAAAGATAGCTTCGTTGCAAAATACGCATAAACACGTATTTTGACCGAAACTATGTGTCACATCCCCAAAATACCACATGCGGAAACCCCCGCGAGGCGTGTGACGTACCAGGATCCAAGCCACCAATCACGTTGAACTCATAAATATATTTAAATAAAACTTTCATTCATTAACATAAAGTGTTACAAACATTACATATCATTCATTTTATACAGCGGAAGCATAACTCATTTGTTAAGTGTTTCGTAAACCATGTGTACATAAACCATTAAGCTTGTTTTGAGATTCCATGTATCTCGACCCATGACCACTCCAGCATCCCAGACAGCAAGTCCCAGTGATTTAAACCTACAAACCTGCAAGCATGCAGACAAGTGTGTCAGACGATGCTGGTGAGTTCAAAGTTTTGTTAACGTGTTTAGATACCAGTTACCAGATTAAAACGTTTCACAGATGCATTGTTGTTAATCACACACTTACTGCAGATGGCTCCAGATGTTTAGCCCTAAACCCCAATGCCCCTATCAAAGCAATGGTCATGATGGGGGTCATTAGTTCATCACCGACCTCCTCGGTGTGGTGTGAGGGTGCCAAACCTAAGTAGCGCTACTAACTAATACCCCGTTGCCTCCCTGGCAACATTCGGTAGAAGGGACTTGAGTGATAGATATTGACGTGTATTAACCAACAACCCAGTTTTAACATTCCAGTCAAACCCATTACCCAGCATTCCTCCCCGGAACGTTTACCAGATGTCCCTCCCCGAGACGCATGCTTGAAAAAAAAAAGAGCAGTGAACTCACCTTCGATTTGCTCGGTTAGATTAAATGCTTGTTTAACAGTTGATCAAATGCACCCTAACATGGTTACCGATAAAAATCAGTTCCTTAATCTATTACCGCAAAATGCACCACATATGACCCAAGTAACACACACACATCCTCGTACAATTGTAACAGTTGGTCATGATATGCAATTAATACATACATCATAGCATCACATATTTGATGTTTAACTCTTCCATTATCCGTATGTTTGTATAATCACATTTATAAGTCACAATCCTTAACAGTGTGCAAATTACATGATATGTCCACGACCCACTCTAAGTCACAGCCCACTAATAATCAAGATAAAATGAAACGCAATATTTACTAAAGTTATCGGCTCAAAATAGTTAGCATGCGATTCGAGTACTACCCAATTATTCTACCCGACCCATTATATCAAACCCGGCCAAATCCTATGATCCGTTTTCATCCGCGGCCCGCAATCCAGCAAGCGGCCCAAGTACAATAGGCCTCTTACCAGCCTATGGCATGCGCGCGACCCATTGAGCCTAGCCCATCTTGGCTGTGCTACCCCCGTAAACAGTGTGCGGCCCAGCCCCACTTGTGCTTGTTTTGTTTAGTTCATGCAGCCCATTAAGTAATGCAATCCATTAATTAACATGTATCCAAAATGATATATATATTCCACTTGTGATAACATGTACGGGTCAGTTATGAATACACAAAATTTCCATTTAATTAGGCTAGCACATATCGAACACTAACCAGCAATATTTGATTCTAAGCAGATAACCCAATAGATTTCTTCAAACAATCTATCAGTTTGTCAAATAACCTATCACTACCAAATCTAGTTGAAATCAAAATCACCATTTACATCATGCTTTCATGTGTCCAAGTAATAACAGGTCACCATTTAGTACATAGATTAACATTTAAATCAAGTATTGACTACATCATCTAGTACAATCACGATTTCAACATATTTGTGGTTTGCCAATTCCTCTATGTCACACCCTGGCTTTTGCGGAAGCGTGGGTTTATTTGGTGTGACTTCTTAATACCATAGCAACAATCATAACAATGCTATATGATAAAAACACAAGATGTTCATCCATCCATTAAGCTTAAGAATACCATAACATCATTGTTTGAAAATGTCGACACTTAAAATAAGTTACAAACCATACTTGTTTACGACGTGTTCATGAGACACAGCAAAAGACTTTAAATAAGACGTGGTTTAAAGACATGTAACCCGTCCAGGTAAGGGTTACACCTCCTAAACCTACTACCCTGGATGACATCTATTATTCAACGCAACTAGACATATGCACACTTCGCCAGATCCGCTAGTTTCCTGAAATACATGTAGTTTGAAAAATCAACAAAAGTTGAGCGAGTTCATGTGTAAGTGAGTATATATAAACCTTTGTAATGTGTCTGTATGTATGAAAATCCCTGGTATGTAGCAATTAAGGAAAAAGAGATCACCAATGGCTTGCAAAGCCACTGGTATGTGTGAAACGGTGCAGGAAGTACTCAAACCTAGCAAATTTGTACAGGGCCTCCGGCTGTAAGACACAGTCACCACTATGGGCCACCCCGGCCTCATGGGTGTGGGCTCGCTACACCCAAATAGATCTATCACTCATGTCCCTCGGTCCTAACAACGAGGATTAATGGCCTTAAGTGTTGTACCCACCTTTCACATGATCTAAGCGTCTAAGCCTCCTTAAGCTAACCATACCATGTATAAAAGCGTCTGAAATTATTGTAACATGTATTCCACCCCCGAAGTATAAAACTGGAAACAGTTAAGAGAAAAGGGGGACATGAACTCACAGTAATGCGTCTCCTGTATCGTACTCAAATCTCCGGTCTCGTCAGCAAACACGACTCCCTACAATGTACTAATGTCTATTAGACGATCGGGCCGTGCCTTTGCTTAGTATGAGGGTTTTTGAGTTACGTTACTTTGATATTATTCCAAGTTGTAACTTTTTGTTAAAATAATAATAATTATTTTACTTTAAGTTTTGTTTTTAGGGTTTTGGAATAATAGTTAGGCGACTATTTCGTATCCACACTTCTCAAGTATTTTATATGCGTATTTCCTTCCCAAGGATGTGGGTATTTATACATGTACATTTGTAGTTTCGAAAAATATATTTTAAGTCCCACTTGGAAAAATATATTTAACTCATTTGTCCAAAATAACTTATTCCCAAAATATATGTATTTTTCCCAAAAATAATATATTTTTACTTCCTTAGTTTCCAAAATAATATTTTACCAAAAATATATGTTTAAGAGTATTTTGCGGAATATTTCGTAAGTTACGTTTTCGCGTTTAGTTTTACAATATCAAGTGTGTAACTTAAATATTTTATTCCTTGATATTTTTGGTATCAATTTGGAGTTGTGATTTTCCATGGTGTTTGTAAGTTATATTATTTTACCCTAAAATAATATAACTAGTTCACAAATTACACAAATATTCACACAAGTATCTTGTATAAAATATATACTTATCCATTTTTATTTTCAAAATCAACCTCCGACACATTGTATTTTTGTAACAAATATTATGGCGAAGTTTATATTCGAAACACAAGTTATACAATATACTTGTAACACTTGTTTAGAAAAATATTTTCTAAGTGTTGGATTTTTAGAAAATTTCGCCAGAGTTTCCTTTGTAAACGGAGATGTCCATGCTTATTAGCATATCATTTTCTTTTCAAAAATTCATTCAATCAATCAACAACAAATTATTAAACGACATTACACTAACCAAGTGCAAAAACAATGCACTTTACATAATAACATGAACTTGGTTTTTCGTAAAAACGCGTAGTAACTTAGTGGGGTGTTTAGTGGGTTTAGTTACCCTCCAAAATGTGTTTATTTTTGTTAAAATCTTACTCTCGGGGTTTTTAGATGTTCACAACTTGTGAACTTATTTTACAAAAATATCTATTTACAATATTTTTCATGTTTCACTTGCACCCTTATACTCTTTTTAATTCCAAAAATAATGTTTATGCAAGTAAGGTTATGATCCTTCAAAACCCGTCTTTTTAACTTGGTTAGTTTTAGAAAAATCATCATCAAGACTTGGATTTACGAATTTACTAGTTCACTAGGTTCATTATTTCTTATGAAAACCATCTACTTCCAAGTTCATGTCTTCACTAGTGGGTGGTTATTTCATGTACACATAATCACCCCTAACTTGTTAAGTCATGTTTTTAATCATAACTTAACAAGTTTCATATGATGACTAACCATCATGTTACTAGTAATCATCAAGATATCAACAACATAACCAAAACAACTTCATTTCATCATGTTTTCTTATTTCATCATCAAGTTAGCTTATGTTCAAGACTTATCTTTATGATTTTTAGTGTTCTTGTATTTTCATCATAACATAACTATTAACCACCATAAATATGAAGCAAATGAAGATCAAAGGAGCTTACTACTAGCTTTTAAGCTAGGGAAGAAACACTAGAGAAAAACGGGTGGATAAAAGCACACGAGGGAGGTCCTTGATGATCCGTGAGCTCCACACTTCGTGATTCACCTTTGTGCACCTTGTAGTGAGCTTGGAATAGATGAAGGAAAATTGAAAATGGTGGTGGTGGCAAGGGGGTATCTTGGCCGAAGCTTGCAAGGGGGAGAGGGAGTTTGTGTTGTAATGAGGAAGATGATTAGTTGATGGTGATGATGGTTATTAATATTCAAACTCTATTATCCATAGGATCTTGTGTCACCAATAGTACACACATAGTCACTTCACAATTTCTAAAGAGATTGCATGGGGATTGAGCAAAATTTAAAAAAATATCTTGAGGGGCCATGCTTTGGTCCAAAAATTCATCCATGGGGGGGGGGGGGGGGGTTAAATGCAACATTTGATGGTAAGGAGGATGATTAATAGGGTGCTAAGTGTAAGTGTTAGGGTTTAGTGGAAGTACTTGCATGATCACATCACAATCTCACAAAATCCAATGAGAGATTGGTGAAGATATTAGAAGATTATGGGAGCCGATTACTTGCAATGGGGGGGGGGGGGGTAATTGTAATTTAAGTGGGCAATTGGTAATTCGTAAGGTTTAAGATGTAAAATCTAATGTGTAGTATGTACCATGTAATAAGTAGTGTGTTTCAGTGTTTGGGGACCATGACTAGCTCAGAAAAAGTGTAACAATGTTTTTAACAATATTTTTGTATCCCGGGTAATGTCCGGTTGTTCGGTTTGGTATCGTTTCGTTAAAGTGCTTAATTATTACGTAAAGTGTCTTTTATATAGCTTTTTGTGTCACAATTAATTCCCGGCACTTAGGAAAGTATACATGACCATTTTGCCATATTTTTGAAAGTGACTAGCATGATTAAATGCTGAATTTTGTTATTAAGTGCAGAATTCTGCACTTTAAGTGGGTTTTAGACACATTCCGGCACCTAAACTATCACCTAGTGACGCAGTTTTATGGTCCTCACTTCCCTACACTCCATACAGGTGTAGTACCTTGTCCCTGGCTCATACTGGGCCTCAATATAGTGTCTGTCTATGTGCTGGCATGGTCAGCATGTGTCTGAGTTATCCGCTCACTGTGCTAACCGTGCTTTGTGCATCAAGTTTGTCACTAAAGTCTGTGTGTAATAAATGGAGTGACAGTATGAATGTGATGCATATGTATGTATGTAACAGAATCAGAAAGCAGTTAAATCAGCATTTGTAATCAAGCACAATCATTAAGCACCAATTTAATATTAATTAATTGTACGGATACCTGTAATTTTGACGGTTGTCACACTCTAATCTTTACCGAATAATTAACGTGCGATAACAAATCAAACCCATCAACACTATCTAGACGGTAACAAGACTGTTTTTGCCGATCGATTACCATTTACACAACACCGACACATGACAAATACGATTACCACATAATCATGCATTATCATATTATGATCGGTCCAATAATAAACAATCAAAACATTTTCACTCTTTCAATAAATGCAATAAACTCTTATTGGACCTCCATAAATCATCTCGATTTCACTGTTAGATAACCTCCAAAATTCTGTTTATCAAATGATATCATTGGACCACCATACTTTACACTATCATCACATGCAATTGACAGACCCAAGATACCTTTTCAAATAAGCCGGTATTCATTGAAATCACATATTGTTACTTGAAATTGATTGGGCAGACTAACTTTTCAATTTATAAGTATGGCCGAAAACATTCTTATGCACACTTTGACACAACCACAACCATTGAATCTTGTATAATTAATTATCATTTACGTCGCATCATACCCCACACCAATTCCTAACCAACCCTTCGACACATAAGCACATAATCTAGCATGACAATCAAATATAAATGATCTTAGGGGTAGGAATACTAACCGTGTACGAGAAGGGTCATGAGCCGAAGGAGAGGGCTTCGCCAAGAGTGAGGCTGCCGTCGGTTTCCAAGAGAGGGAGAAAGGGTAATAGGGTTTTGATAATGATAAACTTCGTGTACGTATGAAAATGTGAAGTAAATATAATTCAGGTGGGCCTCACTTGGGCCAAAAGCCCATCTCGGCGAAACTCTTTTCTTCGGCGAAAGATAACCTTCGTCGTGTGGAGGTAAGGACGAAACTCTATGTTTTGTCGAGTAGAAAATCCAAATGTAAAGGTGTATGGGTTAAGTCTATGTTAAGTCTATTTAACCTTAACCAACTAATCAGTTTTCAATACATTAATCATATGATCAAACAATAATACAATAATTATAAACATTAAATTAGTCATATAACAAACGTGCACAAGTTATGAGAACACGACTGTGAAACAAGTAACGTTTTGAGAAAAGACCTAGAAAACTCGGGTTGTCACATCATCCCCAACTTGAAAGAAATTTCGTCCCAAAATTTGATAAGTAATCCAAACAGTAAGATGTAAATCTCAGGATGATTGTGGATTTTCCGCGGGTACCACATCATCCCCAACTTGAAAGGGAATTTCGTCCCGAAATTCGCCAATGATATCAGAAGTTGATACAACCATTTGAACAACTGAGGATACTAGAGCTTACTCCGACATCGCATTCCCACGTGAACTCCGGTCCACGTCTTGAGTCCCAAACGAACTCTCATGTTTGAAATTCGACTATGCTAACGAATCCTGATGTCCTGGTCCATGATTTCAGTAGATTCCTCAACAACTGCAACTTGTCTAACGAAGGTATCACAAATGTTTCATCGGACAAACACTGACTTAGATTCGGGACATAAATAACATCATGTACGTTACCCAATTCGTCGGGTAACTCGAGTTTGTGGACCATGTTACCGATTCGTTCCAGAAATCCGAATGTCCCAACGCATCGTAAACTAAGCTTGCCACGTTATCTATAGCGTACACCCTCCCAAGGTGAGATTTTCGATTATGACACGTTCGCCTACAGCGAACTCCCAGTGTTTCCTAAGCTCATCAGCTTTTCCTGACGGTCACACGTTACAGCCAAACAATTTTCGATCTAAACAATCTTCCCAAGTGGTTTGAGTACAAATCTTGGATCTGTGATTAGGTTGTCACCTACCTTAGTCCAACAAGAAGATTGGTATTATCATCTAGGCAATGCCCCAAACAGAGTTGCCTGAATACTAGAATGGTAACTGCTACGGTAGAACTTAACCAACGGTAAGTATCCTTCCAACTCTTACTAAAGTCGATCACACACATGCTCGCAGCATGTCCTTGAGTGTCTGGATGGTTCGTTTATTCAGATCGTTTTCCCTACGGTGATACGCAATGCTCATGTCTAGTCATGAGTCGAGGGTGTTGTGTGTTGTCTGTCATAAATCAAGCATGGATCAAAATTAAAGGTAACAGGAGTTGGCACCTCGTGCCTAAAAGCCGCCTCTCAGAGGAATATTCACAAGCTGTGACGACTCGTCAGTTTCCTTGATTGCAATAAAGTGTGCTGGTTACGTGAGACAATCAATGATCACCCAGGTGATATTGTTTCCCTTTCGAGTTGTAAGTATACTAGCAACAAAATCCATGGCAGTCTATTCTCATTCCATGCGGGTATTGCTGGTTGCTGGGACTTCACCTTGACTTTCCCACGAGTCAAACATCGTTCACATACTTTTCTATGGAAACCTTCACGTCTGGCTTCCAGTATAAGATTCATAAATCCTAATATCCCCCATCAAAACACAGACGACTAGAATAACGAGGCCGGTGTGCTTTGCTCAACATCAGTTCCATAAAGTTGCTGTATAATGAGACCCACACTTGTCCCTTGATGTAGCGAATATCGTCCGTCCTGCCAAAGGTTGCTTCTCCATGCCCCGCATGGGTTCAGCTTAAAAATTCTCTTCCTTCGGTTCTCCAGTTTGAACAGAGCGAGTCTGGTCAGGTAAGTTAGAGTCGATAGTAAGATGCAAGCTTATACGCATTTGGGTTCTATAGTCGTAATCGCTTGAGAGTTACATCCAGCGATGCCATCATATGTTTAGCTTTTTCGAAGCAAGGGTACACAGGAGGCCCTTGTGATCGGTCTAAATAACGCGTCTGGTACCGTCCAAGTAATGCCTCCATCTAAAATCCCAAGAGTATGGCTTCCACCGCCGGTTGTGACTCATGCAATTCTTCTTGTAAGTCTATTACGTAAGCTATCACCTTCTCGTGTTGCATCGGTGTGTAACTGGGACTCTGATTCGAACCATCATGATATACCACTAAATCACCCCCACCCTCGGGTAGAGACGATGCTCAGTGTATTGCAGAGTTGGGATTCGTAAGCTGAAAAGACGTCCTCCTATTTTGTCTTCCACAAACACAGCACCCTGCTGTGCTTAAGGGGTTACAACGACACAATTTTTGAAAAACCCCTCGCTGAATCTGCGATAGTATCTAGCGAAACCAAGGAATTACTGTATCCCCACAGGAATCTTTGGTGTCGATCAGTTTCTAACCAAAACGGGTCTTAGCGAGATCCACGTGTATTCCCACTTCGTTGATTATATGACCAAAAAGGTATCTCTCGCATCCAGAAGTTACATTTATCAAGGCTTCGCACGGTGTGGCTCCTTCTTCAGGAGCTCTCAAATGAGATACAAAGCTGCCCATGATGTTCCTCTCTCCTGGAAATGATTCAACATGCCAACAATAAGCATGGCCGATTCATGTGATCCATATAGCTGCTGGTGTGTTGATTAACTCCATGATCATGGTGTGCCAAGTCGCAATGGCAGCATTGCGTTCGATATGTCGTTCTAAGAGCATTCTCCCCTTGGACTACCACCTGATGATAGCCCGTTCGTTAGTCAATCCTCATATGGAAACTTGTCCCTCGCAACTGGTCAATAGGTTGTCAATACATGGTGGAGGCACGTGATTCTTAATTGTCACCTGGTTAAGTTTTAGATAATCAGTACACATATGAAAAGACTTATCTTCATGGATATAACTGGGACTCCCCAAAGAGAAAAACCAGATCCGATAAAACTCCTGTCCAATAATTCCTGAAGTTGATTAGGCAGTTCCTGCAACCTTCCTGGTGTAAGACAATAAGGAACACTAGTAACAAGGGCTGCTTCTGGCATGATACTGATCTGATATTCCACCTGACGATGTGAAGGTAAACCTGATAGTTCCTCTGGTAGCACTTAGGAAGAAATCACGAACAATTGGTGGATCCTCGATCCTCTTTTCCTTAGCCTTAACACCAGTAACGAGCGCTAACATAGCGGGATAATCCTTCCGTAGACACTTCTGGGCCTTCATAGCTGGTATGGCGCTAACCCTTGCACCACTCTGACGCTTTAGAACAGACAACGATCCTCCACTATGGGGAAGGATATGCAAGATCTTCTCCTCACAGGGTATATCTATGCAATCTCTGGATAACCAATCCACACTGACTACTACATTAAGACCATCAAGGATCGATGTCAAACACTTGTCCCACGAGGTCGAGTTTGCATCCCAACAAACATATGAGGTTCCATTTGTCTTGTCATCAGCCGATTCCCCAACAGGTTCGGTTTCAAGAAGCGCCAGGGTTAAGCAGAACTGAGACGAAGAGATTTGCTACCCACACGAGCTACCACGCTGCTACTATCCTGGCATCGCCCACGCCAATCCTAAATGTCCTTCCGCGAGCACCACTGCCTGTTTTGTGGTTACGATCACACGGATTCCCAATACTGTCATCGTTCCCTTGGTTGTTGTCATCTTAAATTATCAACGGCCAATCCATGCCGTAGGCACCTTCATTTCCATACTGTAGGCTACTATTACAAGTACTTTGGTTTTGTCGAGACTGTTGGCTCAAATGTCGTTGCTTGAAACGAAGCCCTACGATCATCCACCAACAAAGTCCATCTTTTCACATTCCGTGCCACGTTCTAAGGCGCTACTGATTGTGCTGGCAGTTACACATTCCACACCATGGTTAATTGTCATCATTTATGTCCCGATTAACTCGTAAAAGTTGACTCCCATAAGTTGCTGACTAGGGTTAAGGATTCGATCGGAGTCAAATCGCTGATGTTCGTTGCCGGTAACTAGGGTTGTTCGAATGCTGAAGTCAGTAAAGTACTACATTTACCCTCTTATCCATCGTTCTTGCAAGTTGACTGAGTAATACACGGTATGTTGCGATAGTGTTGCAGAAGTGATCGCACTTCGGGATTTAAGACATCAATACGTTAAGTTCCAGCAAACGAAGAAAGGTGAGAAAGATATAGACCAATCATTGTCGTTGCAACATCCAACTCGGGGATGTCGGGGATGTTCGTACAAGCACCTAACATTCTACACAGTTCGCTAGGCGTTCAGATGGGTGTTCAGGTAATACTCGATAGCATTGAGATTCGAAAGGATTTAGTGAGAAGTGAAAAGATCGTGTTCGAGTAGGAGACAATCACTGCTACGACTCCTATGGACTGTTGTGTTTCACATCAATCAAATAACGGAACGAAACCCCTTTTTCACTTGTTAACCCTCACTGGGACTCGCATGCACCCCACATTGTTATTATGTGTGCACCCACAATAATATTGTGATTTCATGCTCATCTCAGCTCCTCCTAACTCATGTCAAATGCTTCCTCAAACTCGAGTAGCAAACAAAGAACATCACAAAACGTGAGTCGTGAATGTCTAGGGAAACACCACACTACCAATCACATAACGCATGCAAGTAATACATGAATTTATACTATTGTGCTATACGTTCAATCCCATGCAATTTCATATGTAAGTGCTCACTAGTTATGCAGTACAATGAGTAAACAAGAGACGAACCTTGCAATCTGGAGCTAAGTGTCATGGTCGTATTCGTGTATTTAGAACTGTTCGGTTATAGTCCGATTTATTAAAACATTTTTAAAACCAAGTTCACTATAACCAGTGGCTCTGATACCAAACTGTCACACCCCCAAAATACCACATGCGGAAACCCCCGCGAGGCGTGTGACGTACCAGGATCCAAGCCACCAATCACGTTGAACTCATAAATATATTTAAATAAAACTTTCATTCATTAACATAAAGTGTTACAAACGTTACATATCATTCATTTTATACAGCGGAAGCATAACTCATTTGTTAAGTGTTTCGTAAACCATGTGTACATAAACCATTAAGCTTGTTTTGAGATTCCATGTATCTCGACCCATGACCACTCCAGCATCCCAGACAGCAAATCCCAGTGATTTAAACCTACAAACCTGCAAGCATGCAGACTAGTATGTCAGATGACGCTGGTGAGTTCAAAGTTTTGTTAACGTGTTTAGATACCAGTTACCAGATTAAAACGTTTCACAGATGCGTTGTTGTTAATCACACGCTTACCGCAGATGGCTCTAGATGTTTTGCCCTAAACCCCAATGCCTCTATCAAAGCAATGGTCATGACGGGGGTCATTAGTTCATCACCGACCTCCCTGGTGCGGTGTGAGGGTGCCAAACCTAAGTAGCGCTACTAACTAATACCCTGTTACCTCCCCGACAACAATCGGTAGAAGGGACTTGAGTGATAGATATTGACGTGTATTAACCAACAACCCAGGTTTAACATACCAGTCAAACCCATTACCAAGCATTCCTCCCTGGAACATTTACCAGATGTCCCTCCCCAGGACGCATGCTTGGAAAAAAGAGAGCAGTTAACTCACCTTCGATTTGCTCGGTTAGATAAAATGCTTGTTTAACAGTTGATCAAACGCACCCTAACATGGTTACCGGTAAAAATCAGTTCCTTAATCTATTAACGCAAAATGCACCACATATGACCCAAGTAACATACACACATCTCCGTACAATTGTAACAGTTGGTCATGATATGCAATTAATACATACGTCATAGCATCACATATTTGATGTTTAACTCTTCCATTATCCGTATGTTTGTATAATCACATTTATAAGTCACAATCCTTAACAGTGTGCAAATTACATGATATGTCAACAACCCACTCTAAGTCACAGCCCACTAATAATCAAGATAAAATGAAACACAATGTTTACTAAAGTTATTGGCCCAAAATAGTTAACATGCGATCGAGTACTACCCAATTATACTACCCGGCCCATTATATCAAACCCGGCCAAATCCTGTGATCCGTTTTCATCCGCGGCCCACAATCCAGCATGCGGCCCAAGTACAATAGGCCTCTTACCAGCCTATGGCATGCGCGCGGCCCATTGAGCCCAGCCCATCTTGGCTGTGCTACCCCCCGTAAACAGTGTGCGGCCCAACCCCACTTGTGCTTGTTTTGTTTAGTTCATGCAGCCCATTAAGTAATGCAATCCATTAATTAACATGTATCCTAAATGATATATATTTTCCACTTGTGATAACATGTACGGGTCAGTTATGAATACACAAAAGTTCCAATTAATTAGGTTAGCACATATCGAACACTAACCAACAATATTTGATTCTAAGCAGATAACCCAATAGATTTCTTCAAACAATCTATCGGTTTGTCAAATAACCTATCACTACCAAATCTAGTTGAAATCAAAATCACCATTTACATCATGCTTTCATGTGTCCAAGTAATAACAGGTCACCATTTAGTACATAGATTGACATTCAAATCAAGTATTTACTACATCATCTAGTACAATCCCGATTTCAACATATTTGTGGTTTGCCAAATCCTCTAATCTTTACCGAATAATTAACGTGCGATAACAAATCAAACCCATCAACACTATCTAGACGGTAACAAGACTGTTTTTGCCGATCGATTACCATTTACACAACACCTACACATGATAAATACGATTACCACATAATCATACATTATCATATTATGATCGGTCCAATAATAAACAATCAAAACATTTTCATTCTTTCAATAAATGAAATAAACTCTTATTGGACCACCATAAATCATCTCGACTTCACTGTTAGATAACCTCCAAAATTCTGTTTATCAAATGATATCATTGGACCACCATACTTTACACTATCATCACATGCAATTGACAAACCCAAGATACCTTTTCAAATAAGCCGGTATTCATTGAAATCACATATTGTTACTTGAAATTGATTGGGCCGACTAACTTTTCAATTTATAAGTATGGCCGACAACATTCTTATGCACACTTTGACACAACCACAACCATTGAATCTTGTAAAATTAATTATCATTTACGTCGCATCATACCCCACATCAATTCCCTAACCAACCCTTCGACACATAAGCACATAATCTAGCATGACAATCAAATATAAATTATCTTAGGGGTAGGTATACTAACCATGTACGAGAAGGGTGATAAGCCGTAGGAGCGGGCTTCGCCAAGAGTGAGGCTGCCGTCGGTTTCCAAGAGAGGGAGAAAGGGTAATAGGGTTTTGATAATGATAAACTTCGTGTACGTATGAAAATGTGAAGTAAATATAATTCAGGTGGGCCTCACTTGGGCCAAAAGCCCATCTCGGAGAAACTCTTTTCTTCGGCGAAAGATAACCTTCGTCGTGTGGAGGTGAGGACGAAACTCTTTGTTTCGTCGAGTAGAAAATCCAAATGTAAAGGTGTATGGGTTAAGTCTATGTTAAGTCTATTTAACCTTAACCAAGTAATCAGTTTTCAATACATTAATCATATGATCAAACAATAATACAATAATTATAAACATTAAATTAGTCATATAACAAACATGCACAAGTTATGAGAACACAGTTGTGAAACAAGTAACTTGTTGAGAAAAGACCTAGAAAACTCGGGTTGTCACATCATCCCCAACTTGAAAGAAATTTCATCCCGAAATTTGATAAGTAATCCAAACAGTAAGATGTAAATCTCAGGATGAATATGGATTTTCCGCGGGTACCACATCATCCCCAACTTGAAAGGGAATTTCATCCCGAAATTCGCCAATGATATCAGAAGTTGATACAACTGTTTGAACAACTGAGGATACTAGAGCTTACTCCGATCATCGCGTTCCCACGTGAACTCCGGTCCACGTCTTGAGTCCCAACGAACTCTCATGATTGAAATTCGACTATGCTAACGAATCCTGATGTCCTGGTCCATGATTTCAGTAGATTCCTCAACAACTGCAACTTGTCTAACGAAGGTATCACAAATGTTTCATCGGACAAACACTGACTTAGATTCGGGACATAAATAACATCATGTACGTTACCCAATTCGTCGGGTAACTCGAGTTTGTGAACCATGTTACCGATTCGGGACAAACACTATTTGACTTTCATGCTTAAAAATGCATAAAAGCATGAAAGAAGCTTACAAAAGGTCCAAAGCTTGAAGATAGAACAAGAAAACAAGAAGATTGGAGCCTTCAACCAGTTAAATGATAGCTCCAAAGTAGAATGAGAGAAAATTCAGAAGTTTGAGCAAGATGGAATGAAATTATGTGGGTGTTTATAGATTTTGCACCCCCGTTAAGATCGTTTCTTGGATTTCAAGCTTCGATCTGGACCTTACAAGTGTGGCACACTGATTTAGAATACTAGGGGACCTTAAAAACTAGCTAATGGTTTGTTAAATCCATGTCCAAAACCAGAAAACCAACTGTTGTTGCTGAAAAACAGTTTTCTGCAGAACTGGAGGCTCTCGCACCCCGTGTACGAGATAGGTCCAGCCTACGCGGCCCGCGACCTAACACCAGTTCAGCAAAAGTTTTAGATTTTGCACTTTTGGTCCCTGCATGCATTTAAGGTCATTTTTTACACATTTAAGCCCCGTTAAGCCATTTTCAAGGCTCTACAATGAAGCCAAAGTATAGGGGACTTAAAATATGCTTGAAAATATGTCGGATGTCGGTTCGTTTGGTCGTACGACCACGTTATTCGGTTAATTACGACGAAACACGAACGAACGAACAACAAATCGATGCGGAAATGTCGGGGAGTAGAGTAACAAAATCATTGTTTCATAACACATGGTAATTGAAGTTTTCTTTTATCGATTAAAATGTTTACATTGTCTAGAAATTTACAGAAGTAATACAAGAATTTAACTGTCTTTCATAGTTTTAAGTCACTAAGGCCCTCGTCCAACTCTACGTTTGCCTCATGATCATCTAACAACAGCACCTGAAACACATGTGAAAATAGGTACGTCAGCATAAAAATGTCTGTGAGATACACAGGTTTTATTAAAATAGGATTCATGACTTGTGAGTTTAAATAAGTATTTAACTAAAGTTAGTCATAAATCTTGTAAAGTGTTTTCTTTTATAAATCATACGAAAATTTATAAGAAACCAGATGAAATAAAAGAAAGATGTATGGTTAAATGAATAACCAAGTAAAATGAGTTTGTATAAAATATGTTGTTTGTAAAACATTGTTTTTTTTAAGATATGTTATTTGTGTAAAATGTAATATGTCTAATTTGAAATGGTTTAAATAACGCTACGATATGTAATATTATAAAAGCACTTATATATAGGAAGTACCAGCGGCGTATCCACCATGCTTTTATCATATTACACACGCCTTGTTATTCAAATCACTTACCCAAACAAACCACCAAAATACCTTGTTTAAACCAATGTCAAAATGTTTATGTGTAAACAATGTCAAATGTAAATCATGTAATGTATAATCAAATGTGATGTATGGCAAGTGAAAAGTGTCAACTAAAACTAGGGATGGCAATGGGTCGGGTTTGGGATGGGTTTAGGTAATACCAAACCCTAACCCGGTTAGATAAGCTTGTCCAAAACCCGTCCCAAAACCCGTCGGGTTTCTAGCGGGTAAATACCCATCGGGTATCGAGTATACCCGCGGGTTTCGGGTAAACCCGTTAATTTAAAAAGATTACTCGTTGGGTATACTCATCTCAAAACCCATCGGGTATTTATCGGGGAACTACTAACCGGTTACATTTTGTACTATCGTTATAAAAATATATATCAAATAACTACAATGTATATGGAATAGAATACCTATATGTGTAAAAAATGGATGTATCATATATTTACATATTTAATAATATAAAATAAATTATATTGGGTATACGATCGGGTAAACGGGTACACTTTATCGGGTAAACAGGTCGGGTAAACGGGTATATCACTAAAAACCCAAACCCGTCCCAACCCCGCGAAAAAAATAAAAACTAAACCCAAACCCGTCCCAAACCCGATTAACCGACCCCAAACCCGTCCCAAATGTGTAGGGTTTTGGGTTTACCCAGCGGGTTCGGGTTTGATTGCCATCCCTAACTAAAACCATAGGTAAAATGCACAAAACAATGTATTTGAATAAATCATAGTTTAAGTCAAAAGTTATGTTTTGTAAAATAAATGCTTTATTGATAAGAACATTTATGTGGTAATGTTTTACGTATACATTCAAGCCTTGAGACTGAAGGATAAACCCAAGAATAAATCAAAGGTTTATCAAAAATGTTTTCGGATTCAGTCATTCCTTACGTCCAAACAAACCTAGGATTTCAGGAACGGGAGTTGTCAAGTCCTATGGTACCACTACTTACTACCGAGCGGCGTGATCAATGTTAATGAACGTATTAATTTCGTTAAAGAAACCAAATGTCATACCAAATGTAAGCATGTTACGTGAAAACAATGTACTAAGTATGCTAAATGAACATACATAGCAAAAATGTAATGTAAATCAATGTGCACATATGCTGAAATAAACATATGAAACAAATGTGTTTATGAAATCAATGTACTAGCATGTTAATTAAACATACATAGCATAAAACATGGATGAAATCATGTACTATACGTATACTAATGAACATAGCAAGCATATGTTATAAAAGCATGGAAAGCACGAAAATAACAAGTAGGCACATGTGTTTCACCCCAAAATATTTGAAAATAGTAAAAGAGGGGTCCATGTACTCACTTGAGATAGCTTAGAAGTCTTGAAATAAGAACCAGGTAACGCTAGAAGGATCACAGAATCAATCGGCACCTAATATAGGTAACTACGTTTATAAACCGGACCTAAATCGGAAGATCGGATAGAATAAGGTTTCATAAACCAAATGAGTGTTGGATATATGATATGGTTTTACAAAGCCTACATTCTAAATTGGAACCTATCCTAAGTGATTACGACTCGTTAAGGTAGTCTACGCTACATTAACGCGTCGTTTGCGTAAAACGCGTTCGGACCGCCTAACTAGTCCTATTACAAGTATTATATGCCTTAACATGTCTAATAATGTTGCCTAATCAGTTTAGATATCAAAATTTAGGTTACATATGCTTAAAATGAAATTATGCGTAAAAAGGGCATTTTGGTCATTTTCCTAAGGCATATAAACTACCTATCATACAACTAATTAAAATAAGTGGCCATAAGGTATAACCTCAGAAGGTTATTCCCTATACAAATATGGTCACATAATGTGTTAGGTCGGATCCTAATGATCGACCAAACGGGTCGGGTTCGAAAGTCTAAGCGGTTGTTTAGACCGCTTATCTTACGACCCTAAATAAGCACCAAATTAAAAGTGATGAGTTAAACATGTTAAAACATGTTTAACAAAGCTAGAAAACAAGTTTGATATCAAAACAAATTGTTTTGATACCTAAAGATATCTTCGTTGCAAAATACGCATAAACACGTATTTTGACCGAAACTATGACTCGTCACTACGCCTAATCAACATGGTAATCAGTAGGTATAGTCACAAGGGACTATAACCATCGTGATTACGCTCACATTGCAAAGTTCAAACGAACTTTATGTTGACCAAAGACTGGTCAAAGCAGAAAGTCAAACACTGTTTGACTTTCATGCTTAAAAATGCATTAAAGCATGAAAGAAGCTTACAAAAGGTCCAAAGCTTGAAGATAGAACAAGAAAACAAGAAGATTGGAGCCTTCAACCCGTTAAGGGATAGCTCCAAAGCAGAATGAGAGAAAATTCAGAAGTTTGAGCAAGATGGAATGAAATTTTGTGGGTATTTATAGATTTTGCACCACCGTTAAGATCTTTTCTTGGATTTCGAGCTTCGATCTGGACCTTACAAGTGTGGCACACTGATTTAGAATACTAGGGGACCTTAAAAACTAGCTAATGGTTTGTTAAATCCATTTCCAAAACCAGAAAACCAACTGCTGTTGTTGAAAAACAGTTTTCTACAGAACTGGAGGCTCTCGCGCCCCGTGTACGAGATAGGTCCAGCCTACGCGGCCCGCGACCTAACACCAGTTCAGCAAAAGTTTCAGATTTTGCACTTTTGGTCCCTGCATGCATTTAAGGTCATTTTTGACACATGTAAGCCATGTTAAAACCATTTTCAAGGCTCTAAAATGATGCCAAAGTATAGGGGACTTAAAATATGCTTGAAAATATGTCGGATGTCGGTTCGTTTGGTCGTACGACCACGTTATTCGGTTAATTACGACGAAACACGAACAGACGCAAAAAACGATCCAAATTACACGACGAATGGAATTTTAGCATGCCAATCACTAAAATAAAATATTTTAATGATTACAAAAAATTTTGGATGTCCGGAGATGTTCAGAACGTAAGATATGCGCGTAAATGCAAACTTATGCACTTTTTGACGCTTTTAGTCCCTGTTTGACCAAAACGTTTATTTTCGCATACCAATCCCTTAAAAGCCTATTTCTAAGCTATGTAAAGGATATTTATGGTATGTTTAACTTATGATCATATTCCGGAAGGTACGTTACTATACTAATCGGTAGACTTTCGCAGTTTGACGCAAATAGTCCCTCTGATCGAATAAACTTGATTTCAGCACACCGAACCCTCCAAAAATTATTTCTAAGTTATGTAAAGGTTATTTAAGGTATGTTAGGTTATTGTTGATGTTCCAGAGTGTTTTCATGTTAAACTGATTACGTTTATGCATCAGTTTGCGTATAACTTTCTAGAAAGCAATTTAGAGTTTCAAATTAAACAAGGATTGAAATGAGAAATTGTCAAGCATAAATAAACAAATATAGGGATCAAAATACAATGATTCATTGATAATTGAACTGTTCAAAGTTTGAATAATGATTACGCAAGCACAGGTGTCACAGTCTCCCCTACTTTAGGAAATTTCGTCCCGAAATTTATTTAGAGGAAACTTGTGAGAGTAAATGTGGATGTTTTGCTTTTAAATAAATCCTCTGCTCCCAAAGTAGAATCTCTGGTTCATGTTCGGATTTTCAGCAAGCTTTTGTTATTTGAGTCAGTATAATGTTTATAAGGAAGGGTTTAGATCCGAAGATTTAAACTCCCTTTTGATGAGTTTGTGTATGGTTGTACCAAACCTCAAGAGTGCCATGAAATTGCCGAAATGATGTCCCTACTGTAGTAAAATGCAAAGTGCATGTGAATTTAACAAAAAAGTTGAAGTCTCGAACAACGGATAGGGAGAATGGTTCTTACGAAGGCTATCATAGGAAACTTTGTGTAAGCTCGAAACTTGAAGTCGAAAAGATAAAACAACATTGGTTAAGGTTCTGAACTTCTAGTAACTTAAATAACGTCAAGCTTGCAATGTAAGAGGGAAATTTATATAAATATATATGAAGCGCCATCGGTGCGTCCACCGTACCTCCATTACATTGTTCACGTTTCGTTATTTTTGCCACTATAGGTTCTTACACATGACAAATCTTACTGTGGTTTCTGTGCACTGAATTCCATAATTATGTATGCATCCATAATTACGTAATTCCTTGCACAGTCCGCACAGTGCATTTTATAATGTGTAGGGGAAAAAATCAAACGAATAAACCTGCGATAAATGTGGCTAGACTGCCAAAGGGTCCTTTTTAGTCAGATCAACAAATGATCTTTTAAAATAGACCACTACAAGGGTCTTTTCAGCTACATCATCTCACGATATCATTAACCAGTTTAACGAATCAATCTTTTTAAATAGACCACCCAAAGGGTCTCTTTTGAATTATGGAATAGTACTTTATAATCCAAGGGTCTTAACTATTACATAGAAGCCCGTTAAGGATTTAAGGTAGTACCTTTGGATATCCTACTACGAATCCTTCATATGAAGATATGGAAGATTCTACGAGGATTTGGATAACAAATATTAGGATCATACAAAAACACATAAACATATAAACACATAATCACGTAATCACATAATTGTTTAACTTGGTCTTCAAATTTGTTATTAACTTGTTATCGATTTGGGTATTTAAAGTACACCAGGAATCCAATCCATGGACTTCAATTGGTACTTTAAACATCTTCATGAATCTAACTATAAAGGTAGGAAGATCTTAATAGGAATTCGGCTTTGTCCTTATTGAATCGTAATGTACGTATTAAATCATACAAAGAATCTAATTAAGAACTCCGATTTTGAGCGTTAATCATCCACGAGGATCAACTTATGAAGATAGGAAGATCCCATATGGATTTTGGGATTTGTACAGCGAGAGATGTTTTGAAACTTTGTGCTAGATGTGCTTAAGTTAATACAGGAAGTAAAGTGTTCATGCAGTTAAGGTGCTAGATATGCCATGGCGACACATGAAACAAAATTTGGAGATTGAGTACTACGTATGTTAAGTCAACATACGAGCAGGGTGTTTTTTAAAAATATGCATGGGGTTCTTTGGAAATGTGTTTAATGTTTTTGAAACCTTACGTAATGCTTTTGAAATCATATGGTAGGTGTATTAGGTAAATATGTTTATAAATTGTTTTAAGATCATGTGAGGTCATTTTGAAATCATGTATATGGTTTTTGAAAACAGGAAAAATGCTTTTGAAATCATACACTTGGTATATTAAGTAAATGTTCTATGTTAAAATGTTTTTAAATCATCTGAAATATTTTTGAAATCATGAAGGATGTTTTAAAAAAACATATGTATGCATGTTGTTATGAAAACCAGAATATGATGATATGTACATAAACATATCAAATAAGACTATTGAAGGATTTAAAGTTGTAACTTGTACCTTGTACATTGTTTCTTAGAGGTAATTTGAGTGGTACTTTGAGTGTTCGTTCAAAGTTGTAACTTGTACCTTGTACATTGTTTCTTAGAGGGAAATGAGTACTTAGGATTTTCGTGGAAGTCGTGAGCGATCATGGGTGGGAAAATTACAAGGGTAGTTTGTCTTGCAAAGAATACAGTTCCTTGGTATAGGTATCGTAGGGGAATGCCATACACATATGTAACTATATTTGTACATTAGAATTGTGAACAACGATTTATTTATAAACCAACCAAATTGTTTCATAGATCAAGGAAGACAAAAGCAACAAAAACATTAGATTTTAGTTATTTCAAAACAGCTTCATCTTCCAGTCCGCCAAATGCTCATTCATGGGTCGGATTTGCCTTGACAAGCTTTGGGTATTTGTTCCTGAAATGACCCATTTCGCCATAGTTGTAGCAAGTACCAGGCGAAAAACAAGCTTGTGCTGGATCCGCTTGAAGTTGGACAGGGTTCTGAATAGCTTGGTTTGACTCAGTGGCTGATCGACAGACTTTTGCCGTATGACCGAAAAGTCCGCAGTTTAAACATTTTCGGCATTTGACACTGGCATGGTGATGAAGGTTACACTGATTGCACAAAGGGGCTTTTCCTTCATATGGTGCTCGAGTAGCAGTAGGATTTGCAATAGCTTTGTTTTGGGCAGCAAAACGACATGTTTTGACCAAATGTGCCCATCGCCCACAGTAGGTACATTTGAGACATGGGGTCTGATTCGTATGATGATGGTTGCATCGATTGCATAGAGGAGCTTTTCCCCTGTATGGCTTGTTAGCTGGTGGTGTTGCCACCTGGCTAGGTCCTGCTTGATTCGGTGCAATCGCTGAAAGATTCTTTGAAGCTTTACGCTTTCTTGATCTTCGTGAAGGCTTGGCTTTTGTTTCTTTTAGTGTCTCTTGGGTGGCTTCATCCTTGAGACGAGACATGGCAATAGCCAATTCATCAGTCTTCTGGATTACTACGCCTATTCGTTGGGTAATCGTAGCAGCCCGTTCGGACATTTGAGCGTCGCTGCGATGAAGAGACATCCTAAAGATAGTGGGAGACATGAAAGGAAATGAGTGAGATGTTATCGGATAATCAAAATAGGATGTTTAAATATATCGACAACGCATAAAGATTGTGATCATTTTTTTGTGGCCTAAGGCAAAACAAATGACACGGTGACTAATCAAAGTAAGCAGGTCATATTAATGTATCGCCAAGACATGTTTTAGCCTATAAGTGGACACTCATCCCAAGAGTTCCCAGGTAAGAGTGAGTGGTCCGATTATGTGGATTTGTACGAACACTTTAGCCTTAGACAGAAAACTCGGGATACAGGCACCCACCCTTCCAGATTGCACGTGTTCACATTATAAGACCCAAACTTTGACGTGATTTTGAAAACTTTGAAGGTTCAAAACCTTATAATAAATCATCCTAGAATAGATGACTGGTTTTCAAAATGGTTTTGAAATTTGTGTTCTCATCGTGGTTGTCGCCTAAAGATAGGTGACGGTATTGTTTTAAGATCTAAATACAAGAATCTTGTGTTAGGGTCCTAGGAAGGTTATAGACTATGTCAAAGCATTACTAATAACCTAATTCCCTATAACCATGAGCTCTGATACCAACTCTTCTATCACACCCCGACTGCGTAAAACAACAAATCGATGCGGGAATGTCGGGGAGTGGAGTAACAGAATCATTGTTTCATAACACATGGTAATTGAAGTTTTGTTTTATCGATTAAAATGTTTACATTGTCTAGAAATTTAAAGAAGTAATACAAGAATTTAACTGTCTTTCATAGTTTTAAGTCACTAAGGCCCTCGTCCAATCCTATGTTTGCCTCATGATCATCTAACAACAGCACCTGAAACACATGTGAAAATAGGTACGTCAGCATAAAAATGCCTGTGAGATACATAGGTTTTATTAAAATAGGATTCATGACTTGTGAGTTTAAAGAAGTGTTTAACAAAAGTTAGTCATAAATCTTGTAAAGTGTTTTCTTTTATAAATCATACGAAAATTTATAAGAAATCAGATGATACAAAAGAAAGATGTATGGTTAAATGAATAACCAAGTAAAATGAGTTTGTATAAAATATGTTGTTTGTAAAACAATGTTTTGTGAAGATATGTTATTTGTGTAAAATGTAATATGTCTAATTTGAAATGGTTTAAATAACGCTACGATATGTAATATTATAAAAGCACTTATATATAGGAAGTACCAGCGGCGTATCCACATGCTTTTATCATATTACACACGCCTCGTTATTTAAATCACTTACCCAAACAAACCACCAAAATACCTTGTTTAAACCAATGTCAAAATGTTTATGTGTAAACAATGTCAAATGTAAATCATGTAATGTATAATAAAATGTTATGTATGGCAAGTGAAAAGTGTCAACTAAAACCATAGGTAAAATGCACAAAACAATGTATTTGAATAAATCATAGTTTAAGTCAAAAGTTATATTTTGTAAAATAAATGCTTTATTGATAAGAAAATTTATGTGGTAATGTTTTACGTATACATTCAAGCCTTGAGACTGAAGGATAAACCCTAGAATAAATCAAAGGTTTATCAAAAATGTTTTCGGATTCAGTCATTCCTTACGTCCAAACAAACCTAGGATTTCAGGAAAAGGGAGTTGTCAAGTCCTATGGTACCACTACTTACTACCGAGTGGCGTGATCAATGTTAATGAACGTATTAATTTCGTTAAAGAAATCAAATGTCATACCAAATGTAAGCATGTTATGTGAAAACAATGTACTAAGTATGCTAAATGAACATACATAGCAAAAATGTGATGTAAATCAATGTGTACATATGCTGAAATAAACATATGAAACAAATGTGTTTATGAAATCAATGTACTAGCATGTTAATTAAACATACATAGCATAAAACATGGATGAAATCGTGTACTATACGTGTACTAATGAACATAGCAAGCATATGTTATAAAAGCTTGGAAAGCACAAAAATAACAAGTAGGCACATGTGTTTCACGCCAAAATATTTGAAAATAATAAAAGAGAGGTCTATGTACTCACTTGAGATAGCTTAGAAGTCTTGAAATAATAATCAGGTTACACTAAAAGGATCACAGAATCAATCGGCACCTAATATAGGTAACTACGTTTATAAACCGGACCTAAATCGGCAGTTCGGATAGAATAAGGTTTCGTAAACCAAATGAGTGTTGGAACTCATATAATATGGTTTTATAAAGCCTACATTCTAAATCGGAACCTATCATAAGTGCTTACGACCCATTGCGACTCGTTAAGGTAGTCTACACTACTTTAACGCGTCGTTTGCGTAAAACGCGTTCGGACCGCCTAACTAGTCCTATTACAAGTATTATATGCCTTAACATGTCTAATATTGTTGCCTAATCAGTTTAGATATCAAAATTTAGGTTACATATGCTTAATATGAAATTATGCGTAAAAAGGGCATTTTGGTCATTTTCCTAAGGCATATAAACTACCTATCATACAACTAATTAAACTAACTGACCATATGGTATAACCTCCGAAGGTTATTCCCTATACAACTATGGTCACATAATGTGTTAGGTCGGATCCTAATGATCGACCAAACGGGTCGGGTTCGAAAGTCTAAGCGGTTGTTTAGACCGCTTATCTTACGACCCTAAATAAGCACCAAACTAAAAGTGACGAGTTAAACATGTTAAAACATGTTTAACGAAGTTAGAAAACAAGTTTGATATCAAAACATAGTGTTTTGATACCTAAAGATAGCTTCATTGCAAAATACGCATAAACACGTATTTTGAACAAAACTATGACTCGTCACTACGCCTAATCAACGTGGTAATCAGTAGGTATAGTCACAAGGGACTATAACCATCGTGATTACGCTCACGTTGCTAAGTTCAAACGTACTTTGTGTTAACCAAAGACTGGTCAAAGAAGAAAGTTAAACACTGTTTGACTTTCATGCTTAAAAATGCGTAAAAGCATGAAAGAAGCTTACAAAAGGTCCAAAGCTTGAAGATAGAACAAGAAAACAAGAAGATTGGAGCCTTCAACCAGTTAAGGGACAGCTCCAAAGCAGAATGAGAGAAAATTCAGAAGTTTGAGCAAGATGGAATGAAATTATGTGGGTATTTATAGATTTTGCACCACCGTTAAGATCGTTTCTTGGATTTCGAGCTTTGATCTGGACCTTACAAGTGTGGCACACTGATTTAGAATACTAGGGGACCTTAAAAACTTGCTAATGGTTTGTTAAATCCATGTCCAAAACCAGAAAACCAACTACTATTGCTGAAAAATAGTTTTCTGCAGAACTGGAGGCTCTCGCGCCACGCGTATGAGATAGGTCCAGCCTACATGGCCCGCGACCTAACACCAGTTCATCAAAAGTTTCAGATTTTTCACTTTTGGTCCCTGCATCCATTTAAGGTCATTTTTGACACATTTAAGCCCTGTTAAGCCATTTTCAAGGCTCTACAATGATGCCAAAGTATATGGGACTTAAAATATGCTTGAAAATATGTCGAATGTCGGTTCATTTGGTCGTACGACCACGTTATTCGGTTAATTACGACGAAACACGAACGGACGCGAAAAACGATCCAAATTACACGACGAATGGAATTTTAGCATGCCATTCACTAAAATAAAATATTTTAATGATTACAAAAATTTTTGGATGTCCGGAGATGTTCAGAACGTAAGATATGCGCGTAAATGCAAACTTATGCACTTTTTGACGCTTTTAGTCCCTGTTTGACCAATAAGTTTATTTTCGCATACCAAACCCTTAAAAGCCTATTTCTAAGCTATGTAAAGGATATTTATGGTATGTTTAACTTATGATCATATTCCGGAAGGTACGTTACTATACGAATCGGCATAATTTCGTAGTTTGACGCAAATAGTCCCTATGATCGAATAAACTTGATTTCAGCACACCAAACCCTCCAAAACTTATTTCTAAGTTATGTAAAGGTTATTTAAGGTTTGTTAGGATATTTTTGATGTTCCGGAGTGTTTGTCATGTTAAACTGATTAGTTTATGCATCAGTTTGCGTATAACTTTCCAGAAAGCGATTTAGAGTTTGAAATTAAACAAGGATTGAAATGAGAAATTGTCAAGCATAAAGAAACAAATATAGGGATCAAAATACAATGATTCATTGATAATTGAACTATTTAAAGTTCGAATAATGATTACTCAAGCACAGGTGTAACAACCGTTATAGAATTTTTCACAAATGGCCCAATCAGAGAGATCATGCTGGGAGCATCGAGCGACTAGGTTTTGAAATCGCTCCCAAGCAAGGTAATAGGGTTCGTCGGGCTCCATACGAAATGAGTGAATTTGATCGCAAAGACGTGAGGCCTTCACGGGTGGAAAGTATTTGTTTAAAAACGCTTGACGGAGGCCCGCCCAAGTGGTAAAAGTACCAGTTGGCTGAGAGTCCAACCAAGTAGCCGCACGGCCGGCTAGTGAAAAGGGAAAGAGCTGTAAATAGGTAGCATCGTTTGGGGCTCCGTGAAGGCTAAAAGTAGCAAGCATACAAGAGAAACGGTTTACGTGAGCGGGGGCGTCCTCGTCATCACGGCCGTGAAACTGGATGTTATTGGTGATGGCTTGAATGGCATACGATGGAATCTGCCATGAGTTTTCGTTAACTATAGGTGGAACGGTAATTGGTCAAGCAAGACCGGTGAAGCCTTGGGTGGCTTGTTGATGGATGGTCTGTCTTGCATTGGCCATTTGTTCTAAGTTTATGTTATCAGGGGCGCTAGAGGTGCTAGAAGTGGGACTATCGGGTGGGGAAGCTTTAGGTGATGGTTTAGGTGAATGGGGGGGGGGGTGAGGGAAAAGGGGTGGTATCGAAGTTTGGTAATTGAGAAGAGGATGAAGTACTAACCTGTGGGCCGTGACCCAATCGAGATGATGACTCTGTGACTGGTGGCTTCGGCGGCGGTCCATGCGAGCAGAAGCAGAAGCTTTTGCTCAAGTTAGAGAAAAGTATTTATGCTAGCTATGACCAACTACTTCTCCAAATGGATACAAGCAGAAGCTTTTGCTCAAGTCAGAGAAAAGGAAGTTATATCCTTTGTTGAAAGAGACATTATTACTAGATTTGGAATTCCTTCTGAAATTATATGTGATAATGGATCCCAATTTATTGGGAATAGAACCACTAACTTTTGTGATAACTGGGGGATTAAGATGATTACATCTACACAGTCTACCCACAAGCTAATGGACAAGCAGAATCAAGAAACAAGATCGTCATCAACAACATGAAGAAGAAATTAGGATCCAAGAAAGGAAAGTGGGCTGAAGAGCTGCCATATGTCTTTTGGATAGATAGGATAACTCTAAAGAATGCCACAGGCTAGACTCCATTCTCCCTAGTCTTTGGAACTGAGGCAGTGATCCCTACAGAGATGGTGGTTCCTACAGCCAGAACAAGCATCTGTGATCCTCAGACAAATGCTGAAAATCTGGCTCAAGACCTAGATACAGTGGATGAGCTTAGAAACTTGGCAAGGATAAGGATGGCTAGTTATCAACAAAGGATGGTTGGGGCATACAACAAAAACATCAAGATCAGGAGATTTCAAGTTGGTGACTTGGTGTTAAGGAAAGCATTTCAAAAGACTACAAACCTTGTTGATGGTAAATTGGTACCTAAGTGGGAAGGCCCCTATTTGATAGAAGTAGAGGCTGGAAAGGGGGCATACCACCTACTAACCATGGAAGGTGATCTCATACCAAGGGATTGGAATGCTATCCATCTTAAGAAATACTTTATATAATAAGGATCAATGATCCTTAAAGGCTTCAGTATTCTGACATTGGACCAAGGATCCTCAAAGGATATATGATCGTTACTTTGGTAACATTTTACTTTAATTTCCATTTACGTTACATACTTTATTTGTTACTAGAAAAGGATGTTAGATACTTAACATCCAATTTCAAAAAGTTTTAAGCTTTTGCGGAATTTATGACATCGTTAATAAAGGATTAAGGGGTTGGCCACCTCTCTCCCACATTTAAGCTATCTTATACCTTCTAAAGTTTAAATGTTTTCACCTTTAACACGAACTGGGTTTTGACATCCCGCCAGTAGCGCACGTTTATCCAAGTGTGGTTCGAGGAAATGGGACCAGTACACGCTTAGTGGCTGACAATTTCATTGATTTTGGCCATATGTAGGATCTCAAGTATAATGGTAGACGTACCATACATCCGTTATCCCAAGTTTTCTAACGTTTTCACATTAGCTAAGGTTTTGGCATTTTCATGTCACTTACATTGGGCTTGTCCCTAGTTTGGGCCAGACCCCAGAATTTTTGGGCTTGTCCCTAGTTTGTTTGGTTTAGTCCCAAGTTTATCTTGACAGGTTCTTGAAGCTTTAAGGGTTCACAAGTTCTATCAAACAAGGATCATGGATCGTTACAATCTAACTAATTTCAGTGGTCTGTTTATACTATGGTAAATCTCAAGGATATAGAATCCTAACTTGGATTCTTTGGTATGTTTAAGTTTAGTTTTATTTTATTGACTACACCCTAGACCTTTCAACTAAGGATATATGATTCATATTCATATATGCAATCAAGTTTTCTATAAAACTTGTTATTGTCAGATTTTTAACAACCTAAAATTTTCTAAGTCTTTATAAAGAAAAACTGATGATCTTCACAAAAAATCTATTTGAATATGGAAACATAAGCATATCAAGTCAAAACTTTAAAGACAAATGTACAACACTAGGCATAGTCAAAAGATTAATATTATTAAAACCCATTAATATTTATCAAAAGTGCCCGACCTGGATTTCACCAGCAAAAACGTGGACCATCCACCCAGGCTGGACCGGGTTACCTAACGCTTAAGGGTTTTGTGCAGAAATTTAAAGTGCAGGAAATTAAAGAGCAAGATAAAAAAGGCTTCATCCCCCAAATAGAGGATCCCTCCACCTTTGTCATCCTACTTAATGTCTGAAGGATCAGTGATCCTTAAACCTAGGACTATTGTTCAAACTAAAAACCCCAAATTGTTCAAATAGAAACACCAAAACATGAAAATTAAAAAAGTGGGCTAAGGCCTCCTCTAGATTATTGATGTGTGCTAAACAGACTGTTAAAATTAACTACTTTAGACTCTCTACGCTAGAAACTAAAAAGCTTTAAATCTAGACTCGACCTAAACCACACAATCGGCAAGTGTACCGATCACTGTAGTATGACCTAAGGAAGTCCGGATATCGAACCACGAGACTCTATTAATCACGTTAACTAGACTCTAACAGACGCTGACAGACAAGACTTAAACTGTTTAATTGTTTTTTTTAGGGGGGGGGGGGGGGAGGTTACTGAAAATCTAAGGAAATCTATTAAACTAATCTATAAAACTAATTATTAAACTAGAACTAAACGAATACGAAATAAGGAGAAGACTTTTCTTCTATGATGACAAGAACCACCTAGACGAGAATCCTAGATTGATTTTAAGAATTTACCAATTAAGTTAACTGCATGATTTATGGAACCGGGATCTTGTGATACTAAACCTATTAAGACACCAACTAAGCCCCTCAACCCTTCTCGAGGTGAAACTTATGGCACTACCTAGGCCGTTAATCCTACCGGTTATTAGACTTCCTTCCGGTTATCTAATTATTGTGCAAGTACCCTAATGTTGACCTACTCTTTTCCAATTATAGATCTAGGGTAGTTTGGATTTGTTAATTTGACTTGAGAGACTAATAAACAGACGGGGCAACTAAGGCACGACTTTTTCCAAAGGCTGTCTAATGCAATTCGCCGGGTAAGACCTACCAATAGCCCCGCACCTTCCAGTTATAAGGACTAGTAGAATACTAAAATTTAGCAAATTACTAACTATCACTTCTAGGGTTTATTGGCCAATTCTTCCTAAAGGTCAAAGACACGAGGTCAAAGATCTAGCATGAACCTATTCCGTAGCAGACAACCACCTAGATTCACACGAAGCAATTGATAGTAATGGACCAGATTAAAGTACGCATACACACCAAATTAATAAACCAAATTTCTTACTAAACACAATTAATCCACAAAAGACATGCAATTAATGAAAAAGGTTCAAACTTTATTTCAATCCATTCATCATAGTCTAGGCGGTTTAAACGTTTAGCCAAGCATATCAAACAATGAAACAAAGCAAAGATGTTCAAACAAGAATTCATCGTTACAAGTTTTGAAAGAGAAATCAACAAAACAAGGGACTAAAGAACCCGTGCAAGTCTTCAATCTTCGATCCAAACTCAACCCAATGATTCCAGTGATAAAAAACGCTCCGATCAGCTTAAAGAATGCTCTGAAAATCGCCTCTTGCTTACTTAATTCGTAACTAGGGTTTTGTATATGATTTCTTGAGTTGTTATATGAACCCTAATCAATGGCGAAAACGGTGAAGAAAACGAAGTTGTAACTAAAAAGTTATGCTGAAAACAAAATTTCCTGTTGAAGCCTACCGTAGGCTACGGCAAGGGCCGTAGCTTACGGCGCCGACTGGCAATTTTTGACCACTTAGTCCAGCATAGAGCCACCCTTGCACTTTTATTACCGTCGTAGCCTACAGCGGGTGCCATAGGTTACGGCCGCCGACTGGCATGAACCTTGTAACTGCCCTATTTAATTCGGTTTTATGATATCATTTGAAGTCTAATCAATCCCATTCGGTTACAAGCAGTCTAGAGGCGAATTTTTGGTGTTCATGAGAGCTTAAAACAATTTTCTAATCATTAGTTTATGTTTTTAATTGTTATGAACATTGAAACTTGTGTGAGGATGATGATTCAAGTCATGAGTGGCTAAACTATTTGTGAACATCCTGGATTGAAGGTTTGCTTGAGACATTTCATGTTTTGATCTTTATTTCTAGAATAATATACTTGCAACTTTTGTTTTTTTATTGTGGTGTGTTAATATTTGTTTGTAAATAGTTAATTGATGCTTTGATCATAGTTTAAGCCATACGTTCTTGGTGCCGTTGGCAATCAAGATATCATGGGAGGGATTAGGATTGGGTATTGATTGATTGGTCATCGGGTAACAACCTTGCATTCTAGGAATCCGGGTACTTAGTTCCCTTTCATAACGGACACGTAACTACACATGAATCATGTCTATGTGGTTCTTTCTAGTTGGATTAAAACATGAATGTCAATTGAAACCGGAAGTCTAGGATGGTCATTTGTCTCTAAATTGTTTTACAAAACCAAATTCTCAATTCGTAATTTAATTAGTAACCTTAGTTTTAAAATCAAACAATCTAACTCTTGAATTTACTTTCCTTGCATTAGTTTAATTTTAGTTAACTAGACATACATTTAGATAACATACGTTCCACAAACTCCCTGTGTTCGATGCCTACTTACCGCTAGCTAATAGTTGTATTTGGATTAAATTTGTGTAAGTCCAGGAACACTACAATCGGATATCAAACACCAAACAGGTAGCGGAAATACGAGTAAGATGTAGAAGATCAAAAGCAATTATATTGATTCAAGCACACAAGAACACACGATTGCAATGAATCGTCTGGTATCCTTGGTCGCACAAAAAAACAAAAGTTTTGAATAGAATCAACAACCTATCAAGACTAAGGACTCCCCTATTTATACATGCATAGAAGATCCTTTTACATTGGGCCAAGCCCATACCCCATAGACATCAAAACAACCATACGAGCCCACTATATAGTTCGAACCCAAAACAAACATAATAACCCAAGCAGACGCAAACCTACACTAGTTTAGGCCCTTACAATATCCCCCTAGGTTTGTGTTGGCTTGGCGTCTTCTCCTTCACTGCTGCCTTCTCTTCTGCTTCTTAGCTTGTTCTTTTTGTTTCTTCTGTAGTTCAGGAAAGATCGGTATATTCCTTCCCACATACGGAACAAATAGCTGTGTTTCAACTCTTGTACATTGCCCTGACCATAACTTGAAGCTCATAATCTGGGCCACAGCTCCTGTGCTTTTGGCACACACCTCGTACTGAGGATCACTCTGAATCTGTGACTTAGCTAAGAGATTGATGTCATTCTCACGAAAGCACATCAAATCTCGAGTATCAATGAATCTGTACTCAGCATCATCACACACAATCACAGCTTGACCAGAGATAGGATCGTACATCCAAAATTGAAAGTTCTTCAGAGAATTATCAGGAAGCTCCTTCAACAATGGCACAGTATTCGTCTCTTTAGTAGCAGGCCACTTCACAATCTTATATGGCTTCCCTGTGGCAGGATCCAATACCTCTTCATCTTCTTCAATGGTAGACTCAGCCAACTTCATATCTCAAAAATTGACTCTAGCCTGTTGCTGCAGTTTATTATAGAAATTAACTCCAATCTTGCAATTTGGATTCTTGACTTGATCATGAAATCCAGCATTGCTCAGTTCTCTCAAATCAACTGGAGTCCAGGAGTTGAAAGCTTCAGAGTTATCATAATACTCCACCTCATTATTCATCCTCAGCACGATAAACATTTCTTTCTCATTGTTGTATGCCCAGCTTTTAATACCCGATCTATTGCCCTTCTTGCTCTTTTCAGTGGTGATCACATATCGATCAGGTTTATCACCAAACTACAAGTTTCGTTCAGCTCCTACATTCCTCATAACCACCATTCTCTTTCTTGGTTTCTGATTCACTATACGAGGAGTGCTTTCATAGTACCAGTTCATAGCATCTTCGTGCTCTTTCCTCTGTTGCTCTCTCTCTTCAGCAGTTGATTCTTTTGGAGGATCAGCAAACTCCTTAGGAAATTTTCCTTGCAGTTTCTGCTTCATATCCATCACTATAGCACTAAGAGCTCCCAGGTTAGTCTCCAACTCATTGATCTTTTAATTCTTAACCACTAATTCTTCCATGAGACTAGCAATCTGAGCATCTTTGAAAATCTTGTCTTCTTCAAGAGTGGAGATTCTTCGCATCAGAATTGTTGTCTCATTTTCTTCAAACAAACCTTCACTATCTGAACTTTCAGCAGTTGCAGTAGTCTCGGGAGTTTCAACTTGTTTTGACTTAGCTGTCGCTTCAACTTGAACAGCAGCAGCTTGCAGTAACTCAGCAGCCCTAATAACATCAGCATCAGATGGACCACTGCTTGAACCTTCACCTGGATTAGGAACGGGCACATACATAGCAGCTCTTTCATTAGCCATGAATTCAATTATTGTTAGGCTTAACTCAGTGGGAATGTAGTTAACTCTAGGCTGTGTGTCACCAATGGGGTCAGTTGTCTCTGAGGTTGTTTAAATGTTTCCCTCACCGCTGAGCCTAGGATCCCTTCTGCTTTGTTTCCTAGGAGGAAGATCAGTGGTAGGTTCTTCCAAAGAATGATCAACAACATGTGACAACTGTCAAATTTGCATGTTTCCTTACAATTATTAAATAATGATTTGTGCTTAATGACTGTGCTGAATTACAATTAAATGCTTGTATTGCTTTTTGATTACTGCATCCTACTTACATGTGCATCACATATTGCATACCGTCACATCATTATTACATGCAAACTTTAGTGACATACTTGATGCACAAAGCACAGTTAGCACAGTTAGCGGATAACTCAGACATATACTGACAGTGCCAGTACATAGACAGACAATATTTTGAGACCCAGTATGAGCCAGAGACAAGGAACTACACTAGTATGGAGTGTAGGGAAGTGAGGACCATAAAACTGCGTCACTAGGTGATAGTTTAAGTGCTGGAAAGTGCCTAAAACCCACACAAACTGCAGAATTCTGTATTAATCATCAAAATTCAGCATTTTAACATGCTAGTAATGTGCAAAAATATGGCAAAATGGTCCTGTATGCTTTCCTAAGTGTCGGGAATTGTTAGTTTCACAAAAAGTTACATAAAGAACACTATACGATATAACTTAGCACTTTAACGGACCGGTTTCTAACCGAACAACCGGACGTTACCCGGGACACCAAAATATTGTTAAAAACATTGTTTTACTTTTTCTGAGCTAGTTATGGTTCCCGAGCACACTAACATATTACATAATACATGTAACACACTAAACATTAGATATTACACTTAACACCCTACTAATCACCTACTTACCTCAACAATTTACAATTTACCCCCCCCCCCTTTGTTATTACCGGCCCCAAAGGGGACCCCACTCCAAAGATCCATCTAAATCTTCTCCATATCTTCCTAATATCTCCTTGGGATTTGCTAGATCATGTTTGTACTTTGCAAGACACTTAAACTAATGGACATTAGAGAATGAGGGTTATAAGAACCATTATCACTTAACCATGATCACACCACAACTTCACTTCCTCCTCCCCTTAACCTCTCGGCCGACCCCTCTCCTCCACACCCTCACCATTTTTGTTTCAAGTTCAAGCATTCCAAGGTCCTCATAAGGTTTGACAAGGTGATTAACGAAGCTCGGTGTTCACGGAACTTGAAGGACCACTCTTGTGTACTATTATCCACCTCATTTTCTCCATTGTTCTTCCCTAGCTTTAAGCTAGTTGTAAGATCCCTATACACTCTTGTTTACTTCATATTTTAGTGGTTAAAAGATGTAGTTTAATGATTAACACTAGAACACTAAAATACTTGATCATGAATCTTGAATCAAAAGATGAAATAAGATGATACATGAAGAGATATTGTTAAGATGATGTTGTTTTGAATGTGTTGATGGTTACTTGTTGATTCTTGGTAATATGATGATAATCATTATATGAAACTTGTTAACTTATGATTAAAAACATGATTTAACAAGTTAGGAGGTGATTATGTGTTGTCATAAAATAATCATCTTCTTATTTAAACATGAACTTGATAATAAAAATGATTTTCTTGTGAAGTAACAAACCAAGTGAACTAGTAAACTTGTAAATCCAAGACTTGTGAATGATTTTTCTAAAGAAACCAAGTTTAAAAGACGGATTTTGAAAGATCATGATTCTTACATATACTTACACTATTTTTGGAAATAAAATAAGTGTAGGAAGGCTAGTAAAACAAGAAGATGTTGTAAATAAATATTTTTGTAAAATGAGTTCACAAGTTGTAAACATCTAGAAATCCCGAGAATGAGATTTTAACAAAAGTAAATACACTTTGGAAGGTGACTAAAACCACTAAACACCCCACCAAGTTACTACGCGTTTTTATAAAACATCAAGTTCATGTTGTATTATAAATGGAATAGTTTTTGCACTTGGTAAGTGTAATATTGTTTAGTGATTTGTTGTTGATTGTTTGAATAATTTTCGAAAAGAAAATGATATGCTTATTAGCATGGACACCTACATTACAAAGGACACTATGGCGAAATTTTCTAAAAATTCCAACACTTAGAAAATATTTTCTAACAAGTGTTTACTAGTGTATTTTAAACTATGTTCTTCAAATATAAACTTTGCCATAGATTTTTGTAACAAAAATACAAGTATCGGAGATTTATTTTTGTAAATAAAAATGGATAAATATATATTTAGAATATATATTTTATATTAAGACACTTGTGTGGATATTTGTTTAATTTGTGAAATAGTTATATTATTTTAGGGTAAAATAATGTAACTTAACAAATACCATGGAAATTACAACTCCAAGATAATACCAAAAATAACAAGGAATAAATATTTAAGTTACACACTGGATGTTGTGAAACCAAACGTAAAAACGCAACTTATGGAATATTCCGGAAAATACTTTTACAAATATTTTTGGTAAATATTGTTTTAGATACAAAAAGGGAAAATATATTATTTTTGGGAAGTTAAAACTATATATTTTCCTAGTATATTTAGAAGATATATAATTTTTGGAAAAATATATATTTTCTTGGGAATACATTATTTTTTTGACAATGAGTTATATATATTTTCTAAGTGGGACTTAAAATATTATATTTCGGAGCTACAATATACATGTATAAATACCCCCATCTTTGGGAAGGAAATACGGAGTTAAAATACATGTGAAGTATTAATACAAAATTATTGATTAAACGACTATTCCAAAACTTGAATGTAATTTAAAGTTAAAATAATTTATTTTAACAAATAATTATAACTTGGGATAACATAAGGAACGCAACTCAAAACGTTAAACTCTAAGCCAAGCCACGGCCCGTTCGCCTAATAGACATTAGTACACTGTAGGTAGTCGTGATTAGCTGCGGAGGTTTGAGTTGCCGATACTGAAGACGCACTACAGTGAGTTCATGTCCCCCTTTCCTTTTAACTGTTTTCAGTTTTATACTTCGGGGGTGAAATACATGTTACAATTATTACAGACATTTTTACACATGGTATGGTTAGCTTAAGGAGGGTTTACTACTTAGATCATGTGAAAGGTGGGTATAACACTTAAGGCCATTAATCCTCGTCGTAGGACCGAGGGACATGAGTGATAGATCTATTTGGGTGTAGCGAGCCCACACCCATGCGGACCAGGGTGGCCCATGTGGTGACTATGTCTTATTCCCGGAGACAAGTTTGCTAGGTTTGAGTACTTCCTGCACCATTTCATACATACCATTGGCTTTGCAACCCATTGGGGATCTCTTTTTTCTTATTGCTACATACCAGGGACATTCATACATACAAGACATACTTTAAAGGTTTATTCACATGCACTTACACATGAACTCGCTCAACTTTTGTTGATGTTTTTCAAATTACATGTATTTAAGGGAACTAGTGGATCTGGCAAGTGTTGCATGTGTTTTCAAGCTGCGTACTAAATAAAGGATGTCATCCATGGTTGTAGAGTTTAGGAGATGTATCCTATTCCTGGACGGGATACACGTTTCTAATCTTGGTTTTTAATTAACATCTTTTTTGAGTCTTTATGAACTCAGTTGAACATGTTATGGTTTGTAACTTAATTTGGTGTCAACGTTTTCAGGACAAGTATGTTATGGTATTTTCTAAACTTAATTAATGGACGAAAACCTCATGTTTTATCATATAGCGTTGTTATGATTGAATGCTATGATATTAAGAAGTCACACCTAATAACCACGCTTCCGCAAAAGTCAGGGTGTGACAGCTTGGTATCAGAGCCTCGATCATAGCGAACTAGGATTCTTTCTCGAGTCTAGACTATGATCATCAGGGCTCTCACGAAAATGTTTTGAAACATTTTTACATTGCATACACAAAGCGTCCAGATCCATGAAACAAACATTTTTACAAATAAAAGGCACAAATACACATTTCACAAGGGTATGTTTAATCCAGTCTTAGAGACCGAGGGAGTTCAGTCTTAGAGACTGAGGGAGTCCAGTCTTAGAGACTGAGGGAGTTCAGTCTTAGAAACTGAGGGAATCCAGTCTTAGAGACTGGGGGAGTCCAGTCTTAGAGACTGGGGGAGTCCAGTCTTAGAGACTGGGGGAGTTCAGTCTTAGAGGCTGGGGAAGTTTGGCCTTAGAGACCAGGGAGTTAGTCTGAGAGGCTGGGTAGTTCAGTTTGGGAAACTGGGAGGTTTAGCCTGAGAGTCTGAGAGGCTGGGTAGTTCAGTTTGGGAAACTGGGAGGTTTAGCCTGAGAGGCTGGGTAGTTCAGTCTGATAGACTAGGAGGTTTAGCCTGAGAGGCTGGGTAGTTTGGTTTGGGAAACTGGGAGGTTTAGCCTGAGTGGCTGGGTAGTTCGGTTTTGGAAACCGAGAGGTTTTAGCCTGAGAGGCTGGGTGGTTTAGTTTGGGAAACTGGGAGGTTTAGTCTAAGAGACTAAGTAGTTCAGTTTGAGAGGCTGGGTGGGATGGTCTTGGGAAGACTAGGATTGCATACATGCTTACATTGTTATTACTTGCATGATTAATTGATGATTGTTGATATATGTACATACTTGTGATTGATTTGTTATAGACACCATGTCCTCCTCTGAGAGTGGAGTATCCAATGTAGTAGACCCCATGGCCATAGTTTCGGATGATGAGATCATCCCAGAGGATGAGGCTTTTACATCTGACACCACGAGTGATGAATATGATGATTTCCAGCCGTTTGCTTTACCATATTTTGGAGATGATATACCGCTAGCTGATGGTCTTCCTGGCGAGGATCTACTTCCTGTTCAGATCCCTGCTCCTTTTTCCTCTTGCTGCATTTCCTCTTAAGGATCTGCTTCTTGACGCTATGTCTGATGATGACATCGATCTTTTTATTGAGGGTCCCCTTAAGGGTGCCCAGGATGATGGAGTTCCAGTCGCCGATGTCATTGCTGTTCCGCCTATCGAGGTTCCTGTCGTAGAGATCTTATCTGACCATTCTGGTCCAGATTCATTTGAGTCTGTGTCATCTACTACTTTACACGCACTGGGATTACAGCGATATCCCACCGATACTGATTCTGACACAGCTATGTCTGTTGCACCTGTTGGTCCACACGACGATGATCATGATTTTGAGTTTGATGATGAGTTGGTTCCTGTTTTTCCACAAGACTTTGACCCTGAGTGTGAGATTGAGTTTATCCACGATGATCAGCCTTTTGAGGCACCTGTCATTCCTGACGATCAGCTCTTTGATATACCCACTGAGCTTGAGCCTGCACTAGCTGACCCTGAGCCTATAATCGCACCCGGGCCTACACTTGCTCACTATCCTTTGCCTAAGTATGACCCTGTACCTATTGACATACCTGATGTTGCACCACTTATACTCGACCCGATCCCTGCACCTACAGACCATGCTCCTTTTGCCGCCCAGTTAGACCCCAGATATGCATTCACCCGCAATGTGCGGATAGAGGATGATGATGACTTGCCTCCCTCCACTAGGCCTGTTACTCCCCCACTTGCACCCACTCATGCACCCGTCGACGTTGCCCCGTTTCACCCATATGTGTCAGGTATACACCGCACAGACTTGTCGATCACATATTTACAGGATATCCCTCCACCCCGTCCAGGGGAAGGTCCATCAAGACAGCAGCCCAGTTATATTCCTCCTGTGTCAGCAGCTTTTCCTTTCATGACACAGCTTAATCTGTTACTCCTTTTGCTTCTGCACCATCAGGCGAGCCACTTATCTGGTTTCCGCCGAATACTATGCCAATATCTGACCCATACCATCCTTCACATTACGTTGGTTACACGAGGGATGATCCGCTTTTGATGTTACCGCTCCAGCAGGAGTTGTTGTGCCGTAAAGTCATGGAGTTAGAGAGGATTTCACGTCCTCCACCTTATACATGCCCTTCCTCGTTTTCTACTCCCCTGCTCCACTTTTGCCTTACCCGGACTATGATATCCGATTTCTTACTATGGAGCAGCAAATCAACTATTTGTTACACCATGTTCATACTCTTGAGGAGGAGTTAGCGCATTTGTGCAATTTGATTTTCATTCCTCCACCATCAGCGTAGTTGGTTTCATGCAGATAACTTACTTTTGGTGAGAGTGTCACTATTAAGCCCAACTTACGAAGACATTTTGAAGACCACTTTTGTGTATATGACCGTTGTAGACCGGTGGATATTTTGGACAAGGATAATATGACCCTGTAGACTCTTTTGTGGTGATATGATACACTTGATGAACTTGCAAAACTGTATTCGTGGTCGTTGATATATGAAAGCTCAATCGCAATAATTTAATTATATGCATTGTTGAATTACTTGTTTACGCTATGATGGTAATGTACGTATTTGTTTGTTATGCTCTCATTTGACATAATTCCATTTACTTGCTTATGCTATGAGTATGTTGTTGCTTGATGTGTTGATATGATGACTTATTACGTGTAAATACATATTATCTCTAAAACAACTATTTACACTCTCTTAACAAATGAGACTTAACCAATCCAAACTTTTCGTAGAAGATGTCTCAAAGGATCATTCAGCTGCCCATGACCGAGGCGGAACTATAAGCGCACATCACACAGGCCATCGCAAGGCACGAGGTTCTTCGCTACCAACCCAGCGAAAATATCTCAGGAAACAACCCACCCAATGGTAATGTTTAAGTCACCTAAGACACATTACAATACGTTTAGACAATTCCAAGTATGCCTTGCTAATACTTTCTGTGATGATGATTGCTTGGGTACAGGTTGTACCTACAAGCAGTTTTTAGACTACAAACCTTTGAGTTTTGACGGCACTGGAGGTGCCATAGCTTTCGTGAAATGGGCCGAGAACATGGATTCTGTTGTACGAAGGAGTGGTTGTACGCCAGAGCAACAAGTCCCATACGTTACTGGGTTATTTCAAGATGAAGCTCTGTTATGGTGGAACATTCGGGTCTGAATAATGGGCGAAACTACGGCATATGCCTTGACATGGAGTGAGCTGAAAGGAATGATGCATAAGGAGTATTGTTCTCAAACGGAAACCCAGAAGTTGGAAGGTGAATTCCGGCGCCTGATGATGGAAGGTCCAAAGGTGGTGGAGTATGTGCAGAGACTTCATGATTTGTCACGAGTTGTTCCGTACCTGGTGGAACCCGAATTGAAGAAATTAGGGCAATTCATTTGGGGATTGGCGCCTCAAGTCTTGAGCTTGATGATAGAATCAACGCCACCAACAACTATTGCTGCAAGTAAAATGAGTTTGGCGCTCGCTAAGGAAGCGCTTAGACTGGAAAAACTTTCAACCTCCGACGAGAAAAAGGAGACTCCTGTAGAGCCATCTGGGGACAACAAGAGAAAATTCGCAGACTTCAAAAAGGGCACTCGGGTGAATAACAAGAACAAGGCTAAAAAGGGAGAAGAGTACATGGGTATCCTACCTAAGTGCAACAATTGCCTCCGTCATCATATCGGGCGATGTAAATATGGAAAATGTGACAACTGTGGCAAGAGAGGGCATGTCAATGAGACTTGTAGGCAAGGTACTGAATGTGGAAATGGAAGCCAAGATGGTAGCAAGAATCTCAAAGGAAGCAACGACATCAACAACTGTCAAGAAAGAACCAGTGATGAACAAAAACGTGCTCAAGGTTGTTTTAACTGTGGGGACAAAAGGCATTTCAGAAGTATTGTCCTAACAATGAGCAGGCACGAGAAGGAGTGTTGGACATCAGAACTGGGGAAGCACGCCAGGATCCAAGCATGGTTATCGGGCGTTTCCAGAAAGTTTACTTGGGAACTAAGCTCAGATGTGATGAGTGTAAGTTTCACCATGAAGGTCAATGCCAGAAGCCTTGGTGCGATAGGTGCGGAAGGGAAGGACACAGCAAGTACGCCTGCTGAACAAAGTATCCCCGACAAGAAAGAAATAATAACGACAACCAAGACAAAAACAATGATGGTAGAACTCCAGGTTGCTTCAAATGCGGGGACGTGGGGCACTTTAGGAAGGAATGCCTAAAGGATGACCAGGACCGTGGAAGGGCGTGCAACATCGGAGCTCGTGAAGCATGCCCGGATCCAGAAATGGTTACGGGTATGTTCTTTATCAACCAAATATTTTGTTTGATACCAGTGTCGACCAAAGCTTCATATCACATGAATTTAAAAATATACTTGGTTTAGTAAAGGGGTAAGTTAGATAACCCACACTCGATAGAACTAGTTAATGAAAAGCCGCGACGTGGTAACTGGGATGGACCAGTTTTCGAGCAACTAAGCGGAGATCGTTATCCGCATCCTGATGTCGAACGACGAAGCAATCGTGATTCATGAAGCAAGATACGCCTCTACAAATTACTAGTGCTTGGAGGCACGAGAATTTCGCGCACAGAATGTGTTGCCTTCTCCGCTCACGTCGCAGACAAAGAAGCCGAAGGCTTGTCTGAACTACCACTCCAACGACAAGTCGAACTCGCATCAATCTGTTTCCCGACGTTGCGCTTACAGTCAAAGCACCCCAGCAACTTACACTTTCGGCGATGCAAGGATTGGCAGAATAGCTTCAGTAGCTGGTAGAGAAGGAAGTTAACAGACCAAGCTACCCGTTTTGAGTAACTCCAGTGCTGCTCGTCAAGTAGAAGGACGATGATTTTCAAATAAGCATCCACTACCAGGAGATGAACGAACTAGCCAACAAGAGTCGGTAACCCCTAATGAGAATTAACGAATTGTTTATTTAACTAACTATAAGGACCCAACTACTATTTTAAGACTGATCGATGATTGAGCGTCAGTATACGGGAATCCAGGAAGAATGTATACCAGGGAATGGTGGGACAATAACTTGTTTAAATCTACGAAAAAGAATTGTGATCCCTGCGCAATGCACAAATCATGTGCTAAATCCTTTGGGAACCCAGGTTGAAACCCGGAAAGGTCGTCACTTAGGAACCACACCTGTGAACTCTAGCAAACCCCATTGTCCTGACATTTATGCTATTTCAGTTAACCAAACAAAAAGTACTCCAACTTAGCAAACCCCATTGTCCTGACATTTATGCTATTTCAGTTAACCAAACAGAAAGTACTCCAACTTATTTTGTTGAAATCTTCACTTTTACTTCTAGCGAGTAGATGTTTGCACCTCTACTCCCCTTAATGGTAGTTGCATCGCATTAATTTTCTTCGCTGAGAGCGAACACACATTTGCTTCGATATCATTTCTTCATGCTCATTGTTTCATTACTTGAAAACTTATATGTTACGCATGCACCATTTTCTACGCATGAGGTTTCGCTTCGAATAAACGCTTCACTGAAGCTCACATATTATTTTGCTAAAGCTAATTGTTGGTTTAACCTACGTTATTGAAATTGTTGGCCTCCTTGTTATCAAGTCAACACACTTTCTTTAGACTTCATTTCTTTCAAGTTACATTCATGGTTTATCTTCGTAACCATGCTGAGATACCCTCGTTGAGATATACGTTTATTGTCAGGTTACCAAGTTCAATTGCTTGAACTTAGCCATTTCGCATGTTCAATCTAAAATGCCATATGATGTATTGAGAGCATCGTATTCATATTTTGTAAAAGGTATTTTGTTTCGAGTCGTAGTAGACTTGTTTGGTCTACGACTCCACTAAATCGTTTGTTGGACTCGACACCTTGTGGTGATACTTTCACAAAACTGAAGCTTGCGCTAATTTCGTTACGCACCTCATACACGGATTTAATTATTGACTTGTTCTAAATCCGTTTTGTTTATCGACTAAAGCGGTCTCAACACAATTGTGTGTTAAGACGATGGTACATAGATTCACATTGTATCATGGTGTACCTCCTAACGATTCTTTCATTATAAACCAAATGCTCTGCGGTACTTGTTACTTTCTCACCTTCGATCGGAAACAGTGATTCTTTGATGCTTCATATCCAACTGAGAACTCTATGACATTGTGTGAATCAAATCTTCAGATTGTTTCAGTACACTTCCGTTTGATTTCAGACATGGTGAACTTGTTCAGTCACCGCTATTATTGAATTATGTCGATACGACACCTTGTGGTGTCCTCACAAACTTGGAGCATGTGCTAATCAAGGTCAATTGTTTCACACAAAACTGCATATACCTTGTTTGACTTATTATTTAAGCATTCCCGATGCAATTACGAATCAAGAAAGTGATACACCAGATTCCCTTGTATTTCATTCGGTGTATTTCTGCAATCCAAGAATGTCGGCACAAATCCTTACCAATTAATTACTCGAAAGTTGACAGATCTTTTCGTGTTCAAGTTGTTGATTTTGAGTTCATATAGCGGGTGCTATGGTTGTAAACGTTCGATGGTATATTATGACTGATCGAATTGATAATCCATTGGTCAAAACCCTTTGTGACACCCTGTTAACTAAGTTACACTAGCTTATACATCTATACATCTTGTGTTCTTTAACACCAAATTCTGAGAGACATACCCAGTGACCATTAGGGTCTTAAAATGGCAAGATACCCTTGGTTTTGCTTGATTCGAATGAGTTTTGATTCGGTTTTGTGGATATCTACCTCAGTATTATTCATATACATACACGCATAATGTAACCCTAAGGAGTTAAGATAGTATAAATTTCGAGGACGAAATTTTCTTAACAAGGGGAGAATGTGACAACTGTCAAATTTGCATGTTTCCGTACAATTATTAAATAATGATTTGTGCTTAATGACTGTGCTGAATTACAATTAAATGCTTTTATTGCTTTCTGATTACTGCATCCTACTTACATGTGCATCACATATTGCATACCGTCACATCATTATTACATGCAAACTTTAGTGACATACTTGATGCACAAAGCACAATTAGCATAGTTAGCGGATAACTCAGACATATAATGACAGTGCCAGTACATAGACAGACAATATTTTGAGACCCAGTATGAGCCAGAGACAAGGCACTACACTAGTATGGAGTGTAGGGAAGTGAGGACCATAAAACTGCGTCACTAGGTGATAGTTTAAGTGCCGGAAAGTGCCTAAAACCCACTCAAAGTGCAGAATTCTACATTAATCATCAAAATTCAGCATTTTAACATGCTAGTAATGTGCAAAAATATGGCAAAATGGTCCTGTATGTTTCCTAAGTGTCGGGAATTGTTAGTGTCATAAAAAGTTACATAAAGAACACTATACGATATAACTTAGCACTTTAATGGATCGGTATCTAACCGAACAACCGGACATTACCCGAGACACCAAAATATTGTTAAAAACATTGTTTTACTTTTTCTGATCTAGTTATGGTTCCCGAGCACACTAACATATTACATAATACATGTAACACACTAAACATTAGATATTACACTTAACACCCTACTAATCACCTACTTACCACAACAATTTACCCCCCCCCCTGTTATAACCGGCCCCAAAGGGGACCCCACTCCAAAGATCCATCTAAATCTTCTCCATATCTTCCTAATATCTCCTTGGGATTTGCTAGATCATGTTTGTACTTTGCAAGACACTTAAACCAATGGACATTAGAGAATGAGTGTTATAAGAACAATTATCACTTAACCATTATCACACTACAACTTCACTTCCTCCTCCCCTTAACCTCTCGGCCGACCCCTCTCCTCCACACCCTCACCATTTTTGTTTCAAGTTCAAGCATTCCAAGGTCCTCATAAGGTGTAACAAGGTGATTAACGAAGCTCGGTGTTCACGGAACTTGAAGGACCTTGTGTACTATTATCCACCTCATTTTCTCCATTGTTCTTCCCTAGCTTTAAGCTAGTTGTAAGATCCCTATACACTCTTGTTTACTTCATATTTTAGTGGTTAAAAGATGTTGTTTAATGATTAACACTAGAACACTAAAAGACTTGATCATGAATCTTGAATCATAAGATGAAATAAGATGATACATGAAGAGATATTGTTAAGATGATGTTGTTTTGAATGTGTTGATGGTTAGTTGTTGATTCTTGGTAATATGATGATAATCATTATATGAAACTTGTTAACTTATGATTAAAAACATGATTTAACAAGTTAGGAGGTGATTATGTGTTGTCATAAAATAATCATCTTCTTATTTAAACATGAACTTGATAATAAAAATGATTTTCTTGTGAAGTAACAAACCAAGTGAACTAGTAAACTTGTAAATCCAAGACTTGTGAATGATTTTTCTAAAGAAACCAAGTTTAAAAGACGGTTTTTGAAAGATCATGATTCTTACATATACTTACACTATTTTTGGAAATAAAATAAGTGTAGGTAGGCTAGTAAAACAAGAAAATGTTGTAAATAAATATTTTTGTAAAATGAGTTCACAAGTTGTAAACATCTAGAAATCCAGAGAATGAGATTTTAACAAAAGTAAATACACTTTGGAAGGTGACTAAAACCACTAAACACCCCACCAAGTTACTACGTGTTTTTATAAAACATCAAGTTCATGTTGTATTATAAATGGAATAGTTTTTGCACTTGGTAAGTGTAATATTGTTTAGTGATTTGTTGTTGATTGAATGATTTTCGAAAAGAAAATGATATGCTTAATAGCATGGACACCTCCATTTACAAAGAAAACTATGGCAAAATTTTCTAAAAATTCCAACACTTAGAAAATATTTTCTAACAAGTGTTTACTAGTGTATTTTAAACTATGTTCTTCAAATATAAACTTTGCCATAGATTTTTGTAACAAAAATACAAGTATCGGAGATTTATTTTTGTAAATAAAAATGGATAAATATATATTTAGAATATATATTTTATATTAAGACACTTGTGTGGATATTTGTTTAATTTGTGAAATAGTTATATTATTTTAGGGTAAAATAATGTAACTTAACAAATAACATGGAAATTACAACTCCAAGATAATACCAAAAATCACAAGGAATAAATATTTAAGTTACACCTTGGATGTTGTGAAACCAAACGTAAAAACGCAACTTATGGAATATTCCGGAAAATACTTTTACAAATATTTTTGGTAAATATTGTTTTGGATACAAGAAGGGAAAATATATTATTTTTGGGAAGTTAAAACTATATATTTTCCTAGTATATTTAGAAGATATATAACTTTTGGAAAAATATATATTTTCTTGGGAATACATTATTTTTTTGACAATGAGTTATATATATTTTCTAAGTGGGACTTAAAATATTATATTTCGGAGCTACAATATACATCTATAAATACCCCCATCTTTGGGAAGGAAATACGGAGTTAAAATACTTGTGAAGTATTAATACAAAATTATTGATTAAACGACTATTCCAAAACTTGAATGTAATTTAAACTTAAAATAATTTATTTTAACAAATAATTATAACTTGGGATAACATAAGGAACACAACTCAAAACGTTAAACTCTAAGCCAAGGCACGTCCCGTTCGTCTAATAGACATTAGTACACTGTAGGTAGTCGTGATTAGCTGCGGAGGTTTAAGTTGTCGATACTGAAGACGCACTACAGTGAGTTCATGTCCACCTTTCCTTTTAACTGTTTTCAGTTTTATACTTCGGGGTGAAATACATGTTACAATTATTACAGACATTTTTACACATGGTATGGTTAGCTTAAGGAGGGTTTACTACTTAGATTATGTGAAAGGTGGGTATAACACTTAAGGCCATTAATCCTCGTTGTAGGACCGAGGGACATGAGTGATAGATCTATTTGGGTGTAGCGAGCCCACACCCATGCAGACCAGGGTGGCCCATGTGGTGACTATGTCTTATTCCCGGAGACAAGTTTGCTAGGTTTGAGTACTTCCTGCACCATTTCACACATACCATTGGCTTTGCAATCCATTGGGGATCTCTTTTTCCTTATTGCTACATACCAGGGACATTCATACATACAAGACATACTTTAAAGGTTTATTCACATACACTTACACATGAACTCGCTCAACTTTTGTTGATGTTTTTCAAATTACATGTATTTCAGGGAACTAGTGGATCTGGCAAGTGTTGCATGTGTTTTCAAGCTGCGTACTAAATAAAGGATGTCATCCATGGTCGTAGAGTTTACGAGATGTATCCTATTCCTGGATGGGATACACGTGTAACGCCCCAAAATTCGAATTACTTAGTTGCCAGTATGTTAACGCGTTTAAAAGAAGGAAATGTAATAACTAGGTTATTAAACCTAGTTAAATGCCTAGCAAAACAAGAAAGGAAATGAAATTTGGGGTCAATTATGATTAAGTGACAAACATGAGGGGTTAGTTTTGAATGAGTGAAAAGATAAAATATAAAAAATGAAATTAAAAACCCCACACCCACACCTGGGCGTATGTGGGTGTTCGACCAGAGAAGAAAAAGAAGGGGGAAACCCCTTCTCAAACCCTAATCGACCAAATTGGATGGATTCTGGCTGAAATCGAACTTGCATGAACAAGATTCTTGATTGTTCAACTCTGTAAAACACATGGTAAGTGGTAATTTCGGATTTGATGATTTTTGTATGAATTAGGTTATGATCAATTCAAGAAATTTTATGAAATCGAGCACGAATATATGTTAGAATTATCATATGGACTGTGAATTTATCAAGATTTTGGTGTTAATTAAGGTTTGAAGATGAAACCCACTTGGGCTAACGAAAGTGGCGACATGGGTATAACACCTATGTCGAATTCTTGTTCAAAAATTGATGTAGCATGTTGTATGCGATGAATGTTTGTTTGATAGTTTGAGTATGGTGTGATTTTAGGTCGATTTCAATAGTATTTGAATTTTTAAAGGCAAGAATAGGAAGATGAACATAAGATCCTTGTACAATATATTCTATTAATGTGAAACCCATCAAGTGTTTGATAAAATGCCTACATGAAACTTGAGTTGATTCAAGTTTGTGTTAAAAAGTTAGTAATTTGTCACTTTTAACAGCCCTAGATAGTCATCTTGTAAAGGCCGTATCTCATTCGCTATTAGGAGTTAGACAACGAGCCTTATATCGTTGAAAAGGTTGTTTCACATATTACATTTCATATTTGGTCACAAGAGGCTGGTTATGAGATTTAGTGAGTCAAAATAGCATGAAAAGTTAATAAATTCGTCACTTTTGACAGCCCTAGATAGTCATCTTGTAAAGGCCGTATCTCATTCGTTATTAGGAGTTAGACAACGAGCCTTATATCGTTGAAAAGGTTGTTTTGCATATTACATTTCATATTTGGTCACAAGAGGCTGGTTATGAGATTTAGTGAGTCAAAACAACATGAAAAGTTAGTAAATTCGTCACTTTTGACAGCCCTAGCTAGTCATCTTGTAAAGGCCGTATCTCATTCGTTATTAGGAGTTAGACAACGAGCCTTATATCGTTGAAAAGGTTGTTTCGCATATTACAATTCTTATTTGAAAGTCGAAGTCAGATTATGTGATTAAAAAGGGGGAAAGTGACCCCGAACAGCTGCTGCGTGAAAAATGCAGCAATGAAAATAATGTGTTTTATGGACTTAAAACATATGATTTTCTAGTCACCAATTTACTAAACAATAAATATTGCTTCGGGTGAATGTTTACAGTTGTTAAGGTGTGTTTAAAGCATTACTATGTGTAAAATTGATCTTGTGAACATCGGATATAAAATCAAGTAATCATGTAGTTGTATTGTCACACCCCGACCACGTATAACATACAAAACGTGGCGGAAAACGTCGGGGAGTGTTGTAACAGAATTAATTGTTTCATAACCATGGCATTCAAAGTTGTATTTTATTTATCAACACAAGAGTTACATTGTCTTTAAACAAAAACAAGAGTACAAAACATAATTAAACTAGGTCTATCTTCGTTTTATGTCTCTAAGACACAGGTCCGCCCTAGTGTCGCGATCATCATCTTATGGAAAAGCTCCTGAAAACACATGTGAAAATAGGTACGTCAGCATAAAAATGCCTGTGAGATACATAGGTTTTGTGAAAGTAGGATTCATGACTTATAAGTTTAGAGAAAGTTGTTTAACAAAAGTCAGTCATGAACCTTGTAAATTGTTTTGTTTTGTAAATCATACAAAAAGCGATGATATGTATAAAAAAGAGAATGATGTAAGGTTAAATGAATAACCAAGTAAAATGAGTTTGTAAGATAAGTTGTTTTGTAAATCAATGTCTTTGTGAAAATAAGTTGTTTATGTAAAACGTAATATGTCAAATATTGAAATGATTTAAGTAACGCTACGACATGTAATATCATACAAACACTTGTTTATAGGAAGTACCAGCGGCGTATCCACCATGCTTGTATCATATTACACACGCCTCGTTACTCAAATCACTTACTCAAACCAACCACCAATGTAAATTGTTTATGTATAAATGAATTGCCATGTGTTAATGTGTAAACCATATCGAAATGTCTATGTTCAATGTAAACCACTAAATGTGTATATCAATGTCAAAATGTTTATGTTTAATGTGGATCATGTAATGTGTACCCAAAAATATCATGTATGGTAAGTGAAATATATCAACTAAACCATATGTAAAATGCACAAAAACAAGGTATTGAAGTAAAACATGGTTTAAATCAAAGTTATGTTTTGTGGAACAGATGCATGGTATACTGGTACAAACATTTATGCGGTATTGTGAAAATGCATACATCCAAGCCTTGAGACTATGGCGATAAACCCTTAAACAAATTAAAGGTTTATCTAAGTTATGTATATCGAATTCGGTCATTCCTTCCAATCCAAACAAACCCAGGATTTCATGAACTGGAGTTGTCAATTCCTATGGTACCACTACCTACTAACGAACGGCGTAGCTAATGTTAATGAATGTATTGTTCCATTGTAAACAACCCAAATGTCATACCAAAATGTAAACATGTGATGAAAACAACTGTACTAAGTATGTAACAAATGGACATACATAACATGTGACGTGAAACAAATGTACTAAGTACGCACACAATGGGCATACATAGCATGAAATGTAATGTAAAACAATGTACTAAGTACGCACACAATGGGCATACATAGCATGAAATGTAATGTAAAACAATGTACTAAGTACGCACACAATGGGCATACATAGCATGAAATGTAATGTAAAACATGTACTATAATGTACTAACGAACATAGCAGGTATATGATGTGAAAACATGGAAAGCATGAAAGTAACAAGTAGGCACATGTGTTTCACCCCAAAACAGTTTGAAAACAGTAAAAGAGGGGTCTATGTACTCACTTGAGATTGCTCAGAAGTCCTAAGATAACCACCAAGCAATGCTAGAGGTCTCGGAATCAAACGACACCTAATATAGGTAACTATGTTAATAAACCGGACCTAAATCGAAAGATCGGATAGAATGCGGGTTCGTAAACCAAACGAGTATGGAGACTCATCTAATATGGTTTAACAAAGCCTACATACTAAATGAAACCTAACATAAGTGCTTACGACCCATTACGACCCGTTTAGGTAGCTTATGCTACTTTAACGCGTCGCTCGCGTGAAACGCGTTCGGACCGCCTAACTAGTCCTATGACAAGTAAAATATGCCTTAACATATCTAATATTGTTACCAAAAAAGTTTAGATACCAAAATTTATGTTACATATGCTTAAAATGAATTTTGGCGTCAAAAGGGCATTTTGGTAATTTACCTAAGGCATATAAACTACCTATCATACAACTACCTAAACGAAGCGACCATAAGGTATAACCTCGGAAGGTTATTCGCTATATACTATGGTCACCTAATGTGTTTGGTCGGATCCAAATGATCGACCAAATGGGTCGGGTTCGAAGGTATAAGCGATTTATCAGATCACTTACCCTTACGACCCTAGACAACGTGGTAATCAGTAGGCATAGTCACAAGGGACTATAACCATCGTGATTACCATCACGTTGCGAAGTTCAAACGAACTTCGCATTGACCATAAACTGGTCAATGCAGAAAGTCAAACAAAGTTTGACTTTCGGACTCGAAAAGAAATAAAAGAACGAAGGAACACTTACGAAGGTTCCCCGAATGCTAATCTAGATCAAAATAGCTCAGGTATGAAACAAAGGTTTCAACTTAGAGCACATTAGATCAGATTCTTGTGAGGAAAAGTGAAGGGTGGAGGTGGGTATTTATAGTTTTCGGTTCACCGTTAGGATCATTTCTTGGAAAAGGGGGCACGATCTAAGTCGTACACTTGTTGGAAAGTTGTGGTAACTCATTTGCCATCCACCATAAGAGTTTGACACTTGGCACTTGGCCTTTGGAGAGTGTTAAGGGCTGTTAACAGCTGAAAAAAAAAAACATTTTGCTGCATCTGGCCCCTACTTACGGACCTAGTTTGGCAGATTTACAGTTTCAGTCCCAGCAACCTCAAAACTTGGTTTTCGATGCGTTTTTTGACACGTTTAAGCCCCGTTAACCCCATTTCAAAGCTATAAAATGAAGTTAAAGTATAGAGAACTTAAAATGTGTTCAAAAATATCTCGGGTGTCGGTTCGTTTAGCCGTACGGTTACGTTGTTCGGTTAATTACGACGGAATGCGCATAAGCGCGAAAAATGATCCAAATGGCGTGACGAATGGATTTTTCTTATGCCAAACACTAAAATAAAATATTTTAGTGCTTACATAAATTTTTGGATGTCCGGATGTATTCAGAACGTAAGTTATGCGCGAAAATGCAAACTTGTGCACTTTTTGACGCTTTTAGTCCCTGAATGACCCCAAAAGTTTATTTTAGCATACCGAACCCCTCAAAGCCTATTTATAAGCTATGTAAAGGATATTTATGGTATGTTTAACTTATGGTCATGTTCCGGAATGTTCGTTACAGTTCAAATTGGCATACTTTCACAGGTTGTCAAGTTTAGTCCCTGTAAGCGAATTAATTTGTTTTTGCCATACCAAAGCCTTCAAAACTTATTTCTAAGTTATGTAAGGGTTATTTATGGTATGTTAAGTATATGTTGATGTTTCGGAGTATTTGTCGCATTAAACTGGCTACGTTTATGCACCAGCTTGCGTATAACTCTCTAGAAAGTGATATAGAGTTTGAAATTGAATAAAAGTCAAAACATGAAAAATGTAAAACATAACCAAAAAAACATTGGGATCAAATGACATTGTTTTATTGATAATGGTACTGTTCATAATGATTACAAGCACAGATGTTACAGTCTCCCCTACTTGTGGAAATTTCGTCCCGAAATTTATTTAGAGGAAACTCGTGGGAAAAGATGCGGATATTTCGCCTTCATTTGATCTTCACATTCCCAAGTAAACTCGGGTCCACGTTTAGCTTCCCAACGAACTTTGACCAAAGGAATGCGCTTGCGTTTGAGCCACTTGACTTCACGTTCCATGATTTCCACAGGTTTCTCAACAAATTTCAGTGTTTTACCAACACGAATTTCGTCAAGTGGTATGTGGAGGTTCTCATCAGCTAAACACCTCTTGATATTGGACACGTGAAAAGTTGGATGAACATTTCCAAGTTCAGGAGGTAACTCAAGTCTGTAGGCTACCTTACCGATTCTTTCGACGATCTTGAATGGTCCAACATATCTAGGTGCAAGTTTTCCTTTCTTTCCAAATCTGATCACACCTTTCCAAGGTGAGACCTTAAGTAATACTCGATCACCAACTTGAAATTCCAAGGGCTTGCGTTTTGGGTCCGCGTAACTCTTTTGACAGCTTCTAGCTGTCTGAAGGTTATCACGAACTTTCTTAATCTTGTCAGTTGTCTCTAAAATGAGGACAGGTCCAGTAAGTTGAGCCTCGCCGATCTCATTCCAGCAGACTGGTGAACGACATTTTCGACCATAGAGAGCCTCGAAAGGAGCCATTTTGATGCTGGTGTGATAACTGTTGTTGTAGGAGAATTTAATCAACTGAAGATGTGAATCCCAACTACCACCAAAATCGATCACACAAGCTCTAAGCATATCCTCCAGAGTCTGGATTGTTCTCTCAAATTGACCATTCGTTTGCGGATGATAAGCTGTGCTCAGATTAAGTTGGGTCCCCATAGCAGATTGCATAGTTCTCCAAAAATGAGAAGTGAAACGAGCATCTCTGTCAGAAATGATGTTCAAAGGAACACCATGTCGAGCTACAATTTCATCCACATAGATTTTAGCAAGTTTGTCAGCAGAAAAATCCTCACGGATTGGCAAGAAATGCGCTGACTTAGTAAGACGATCAACGACTACCCAGATGGCATCATGACCTTTCTTTGTGCGCGGAAGTTTAGTAATGAGATCCATAGTAATGTTTTCCCATTTCCAAACTGGGATCTCTGGTTGCACCAATAAACCCGAAGGACGTTGATGTTCAGCCTTAACCTTAAGACAAGTAAGGCATTTTGATACGTATAAGGCAATGTCTTTCTTCATACCAGGCCACCAATAGTGAATACGAAGATCCTTATACATCTTATCTGAGCCCGGATGAATAGAATAACGAGACTTATGGGCTTCATCCATAAGCAAGGTACGAAGATCATCCTGGCTTGGGACCCACAAACGGTCCATGAAGTAATATGATCCATTGTCCTTCAGTTCAAGAGCAGGTGTTATGTGATAGGGAAATTCCTTATCCATCAAACCTTGTGAAACACAAGATTGTTGAGCCTGAGAAATGCGTGCCTGGATATCGGATCGAGCTTGAATAACAGATTGAACACGTACACAATGAAGCTTAGTACGTTCCTTACGACTCAATGCATCGGCTACGACATTCGCCTTACCAGGATGGTAGCGAATTTCCCAGTCATAGTCGTTTAGTAGCTCAACCCAACGTTGTTGCCTCATGTTGAGTTCTTTCTGATTGAAGATATGCTGAAGACTTTTGTGGTCCGTGAAAACCACACATTTTGTACCGTACAAATAGTGTCTCCAGATCTTTAGAGAGAAAACAACTGCACCCAACTCAAGATCATGAGTGGTGTAGTTCTTCTCATGTATCTTCAACTGCCTCGATGCGTATGCTATGACTTTGTTCCTTTGCATCAGGACACAGCCAAGACCCAATTTAGATGCATCGTAATAAACGACGAAATCATCATTGCCCTCAGGCAAAGTTAGAACAGGCGCGTCACAAAGTTTCTGCTTCAAGTGTTGAAAAGCTTCCTCTTGCTTGAATCCCCAATCAAAGGGTTTGTTCTTCTGAGTTAGAGCAGTTAGAGGAGCTGCAATCTTTGAGAAGTTTTCAATGAAGCGGCGGTAATAACCCGCTAGACCAAGAAAAGAACGAACTTCAGTAGGAGTAGTAGGCGTATCCCAATCCTTAATCGCACTGATCTTGGAGGGATCTACATGAATACCTTGTTCGTTTATAATATGTCCTAAGAATTGAACCTCTTTAAGCCAGAATTCACACTTGGAGAATTTGGCGAAAAGTTGCTCTTTCTTTAGGAGTTCCAGAGTAAGACGAAGATGTTGCTCGTGATCAGCTCGCGTCTTAGAATAAATCAAGATGTCGTCAATAAAAACAATGACGAACTGATCCAAATAAGGTTTGCAGACCCTATTCATTAAGTCCATGAAAACAGCAGGAGCATTAGTCAAACCGAATGGCATAACTGTGAACTCATAATGCCCATAACGAGTGCGGAACGCTGTCTTGGGAATATCTTCTTCATGCACACGAAGTTGATGATATCCGGAACGCAGATCAATCTTCGAAAAATAAGAAGCACCCTGTAACTGATCAAAGAGATCATCTATGCGAGGTAGGGGATATCGATTTTTTATGGTAAGCTTGTTAAGCTCACGATAATCGATACACATCCTAAAGGATCCATCCTTCTTCTTGACAAAAAGAACAGGAGCACCCCAAGGTGAAAAGCTAGGATGGATAAAACCTTTGTCAGAGAGCTCCTGAAGCTGCTTAGACAACTCTTGCATCTCAGATGGTGCAAGACGATATGGAGCTCTGGCAATGGGATTTGCACCAGGTACGAGATCAATGCGGAACTCGACTTGGCGTGCTGGGGGTAGACCAGGTAACTCTTCAGGGAAAACTTCAGAATAATCCCGAACGACAGGAATATCTGAAATAGACTTACCCTTGCCTTTATCTGCTGTAACATGTGCTAAGAAGGCCACATAGTTCTTCCGCAGATATTTCCGGGCTTTAAAACAAGACATGAGTTTGAGACCACCGGCAGGCTTCTCACCACGAACCTGTAGGATCTCGCCTGTCGAAAGCGGCACACGAACAATCTTCTCAGAACAAACTATCTCTGCGCGATGCTTGGATAACCAATCCATACCCACAATGACGTCGAAGCTTCCAAGTTGCATTGGCGTGAGGTCGGTAGGAAAAAGATGGTTGTTAAGGTTCAACTGGCAGTTGCGAAGAACAGAATCAAGAATAATGGGTTCACCACTAGCAACCTCTACTGTCAAAGGTTTACCTAGTTTTGTTCTAGACACGCGAAGCATTAGCTCAAAAGACAATGACACAAAACTCTTGTCGGCACCCGTATCAAAAAGAACAGATGCAGGCTGATTATTAATAAAGAACGTACCGTTCACCACATTATCGTCCGCCTGCGCCTCTTGGGCGTTCAAGTTAAAAGCTCGCCCTCGAGCCTGAGCCTGATTCTGGTTTGCATTCTGATTCTGGTTAGCCAGCCTTGGGCACCGGTTTCTGTAATGGGTCAGATCCCCACAGTTATAACAAGCACCTGGTGGGTAGTGTGGTCGTGCAGCTTGACCCTGTTGCTGAGCAAGAGGCTGAGCAACTTGTTGAGCCGGGTTCTGAACTGCGCGATTTTGAGCAAACCGACAAACATCGGCAAGATGACCTGACTTCCCACAGTTAGTACAAAAACGGCACTGATGTTGCGGCTGATGGTGACTGTTGCATCTATTGCACAAAGGTGCATTCCCTAAATAGGGCTTCTTCGCTGGAGGCTGTGCGGGTTGGTTGGGAGCTGCCTGGTTAGCTTGGGCAGTGACAGCATAGTTTTGGGAAGCCTTATGCTTCCTTGCCCTTTTTGATGAACCAGAATCCTTTCCATTCTTGTTTTGACCTTTCTTGCTATCTTCCTTGTCAGACGACTGTTTCTTGCCCTTGTCACCCTTCCTGTGTAATATATTCTTCTGAATCTGCGACTCAATCAATGTCGCTAATAACTCGATCGCCTGACGGAGTGTGGCAGGGTTACTACCAGTAATGATGTCTTGTACTTAGTCAGGTAGGCCGTCGATGTACCTTTCGATAGCCTTGTCGAGTGGGGTAACCATAGTCGGGCAAAGCAAACTCAATTCCTCAAACCTATCAGTATATGCCCTGTGCTCGCCACTATCTTGTTTCAAGTCATCAAACTCCTTCTCCAACGCTCGTTGTTCATGACGAGGACAAAACTCCCTCATCATAAGAGCTCTAAGTTCAGCCCATGTCTGTGCTAGAGCAACTTCTGCACCACGGTCTCTCATTACCCCATTCCACCATGTAAGAGCCCTCTTCTGAAACACGCTCGAAGAAAACTGGACCTTGCGATTATCCGGACACTGAACATGACGGAAAGTATTCTCAATGCTCTCGAACCATTGAAGAAGCCCAGTTGCTCCTTCAGAACCACTAAACTTGAGTGGTTTAGCCGAGTTAAAATCCTTGAATTTGCATGGAGCATTGTTGTTGTTGTTGGCTTGGTTCCATTGAGCAAAGAGGTTTGGAAATTGAGCAGCCATCTGCTGCGCAATGATTTCTGCCAGTTCGGCAGTCGCTATCTGGTTTTCGCGTCGAGGAGGCATTCTAAAAGAGGAAAAACATGAAAGGAAACGAGTGAGATGTTTGGATGAAGAGAATGAGATGAAACAAAATCAACAGGAGAAAAGATGGTGGTCATTCGTCCGCATTACCAAGCTAACGAACGACACACAGTGACTAATCAAAGTAAATGGGTCAAAAATAATGTATCGCGAAGACATGCTCGCCTATAAGTGAACACTCATCCCAAGAATTCCCAGGTAAGCACAACTGGTCTCGCGTCTGATGAGATATATACGAAGTGCTTGCCTAGACAGAAAACCCAGAATACAGGCATTCACCCTTCCAGTTTGCACGTGTTCACATTATTTAAAACCCAAAACCTTGACGAGATTTTGAAAACTCAAAGGCATAAAGCCAAAAATTTTAGTTAAACTGGAAGGGTTCAAAACCTTACAAAAGAGGGTTCAAAACCATGTAATAAATTATCCAAAAACAGAAGATTGTTTTTCAAAAATCGTTTTCGGAAAATTGGGTTCTTGTTTTGATAATCACCTAAGGATAGGTGATGTGCATGTTTTAAGATCTAAACACAAGATAACTTGTGTTAGGGACCTAGAAAGGTTATAGTCTAGGTCAAAGCATTACTAATAACCTAATTCCCTATAACCAGAAGCTCTGATACCAACTCTTCTGTCACACCCCGACCACGTATAACATACAAAACGTGGCGGAAAACGTCGGGGAGTGTTGTAACAGAATTAATTGTTTCATAACCATGGCATTCAAAGTTGTATTTTATTTATCAACACAAGAGTTACATTGTCTTTAAACAAAAACAAGAGTACAAAACATAATTAAACTAGGTCTATCTTCGTTTTATGTCTCTAAGGCACAGGTCCGCCCTAGTGTCACGATCATCATCTTATGGAAAAGCTCCTGAAAACACATGTGAAAATAGGTACGTCAGCATAAAAATGCCTGTGAGATACATAGGTTTTGTGAAAGTAGGATTCATGACTTATAAGTTTAGAGAAAGTTGTTTAACAAAAGTCAGTCATGAACCTTGTAAATTGTTTTGTTTTGTAAATCATACAAAAAGCGATGATATGTATAAAAAAGAGAATGATGTAAGGTTAAATGAATAACCAAGTAAAATGAGTTTGTAAGATAAGTTGTTTTGTAAATCAATGTCTTTGTGAAAATAAGTTGTTTATGTAAAACGTAATATGTCAAATATTGAAATGATTTAAGTAACGCTACGACATGTAATATCATACAAACACTTGTTTATAGGAAGTACCAGCGGCGTATCCACCATGCTTGTATCATATTACACACGCCTCGTTACTCAAATCACTTACTCAAACCAACCACCAATGTAAATTGTTTATGTATAAATGAATTATCATGTGTTAATGTGTAAACCATATCGAAATGTCTATGTTCAATGTAAACCACTAAATGTGTATATCAATGTCAAAATGTTTATGTTTAATGTGGATCATGTAATGTGTACCCAAAAATATCATGTATGGTAAGTGAAATATATCAACTAAACCATATGTAAAATGCACAAAAACAAGGTATTGAAGTAAAACATGGTTTAAATCAAAGTTATGTTTTGTGGAACATATGCATGCTATACTGGTACAAACATTTATGCAGTATTGTGAAAATGCATACATCCAAGCCTTGAGACTGTGGCGATAAACCCTTAAACAAATTAAAGGTTTATCTAAGTTATGTATATCGAATTCGGTCATTCCTTCCAATCCAAACAAACCCAGGATTTCAGGAACGGGAGTTGTCAATTCCCATGGTACCACTACCAACTAACGAACGGCGTAGCTAATGTTAATGAATGTATTGTTCCATTGTAAACAACCCAAATGTCATACCAAAATGTAAACATGTGATGAAAACAACTGTACTAAGTATGTAACAAATGGACATACATAACATGTGACGTGAAACAAATGTACTAAGTATGCACACAATTGACATACATAGCATGAAATGTAATGTAAACAATGTACTAAGTACGCACACAATGGGCATACATAGCATGAAATGTAATGTAAAACAATGTACTAAGTACGCACACAATGGGCATACATAGCATGAAATGTAATGTAAAACAATGTACTAAGTACGCACACAATGGGCATACATAGCATGAAATGTAATGTAAAACATGTACTATAATGTACTAACGAACATAGCAGGTATATGATGTGAAAACATGGAAAGCATGAAAGTAACAAGTAGGCACATGTGTTTCACCCTAAAACAGTTTGAAAACAGTAAAAGAGGGGTCTATGTACTCACTTGAGATTGCTCAGAAGTCCTAAGATAACCACCAAGCAATGCTAGAGATCTCGGAATCAAACGGCACCTAATATAGGTAACTATGTTAATAAACCGGACCTAAATCGGAAGATCGGATAGAATGCGGGTTCGTAAACCAAACGAGTATGGAGACTCGTCTAATATGGTTTAACAAAGCCTACATACTAAATGAAACCTAACATAAGTGCTTACGACCCGTTTAGGTAGCTTATGCTACTTTAACGCGTCGCTCGCGTGAAACGCGTTCGGACCGCCTAACTAGCCCTATGACAAGTAAAATATGCCTTAACATATCTAATATTTTTACCAAAACAGTTTAGATACCAAAATTTATGTTACATATGCTTAAAATGAATTTTGGCGTCAAAAGGGCATTTTGGTAATTTACCTAAGGCATATAAACTATCTATCATACAACTACCTAAACGAAGCGACCATAAGGTATAACCTCGGAAGGTTATTACCTATATACTATGGTCACCTAATGTGTTTGGTCGGATCCTAATGATCGACCAAATGGGTCGGGTTCGAAGGTATAAGCGATTTATCAGATCGCATACCCTTACGACCCTAGACAACGTGGTAATCAGTAGGCATAGTCACAAGGGACTATAACCATCGTGATTACCATCACGTTGCGAAGTTCAAACGAACTTCGCATTGACCATAAACTGGTCAATGCAGAAAGTCAAACAAAGTTTGACTTTCGGACTCGAAAAGAAATAAAAGAACGAAGGAACACTTACGAAGGGTCCCCGAATGCTAATCTAGATCAAAATAGCTCAGGTATGAAACAAAGGTTTCAACTTAGAGCACATTAGATCAGATTCTTGTGAGGAAAAGTGAAGGGTGGAGGTGGGTATTTATAGTTTTCGGTTCACCGTTAGGATCATTTCTTGGAAAAGGGGGCACGATCTAAGCCGTACACTTGTTGGAAAGTTGTGGTAACTCATTTGCCATCCACCATAAGAGTTTGACACTTGACACTTGGCCTTTGGAGAGTGTTAAGGGCTGTTAACAGCTGAAAAAAAATGTTTTGCTGCATCTGGCCCCTACTTACGGACCTAGTTTGGCAGATTTACAGTTTCAGTCCCAGCAACCTCAAAACTTGGTTTTCGATGCGTTTTTTTGACACGTTTAAGCCCCGTTAACCCCATTTCAAAGCTCTAAAATGAATTTAAAGTATAGGGAACTTAAAATGTATTCAAAAATATCTCGGGTGTCGGTTCGTTTAGCCGTACGGTTACGTTGTTCGGTTAATTACGACGGAATGCGCATAAGCGCGAAAAATGATCCAAATGGCGTGACGAATGGATTTTTCTTATGCCAAACACTAAAATAAAATATTTTATTGCTTACATACATTTTTGGATGTCCGGATGTATTCAGAACGTAAGTTATGCGCGAAAATGCAAACTTATGCACTTTTTGACACTTTTAGTCCCTGAATGACCCCAAAAGTTTATTTTAGCATACCGAACCCCTCAAAGCCTATTTCTAAGCTGTGTAAAGGATATTTATGGTATGTTTAACTTATGGTCATGTTCCGGAATGTTCGTTACAGTTCAAATTGGCATACTTTCGCAGTTTGTCAAGTTTAGTCCCTGTAAGCGAATTAACTTGTTTTTGCCATACCAAAGCCTTCAAAACTTATTTCTAAGTTATGTAAGGGTTATTTAAGGTATGTTAAGTATATGTTGATGTTCCGGAGTATTTGTCGCATTAATCTGGCTACGTTTATGCACCAGTTTGCGTATAACTCTCTAGAAAGTGATATAGAGTTTGAAATTGAATAAAAGTCAAAACATGAAAAATGTAAAACATAACCAAACAAACATTGGGATCAAATGACATTGTTTTATTGATAATGGTACTGTTCATAATGATTACAAGCACATATGTTACATGTATGTACCACATAACATGAATATGAAATGCGTATGACGATACTACAAGTAGTCTATCATATCAAGATAATTGTGTGTGTGTTCATAAGTTGGGAATAAGTCAACGAATATGCGAGTGGCATGATTAGACTTATGAATATGTTTATGAGATTTTAAAGAATCATGTATATGTGTTAGAACAATTATGTGTACATACGTATAATAATAAATTTGAGTGAGTGAATGTTGAATATTGTGGTTGTCGGTTCATGTCATATGTATGATAAGCTTGACTAATGATAGTCTATGTAGCTAAGAGCTAGGAATGGAGGTGATATGAACGAACATGCATACTAACTATGATATGGACGTAATGACTTGAAATTATAGGAATCACAATTGACATGGACTCAAGAATGGAAGGCTAACGGATCAAGGGTAAATAAAGAAGTTATGCACAACTCGGACGCACGATGTAAGTGATTCCAATTCACTTCTTAGTAGGTACGTAGTATTTAATATTTATGTGTAGAAAAATATGCAAGAATCATGTAATGAATGAGAAGTATTGAGGTAAGTATTATTTTAGTATAACAAAGGAGTTGTTTATAATGAAAGTAAACTAGTAGGATTAGATGGGTCAAATAATGTAAAATGGGGTTTATAAGCCGTTTTCTTATAAATCAGATTTTGATGCGACTCGAAGTGAAAAACGGATCCGTAATTAAATTACGGGCGCCTAGTAAAAAGAATCGGGTAAAACAGATAAAAAATGAGAGAGTTATGTCCATTTCGGTAAGAATTAATGGCTGGGAAAAGTGTCTCTGACACGGCCGGGTGGTGAGCTGACACGGCCGGGTGAAGGTTCTGTGAAAAATATATGGTTAGTTGACACGGCCGGGTGGTTAACCCGACCCGGCCGGGTGAAGGGGCTGAAAAAAAATAAAAAAAATTAATAATAATATATGTAAGTAGGAAGTGGTTGTAATGAATGCACGTAAAAATTAGGAATGTATACGTTTGTGAATGCGAAATGTTATAAATGTATAAAGGAATGGTACAGAATGGTTTCATTATGTTCGAGCATTAATGATTGCTAATGGTGTGTTTGAGATTGAAATGCATTGCAGGTATATGAACACCGGGTTCTTGAAGTATCGAAGTCGAACTCTGAATAAGAAAATACTAGAGGATAGTTAAATAAATCAAAGTTTCATTGTTAAATGTTATTCACTATTAGATTATATGAGAATCTTGTTGTATAACGTTGTCAATGACTAATGGTTAAGTTGTATGTGATGTTCACAGGTATTGCACGTATCTCTACCACTACTATCGAAGATAAGCATGCATTGATCGAGCCCCAAATTAAAGATTGTACGGGAAGAACGACCACATAGTCTGATTTATGTATTGTCTTGAAGCGTTACTTTAATGTGGTTATTGTTAATCCTTTTTTTGTAAATGTTTATCATTTGTATTTGAGCTTTTAAATAAGTAATGGGTCTAAATAAGAAAGGAAATTTTTGGGCTCATATTTTCCGATGCGTCATGTTTAAGTTCTTACAGGGAATTGTTCATTATACGAACGAGTCATGCCCGAATTTTGTAAATAATAATACTTATTTGGAATAAGAAATATGGGCGTTACAACATGTTTCTAAACTTGGTTTTTAATTAACATCTTTTATGAGTCTTTATGAACTCAGTTGAACATGTTATGGTTTGTAACTTAATTTGGTGTCAATGTTTTCAAGACAAGTATGTTATGGTATTTTCTAAACTTAATTAATGGACGAAAACCTCATGTTTTATCATATAGCGTTGTTATGATTGAATGCTATGATATTAAGAAGTCACACCTAATAACCACGCTTCCGCAAAAGTCAGGGTGTGACACAGCAGCAGCTTCTGTTGTAGACACATGTTCAACATGAGGAGGGCTCATATGAACTGGTTCACTAATCTCTTTAGTTTCTGCTGTAAGGCCTTCATCCATGATCTATGTCTCTATTTCACTTTCATCAACACGTTCATCTTCTTCTTCATCATCAATCATCCTGTCATCTCCAACATCTTCCTCACTTTCAATACAGTCAGGTCTACGTTCTCAATCGGCTCTTGAACACCAACAGGAGCTTCAATTATCTCTACATCATGCTCTTCAGCCACAATAGCATTTATCTATGTCGGTGCTACTTCTTGAATCTCAGCAAAAATTCCAAATTTTTCTAATGCACGCTTGTTTTCATACTTGACCCCAACATTATCTCTAGACCTTTGGTTTATCCATGTAAATACCAAATGATTCATCATCTTGGCATCATAGGTTTTCACAGTGACTGGCAACTTAGGATACTTCTTTTCTAAGATCATTTGTATAAATCTTGGGAACTTGTACCAGTACTTATCATTCAATGTCTTTACATTCGCAAACATATCATCAAAAACACTTTTTGAATAATCGTAGTTCCATCCTTCAACCACCGAAACCACTGCAGAAGTTTGCTTCAACATCAGTTTATCAAGACCACTCTTATTCCACTGATGCATACCCGATAAATATGAGCCAGAAGTCTCTAGTACGGATGCAACAACTTCTTGATTGTAGGAGGAGGAACCGCTCCCTCATAGCTCATTTTGACTAAAATCTCCATGACCTTTTCCTTTGAGTATTCTGTTGGATCACCAGCTGCATCTCCAAATAGCAACACATCACGTACATCTTGTTCACTGACTGAAACTTCGGTACCCTGAACCTTTGACTTGATTATCGAGTCGCCTTTCTTCGCCATTGAGTTATCCCAGAAATCTTTGATCCAGTCTTCACGAATAACTGGATTCTCCCGAAGAGAATGTGCTAATCTGCAAGTGTTTAGGCCCATAATCAATGACTTGTACATCTCGAATCCCTTTGGAGGATCTGATAAATAGCAAGCAATGTTCATCGTCTTTTCCCATGCTGGAACATGTGGACCATTTGCTTTCTTTCCTGTATCTGCACACAAGAGTCAAATAAATGCGGATACATAGATGTTAACATCAAAGATTTCGAAGTTTGACCGTAAACTTGGTCAAACTAAGTCAACTGATACATTATAATTTCAAAAACCTTAAAAATAAAGCACATCTCTGTGTTCTGTTTAAAAGAATTTAAAATTTTTAATTTAACAGTTAACCATACCCACTGTGAAACTATCGGCCCAAAAGAACTGGATCAGGCCCAATGAATAACACCTTGTGCGATTGAGAGTCTCTTGTGCGATTAGGCAGGTCTTGTGCGATGGCAGTTTCGTAATAAAATAGATAGGGCCAGTCGCACAAGACCGGTCAACAAAGGTCAAACGCACAAGACTTGGTCTAACCCAGTCAAATGCACAAGACCTGGTCAACATAAGTCAATCGCACAAGACAAAGTCAACAAAAGTCAAAAGTTTGCCCAATCGCACAAGATTTAAAAATACAAAGGGCAAAACGGACTTTTCACTTAAATGATTTAAGGGAAAAACAGTCCATTCAGACTTGTGCGATTCACTCAGACTGCACGTGAAGTTCACTCGCCGTCTCCGGTTATCTTCTCCGGCGTAACCTGCAGATTCCGGCAACTTTCTAGGGTTTTGTAAACGTTTTTCCAGTTGAATCTTAGGGTTTTAATCCACTTTTAAACAAAAACTTAATCTGTTAAGGCTTCATATACCCTAAAATTTCTGATTTCAGCAACAAAACCCTTCTAACATCCAATATCATTTAAGTAACACCCCAAACAACCCTAATGATTTACCTTTAAGCATATGACAGATATCTGTTTCAAGAGAATAATGAGAAGATCTTACCTTTTGATTTTCCTTTTTCACTTGACATGATTGCAGATGATGAAGAATAGACAGTGACCTTATGCGATCAGAGTTTGGAAGGTTTTTAAGAGAAAGCAGTTTTTCAAAATCAATGATATGAAAAGCCTCTCAAACGCACAAGTCCCTAAAACCCTAACCAATTAGATTTTTCAACCAAGGGGGGCCACCAAGTCTGCAGTGGGCCCAGCCGTCATTCTACACTCCCTTTTGCTCCTTTTGTTTACCGTCTCAATTTCGAAAAGAGTTTTGAAAAGTGTTTAGATTTTGTGGGGCCCACCAAGTTTACGGTGGGCCCATCTCAGATCCCGAGGAAAAAATACTTTTTAAACTCTTTGTGCAAAGGATATTGTATAAAGATTCGGTCTCCCTCGATTCATAACAACACGGCCACAAGATTTTATATAAATTTAAATTAATGACAAATATTTACACAAATATAAATAATTACACAAAAACATATGAGATATTTACAAGTAATAAACATCTTACACACCATTTTTGCATGCACTTTTCTTACGGGATCATCCAAAGTAAAAAAAAAATCGTAAGGCCCTATAATGGTGTAGGTTTACGCTTATCTTTATCAAACACAATTATAGGCTATTGGGCTTAGCCTTGTAGTGGGTTAGATAATATTAGAATAAGCCATGTGGGCTATTTAGTGATTTGGGGTTATTTAGTTAATTATTTGTGCATGTGGGCCTGGCCCAGTCTGTAACTAGGTCACCCTATGTAACTATAAATAAGGTGAACCTAGGTTATTAGATGGTTGGCTGTTTTGTTTTTGTTCTTCTTGTTAATTTCGATTCCTTGTGGGTGTACCAGACGGTTCTCTAGAAACCGTGTGCACCTTGGTTGTTATTCAATAGATTTCATTCTTGTTCTTATCACTTTCATCAGTATTCCGCACTCGTGATTGTGATTTTGATATCTGATTGGTAGTTTTGGGACTTACAATTGGTATCAGAGCCTAAGAAGTCTTTCGTAGGCTTGGTTTGTTGGATATCATTCGAAGAACAAGAAAATTTTTTAGATCGAAGAACACGAAGAACACTGTTGAAGATCAAGAAAATTTTGAAAATTCTGCATTTTGATCTTGTTTTGGGGAAGAACTAAAGTGTTTGCATATTTTTAGGAGACTATTGGCGGAAATAAATCAAAGAGTTTGATTTTCAAATCAACTCCTTGATTCTCGGGGATTTGATTAGTTGAATTATCTACAACTGTGTAACAAAGTCAAAGTTTTTGGCCAATCATTGGCTTGTGCGATCAGAAGTTATATCATCTTCTTCTGCTAAAATTTGGCTTGTGCGATTTCCTGCTACTTGTGCGATTACAAATTCAACTTGTCCGACCGACAATTTCTTGTGCGACTACAACGGTGCAACAAAGTATTGTGTGATTACTACAATTCTTGTGCGACTAAAATTCTTGTGCGACTACAATTCTTGTGTGATCCAACAAGCATCAAAGTTCATCATCCTCGCTTTACCGGAAATCAGAATCATTCACGTCCTTCAATCATCATCATCTTTCATCTCCGGCAACTATTATACCGATCATCTCCGAGCATCACTGTTGATCTCCACCTCTACCGTACACGTCTCCGATCTTCACGTCAGACATCATCACCATCGTATCATTTTCATCCATCTGAAACGTACTTCATCATCGTTTGTGATCATAATTCATCTTCTTCGTTCGTCACCGTCGACCGCCATAACCATCTACACCATCACCGCACTAAACAACCTTTGGGTCCAGTATCAACGGTCCTCACAGCGTACACCATACATCTTCTCTGTCGGCACCGCCTTTCACCATCTTGTATCACCGGTCATCGTTCACCACCAGTGTTCACCTCTTTTCATCATCGTCATTCATCTTCTCCATTCGTCATCGTAGTTCACCATTAACTCCGATCACTCTGAGTTTTCGGACCATATTAGGTGATCATCGTTCTTCACACATCTCCGGCAGACCCCTTCGAACAACCTGCAACTCGTCATCACCACCTCCGACCATCTTCATCATATCAACCACCGCCGCCGATCATCTCCAGCGACTGCAGTTTTCATTGTCATCATCACCGACGTTCGACCATCATCACCATTGTTTTCATTATTAGCGGCTGAAGTGAGAAATTAGGGTTGGGGGCTGTTGAAACGAGGAAGACGAGCAGTTCTTTTGTTTTCTTTTGTTTCTTTTAATTTAATAAATTAATTATAATAATTTAATCATTACTTCATTATTAATATTAATAATAATTATAACATTAATTTAGGTTTTGTTTTATTATATATATTTATTAAAAAAAATAAAAATTAAAAAAGGGGAGGTTTTTATCATTGTTTGGTTATAAGTTTTGACAGGTTTGGAGGCGCGGTACAGGAAGCTGATTCGGCGTGTTTCAAGGGCTTGAGTTAATGAGTACACTGGTTCTCGCTTTGGGCTTGTGCTGAAGAAATAGTTAAAATGCACAGTTTAAGGGGAGCACATCTTTGGGGGATCACACTTTCGGGGGATCACTTTTCTAGGGGATCACAGCTTTGCTACTTAGAAATTTCGATTCAAATTAACGACTTCACTCCCATCCCTACTGAGGTATGTGTAGATGACATTTGCTGTACTCCTAAATGTAGGGAGAAGGTAAAAGGGTTCAAAGAGCAGGCAGACTCGCTCGTTATGCAACTTCAATATACCAGATCTAGTAGTTATGAAATTAAAAAGAAACTAGGTGGGTATAAGGATATGGTGGAGGCGCAAAAGCGTGATATCCAAAAGTTGCCTAGCGATCTGAGTGAAGCAAATTGTAGATATCTCCACTTCAAAGAGTTGTCTGAAAAATTAACTGTTGAACTTAATGATTTAAAATCAACTTTTGAAAACACAGAGTTCAATTTTAAAAAGTTTGATGTATCAAGCGAGAAGGTTGAAAAAATGATTAATCAACAGTTAAAATATAGTAAAAAGGAAATCAGGAATAAGGGATTGGGATTTGTATGCATACCTCCACCATACAATCACAATTACACCTCAATTCCCATGACTGATGAGGAGATAGCCGACTTGCCTGAAATGGAATATGGGAAGCCCGAGGATAGAAAGGTAGAGCTGTTGAATTTAGGAAAGTAAAGATCACAAGGCCTGATAAAACAGAAATCACTTTAGAAAAACAGTCCTTAAAGAAAACATTCATCAAACCAACTGTTGTTTCAGACCAGACCGAGACTCTAAAATTTGAGAATAATGCTAATATTGACAAACATTTTCAAGTATTAGATAATACTGAGTCAAGTCTTTCTCAAAATTCACCCGAAGTACAACAACAAGAGAAAAAGTCTGAAACAAAATCTCTCAACTTTGAGTTTGCTATGATGACTGAGTTTGCTAAGTGGTCTAGCAAACAAAATGAATCGACTTCTTCATCTGATTCATCATGTGACTTCTCAGAGACAGCTAACTGTGAAGTCAGAGTTAGTTGATTCAGCCGAGTCTAATAACGAATCACCTGAAGAACTTGAATCAGAGCAGATAAAAGTAGAATCAGAATCGACATCAGGAGCTTCTGTTGAGACTAGTGGTGAATTGAAAACAGAAGCCTCTGCTCCATCTTTGAATATTGATGATTCTAAAACTACTGAACAAACGGTGTCGCTCGAGAATGAAAATGTTACTACGGCTTCGCCTGACACCGTTTGTGAAAAAGTGAATGTTACTGATACTCCTACTTCGTGTGCAGATGAGGTAATAGTACAGGATTGGGTTGAGGAGGATGATATTGTTTGTCAAAAAGCTAACGATGTCTGTTCAAAAACATCAAATTTGTCTGCTGATGCTCTTCCTTATGTGAGAAAGGTTGATTCTGAGCCAGCTTTGAGAGGCCCTTCAGATAAATATGTGCCTCCAAAGCAAACAGTTAGAAATGAAAATGCTAAATCCAGTAAATGTACTAAATGTTGTAAACAGGGATATAAGAAGCAGGGGAGAAAGATTGAACAGACTGCAAACAAATCATCCAAAAAAATTTATAACTCATACTCAACATCAGTTGGATGGAATGGATCGGGATATGCTCCTTACGTAAAGAAGCAAACATGCTACAATTACGGCATACCCGGTCACATTGCAAGGAATTGCACATATCGTCCCTATGTGCTGTACTATACACAGAATCAGAAGGTTACACCTCGGGATCGATCTTATTCTAAGCCGACGAGGGTTGAAAAACCTAAGGCAATGATGAATAAGAATCCCTAGGTTAAACCATCTGATGGGGATTGGAATGCTACAAAATCTAAACGAAAACAAGCTTTGAAACCTAAACAAGTTTTGAAAAACAAAAAGGTTGAAAAGCAGAATGTTTTGCCAAAGGCACCTAAGAAATTAGAGGAGCCTAAACAAGTTTGGAAGGCAAAACACAAAGCGGCGACATCACCAATCCTCTAATCAAAAGAGGGCATGTGCTTTCGAGAAGTGTCTTATACTGATGCTTCAGGAATACCCAGGACCACGATGGCCTGGGTACCAATGTCTTACTAATCTCCTTACTTTTCAGGGACAACCAAGGAGGAGTTGTTGACAATCCTTGGATGTTGATAGCGGTTACTCCAGAGACATAACGGGTAACATTTTACTGTCACAAAAAGCTTTATTTCTTTACAGTTGATATGTTTCTTTAAAGGAGATAAGAGAGGTTAGACAAGATCAACCAAAAGGTACAAATTTGAATTTCATATTTTAATTTTGATATTGATTAGTGTTAAATCTTATGATGGAATGGTTAAGCAAAAAACAACAAAAATATTTTCATTTTCTTTTGTGTGTCTCTTTGTACATACGTTTTCGTTGTTAGGTAAATTTGCGCGTAAGATTTACGCACAAATTTAGGGGGATATCTAGAGATATCGGTAAATAAAAAAAATTGAGAAAATACAAAAACATTCGAAAAACAGAAAATCAAAAATATTTTGTTGCATATATGGGAAATGAAATAATTTCACTATGTGGATTAAGACTGACTCATGTAAGACCAATATTGAAACGGTCTAACTCTAGAGCGATATGTTGGTAGGATTTATCTTGATGGCTAGATTCTTTGACTGGTTCTGCGTAGAACACTAATATTATTCTATGACCTCGGGAAAGAACGTCATCTGGAATTAGGACATGACTATTTGAATGCGTGTGTGATGTCCCGATACACACAATTTCGTTCTAGTTCTGAAATCTTTTCTGTCCAACTCGTGTATCTCCTTTGTTTTGCGTGAGCAAAGACCTGGAGGTGCTAGGCAACGTCGGCTTCTGTTTTGCATGAGCAAAGACCTAGCTGTACGTTGTCACGCTATAGATCAAATACACCCGAAAAAGGTCCCCTAGTGCCCAAAAGAAACCCGAAAAACCTATATCAAATTGAAAGAAAAATTCATTTGATCTGTATATTATATCCATCTCTGCAAATGATCTATTATGTTCTCTTCTCAATCCTGTCCCAGTCAAGATTTCAGAATCCTAGAACGGGCTTGTGAAATATGTGGTAGGGAAACTACACGTATGATAGTGTGTTCTGATTAAAATTCCAAGATTTGATTGTGATTGAATTGAGTGTTCATATAAATTAAATTGAAAACATGATAAATCAGTTGCAGACCATTACATGAAAAAGGCCTAAGGAGATAAGTTTAAGTGGACAAATATACTGGCAATCGCTCGAATCACCTAAAGTAAATTAGTGTCGATAAGTGTAGCCTAGCCTGAAACCTTGTGATTTTATCCCATTGCAAATTGTAATTGTATATTAGTTTCTTTCTTTGTTTATTTGTGTTTCAATTATGTTAATATGAAATCAAAAAATCCAAAAATAGAGTGCTTATTTGTTTTATTAAAAATTTTAACCGTTCTTGAAGATTTGATTGATCATCATAAATTGAATGAAATTTGAATTGTGAAATCCAAGTACAAATACTTGGATGTACCGAGTGTTCATGTGGTACTTTCCTCTGTTGCACATAAACGTTGGCTTATGAATTTCTGAGTATGTGCAGAATTTAAAATTCAAATCAAGAAACAGGGGTTGTTGAAGATTGAGATGTTGTTGGCTGCTGACAAAGCATGAAGCATCACAACAACAAGATGTGCCTGAGTCAGAAGAACCAGATACGAGTCATCATCTGACAGTGATAGTACATTTGAAGAAGTACCTGTGAACCTGCTTGAAAAAGAAGACATTGACAAAGAAGAGAGTTGCTGAGAATCCTCCGCTTGCATTCTTTTCAACAAGTTTTTTTAAGCAAAGCTGATCGTGATAAGAAGAACAAAGAGCCCAAGTTCAGAATGAAGACATGTAGTATATTCCCACAGAAATATAATGAAGACAACAGTTTGATAAAGACAACATAAACCTAGGGGGATATCGTAAGGCCCTATAATGGTGTAGGTTTACGCTTATCTTTATCAAACACAATTATAGGCTATTGGACTTAGCCTTGTAGTGGGTTAGATAATATTAGAATAAGCCATGTGGGCTATTTAGTGATTTGGGCTTATTTAGTTAATTATTTGTGCATGTGGGCCTGGCCCAGTCTGTAACTAGGTCACCCTATGTAACTATAAATAGGGTGAACCTAGGTCATTAGATGGTTGGTTGTTTTATTTTTGTTCTTCTTGTTAATTTCGATTCCTTGTGGGTGTACCAGACGGTTCTCTAGAAACCATGTGCACCTTGGGTTTTATTCAATAGATTTCGTTCTTGTTCTTATCACTTTCATCAGTATTTCTCACTCGTGATTGTGATTTTGATATCCGATTGGCAGTTTTGGGACTTACAATTTGATTGAGACTTCGACCTCACGTCAAGTCGCTTCTCGATGTCGAAGAGGTCGTTTTCTGGTTCAGAGGTCTTCCTCTTCTTTGACCCAGACTTGGTTCTGGTGGTGACTTGTCAAGGCTCGACAGCAGGGACGGTCTTCCACGTTGCCTTGAAAATGATCATGCTATTGATATCATCAAGGGCAAAAGCTGAAGACTTGGGAGTGGATTTCTAAACGCCTGATCATCAAGTATAAAAAAAGCTAAGTACTTTACTTAATTCTTGTTACATATTAACACACTACATTCTACGGTTACTTACTTGACATGCTGTCGGATGAAGAAGTTTGGTCTTCTTTGGTAGGATCCTGGATCCTTATCTTGAATGTCCTGTCAATAGGGTCAAGTTCTAGAAAAGCTTTGGCTCGTTCAGCGGTTCCCGACAGTTTAGCAAGACTTACGAAAATTTTCACTGAAAAATGAAAACAAAATAGTCAGAATATAAACAAATAACCAGCCAAAATCCTATCTCCTACCATTTGAGATCCACCTAAGAGGCAAAGTGTCCCCATCCGGTAAAGAATCTCTCCTAACAAAGATAAATTGATTCTTCCAAAAAGAATCATTTTTGGTGGTTATTAAGACAGGGATTGGCTGGTGGGGCTTAGACTTGAACAGGAATTGGTTGGAACCATGGGTAACCTGGGTGTAAAAGTAATCCAACTTAAGGACATCAAACTGCAAACCCTCTTTTTCGATAATTTCTTCTATGGTGAACAGAGCTCTCTATAGCATCGGTATAGCCTGGCTGAAGCCAATGCTGGTGTGTTCGAAGAAGCTCTGGGTTAAAGGGGGAAAAGGATATGAAAAACCTAATAGAAAAGGGAGTGCAGGGAAACAAATCCAAGCCTCCGACATGGTGTCGCTTCGTATAGATGAATCAAAGGATCGGAAAATGGTTTTCGAAGGAAAGCAGGATTTCAGGTTCTGGATTTCTGGATCCGTGAACTTACAGATCTCAGAAGATGGGTCCTTTAACAGGTTTTGTGATTTGGTCTATCATCGGATTTTTTGGAACCGTATTTTGGTGAGGAATGAGTATGCATCTTTGCCGGAATTCAAAAATCATCAGAAAAGAGAAGAGAGAAGGAGAAGATGTACCTGAATGATAAAACTAATGCGAGGATTTATGATGTTGATCTCTGGATTTTAAAAGAAAGGCAGTTATCTATTCCCTGTAAATCGCTATGATAGTTCATAGCCGAAGCGAGTCCCATCGCCCGCCTCTTAACGACTAATTTGAATATCAGTGAATATGCCAACTGTGACTTATAATCACAACCACCATATTGGGGGCGATTTTTAGGGCTTCTTTTAATTCTTTATCGATCAATGATCCTTCTGTGTATCCATGATATATTATCCTTAAAATGTGTAGCGGGTAGTTGAAGGATCAAGGATCCTTAGTCCTTATAACGGTTTCTAATAATTATCTTTGATATGTTAATTATAATTTGATGCACGTAACTAGATGGACTTGGTTAAGCTGGAATCTCATGGAATATGCTTGGAATTAGGCACGTGAAATGTGGCATTAGCCGTTGTGGGCGATCGTGGAAGCTCCCTTAATTTTCGTTTAGTTAGTTATTAGATATTTCCAATTATAATTAGGGGATATTGAGCTCATTTGGATAGAACACTACTCTCGCACACCCTCGCAACATTCAAACTGCTCTCAAACACACACACTAGCATTTACTTGTATCGAGCTCAATATCATCCGAATTTGTATTGAATTGTTCATTGTTTATTCAACATAGTTGGTGATCGGTAGTTTCCATCACCCGAGGTTTTTTATGTCGGAGATCTTCTAAAGATCAAGGGCTTTTTCCTCGTATAAATCACGGTGTTCATCGCTATTTACACGTTACAATCGTTTACATTATTGTTAACACATGAGCACTCTACCTCACAAACAAAATTTGGTTACACTATCCTTAAACCGATTTTTGATCAAAACAATACACAAAATATTTTGTCTTCACCAAGTGATGTAAGAGATTAGCCAAGCATAGCCATAGTTTGACGAAAGCTCTTACTATCGATCTTGGATCCCGAGACTACTTCTAACTCTAACTATTGTGGTAGAGGATGATTTTGTTGTGAAGTGAGAGAAATGGTTTGCCAAGGGATGATTTGCAAGTGAGCCAAGCGTGTCTATTTATAGTTGGAAACAGGATGTTCACACGACCCCGTCCTGGTAGGCATGGCCCCGTGTCCTTCACTTTCTCTGTCTTCATTTAATGTCGTTGTCATCCCATCAGTACACACGAGCCCGTGTGTCAACGGCACGTCCCCTTGGCCCTTGTACTTGTTGTACGAACCCAGATTTGCAAATCTGAGAGTTGACCATGGCCCGTGTTTAGGTGACACGGCCCCTTGTCCCTTGTCGTCTTCTGTTTATCTTTATCTTCAAGGAATCTTGACTGAGGCACGGCCCCATGCCTGGCTGGCATGACCCCATGTTAGGCTTCTGGTTTGTTGCTTTTATTCTTGGGGTGAAGCTTGGAGGGTCGGTATAGTGTATCAACTTTTTCCCTTCGTATTTATGTTGGCTTTCATCGTTATATTATTCCTTTTGTTCGTTTAAGCTCATTTAATCCTGAAAATCAAAAGTAAACAAAGAAACACGCTTTTTCCGACATTAGTACTGAAAAGGGTTGTTTTTATACCATATTTAATGCAATTTATATGTTGCATTTTGCTCATATCAAATACCCCCCACACTTGAATCTTTGCTTGTCCTCAAATAAAACTCTTTATCATTGCTTACACTCCCAAATGGAATAGGTCGAAGAGAAGTTTAGGGTCTTGTTTGTAGATTGTCGGGAATCCAAGTCCTTTATTTATTCTCGTTTTTATTTTATTTACAATCCTATTCGTCATGATTGTCTTAAAACATTTTTTAAGAAAAATAAATATTTTTAAGCATAACATATATTTTAAAATTTCATTTAGCTATATATACATTCACATAGCTCACAAGTGATTACTCAACACTCGACCAAAGATGTATAAGGTGAAACGCTCGGTCTTGATATGGAACTTACTCCTACCATATGCTTGACAATCAATCAAACCTCCTCCTTCCTTGTAAATATCAAGAGGACTTTGAAGGGGTAGGCTTTTGGTTAAGGGTAGGGTAGTTTTATTTAAAAGTGGCTAAAGACGTAAAATTTTGGTTTTCTGTTGAAAATTTATTTGTGACTTTATAAATTAACTAAGGGCTTATAAGCAATAGTTTTGCTTATTTATTTCAAGCAACTAGAGAGTAGTTTATTTATTTGTTTATTTATTTTGAATAAAGTCACATGCTTTTGCGTTTTTTCAAAAGAACCGAGTTTTACCAAAATAAAGGTGTAAAAATACAAAGATGGTTTTTGGGTGATGGTGTGTTGTAGGTTTTCAAATGAAAAGGGGGAACTTTTGTTTTTGTGGGGAGATAAAAAATGGAAAATAAGGTTGAAATGAAAAAGGGGGTTAAAATCCTAATGCCTCAATCATGTACTTACTTGGATTTGTCGGTAAGGACCGGGAATGTATTGTCTTGTCAAGTTCTAGATTTGTAAGAACCGTAGGGCTATTCACCCAAGAAATGAAAGATGAGCATTTAGCATAGATATGATATTGGATGCTCATTAAAGGCTCAAAACTCACAATTTTGTGGGAAAAGGGTAAAAAATGTGAAAGTATATATACAATCAAATTTTAAAAATTTGTCATGCCTTTTGTAAGAATTTTCCTTATGTGGTTCCTTTTATCACGGCGCTATCGGTTGTAAATTTGTAAAATCTTGAACTTTTTAGAACTTGTTTTCCTAACTTAAACTATAAACAAGACAAAAACAAACTATTTTTTTTTTTGAAATAAATTTGGGGTGTTTTAGCGGTTCCAAGTATGGGGTGTTTTAGCGGTTCCAAGTAGAGTGTTGTGTAAGGCTTGTTTTAGGACAAACAATATTTAGGTTATTCAAGTTCCCACCACACTTAAATTACACATTGTCTTCAATGTGTCCAAAATTAGTTAAATTGATTAAATGTGTAAAACTTGTGTTAAAAACATCAAATTTTCAGCAAACAGGCACTTGACACGGGGGCATGTCTCAGAGGCACGACCCCGTGTGAAAAGTGCTAGTATTAGAAAAATTACAGAAGTTGGACACAAGAGGGCATGTCAAGGGGGCACTACCCCGTGTGAAAAGTCCAGAAAGAAAAGGTTTCAACGACAAGGAGGCACGAGGGCGTGTCTAAGAGACACGGCCCCGTGTAAAGCTACTGTTTGTTATTGCAAACAGTTGTTAAGGTGTCGGGCCTCTTGTTTCGGATGGGGGAGCTGTATGTTTGGTGGATCCAAGCATCCTAAGGTACCTGTGCGCTTATTCACACCACAACAACACAAATCTAACACGAAAATAAAATCCTAATTTACGAAAGTTAAATGTTAATATCCATCACCACAACCAGATAATAAAAAGAAAATAAAGGACGAAAAGTAAATTGTTCAACAAGTTAGTTGTTTCAACGGGTCGCAGCCCGCAAATCACCGACTCCACATCCTCGCCCTTCTCCTCGTCGTCCCTATAGGCCATGTGCTCCCGCATGTATGAAATGTTGGTGCGTATGGTGTTAATGTGTCTATCCATGCTCCCGACCCGGGTGCTTGTACTCTAGCCCAGGATGAAGGCGTTCCAAGACACCTGAAGTGTTTCCTACAATGTGTTATATAAATTGTGCATATTAGGGAAATCGCTTCCTCCTTGAGAGGAGGATCCAAGGCGAACCCGTAAAAGTACCAGGGAAGGCGGTTAGGGTCTTTTGGGCTCCAAATCTTGCCCTTGTTATCCTTAAAGCATAGGAGACAATTGTTGCAGTCGGCAATGAGGTTGAGGCTTCGGTAGAGGCTGATATCGGCCTGGGTTATGTCAACCCCCTTGGTAAAGTTGCGTGGGGTGCGTGTGGCGTAGGTCTTGTAGACCTAGGCGATCCAACCACCAAAGAATATAGGCGTAGGATGTGTAGCTTTCGTGTTGGTGGCCATATTTTTCAGCAGCATGTAGGCGACATTCAGGGGTTGTTGGTTCAGGATGCAATATAGGCAAGTTAGCTCTCGAAGGTTCACAACACCCCCATTATCTTTTCTCTGGCACAAGGTACCGCTCAGGACCCGATGAATGTAGTGGATGAGTGGGTCCCTGATTTTGGTACTCTTTGTGGCGCTTGGGTTGTAAACCCCTTCCTCGATTTGTGCCCAAAAGTATTCCTTGCGTTGTTGGGCATTTCTATAATACTTTCGGTGAAGCCAGATTCCCCAATTTCTTCCTCGGCGTAGATTCCAACATCCACACCGAACTGAGCCACAAAGACTCCAAACCAGGTACCACCGCAACGAAAGGTCACTACTTCGATGTCAAACATGTCATCAATGTTCTTCTTGAGGAAAAAAGTGCTTAGGAATTCGAGATTGAATTCATAAACACTTTGCAAAGGTGCCTTAAGAAAGACACGCAATGGTCCTATCACCATGTTGTCGTACCGCTCTCTTTGCCCCACAGTTTCTAGAGTGTCGTAACACACTTGACGTGACGGTTCCTCGTTACTAGCTTTTAAGATTTCCATGCATTACGCGCATTGTGCGTGCTCGGTCTTGAACCTCAACCATTTGTGTGGTGCCATTGTCTGTAGAGAACAAGTATTAAACAGTTAGGTGAGGTAAACAGTGCGAAAAACTGAAAAACAGGGGATTGGCACGACCCCATGTTTAATAGACACGACCCAGTGCTGCAGATTTTCTAGGGGCATAACCCTGTGCCATTAGAGGCACTGCCCCGTGTTCAGTCACTCTTTTGGCCAAATTGACTTTTTTAAGCCGGTTTCGAAAAGTCCAAAAGTTTTGGTCCTCTATGTCCGGTATAACCCGAAAAACAAACCCCAAGCATCAATTTTTACTTACCAACGTGTTTCCCCTTCCGATTCTTAGTATTTATGTTAAAGAACAAGGGTTTTCAAAAACAAGTTGCAAAGTTTTGATTTTTCCGTAATGAGTTGATGATTTACTTGTTAAAACACTAGTATTATCTACTAACAACAAGATCTATGAAATATTTTTGAATCGAAACGGGTCTAGTTCAAGAACCCAAGATTTTTCCCCAAATCTTGATGTTATTAAACATGCAAAACACGAATCTAACTACTCTAAGTGTTAGTAACATACCTTGTGAGTAGATTAGGTAGAAGATTGTCAAAAAGTGTCGGGAGCAGCGGGGAACCGGAGGTTGCAGAGAAACGGGTCATGTGAGAAAGAGGTTATGAAAATAAGAGTTTTAACCCGTCTGCAGATAGGCACGGCCCCGTGTCTCAGAGGCATGACCCCATGTCTCGGAGACATGGCCCCGTGTCTCAGAGACATGGCCCCGTGTCTCAGAGACACGACCCGGTGTCTTTTATTATTTTTAATTTTTTTTTGTGTGTGTGTGTCGTTTCTCTGGCCATTTGGTTCCTCTTGCTCAATTTACCTGACTCATGGACCTTTTGGTTACCATCCTCCAAAGTGTACCTACAAGATGGATTATTGAAACAAAGCAAATAAATATATACAAGTTGTTACCTATGTTCCCGTCACTTATCTATCTCTTCCATCGTCATTTCCGTTTCTTCATCCTCGAGGAATCCTTCCTAGAATTTAAGCCTTTATCCATTAACTTTGAACGGTTCTCCGTTTGGAGGCTTAATATCTATTGCACCATGGGGGTAAATTTTTGTGATGGTAAAAGGTCCGGACCATCTAGACTTAAGTTTTCCAGGAAAATGACATAGCCTTGAGTTAAAGAGTAGTACCTGATCTCCTTCTCTGAATTCCTTAGGTCCATGTATATATTTATCATGTATTCTTTTTAAGCGTCACTTATAAATTTCAGAGTTGGAATATGCTTGTATTCTTAGTTTGTTTAACTCGTTTAATTGCTATAGGCGATCTTTTCCTGAAGTTTCTTAATCTAAGTTTATGTTTTTAGTGCCCAATATGCTTTGTGTTCAATTTCTACTGGGAGATGACAGTTTTTTCCATAGACTAGCTTATATGGCGTTGTACCTATTGGTGTTTTGTAAGCTGTTCGAAATGCCCATAAAGCATCGTCTAATTTATTTGCCCGTTCTTTTTTATTTTAACCCATAATTTTTTCTAGGATTCTTTTTAAACCTCGATTAGTTACTTCAGCTTGACCATTGGTTTGAGGGTGATATGCGGTCGAGAGACGATGATAAACCCCATATCGTGTTAGGGTTTTCTATATTTTTAGATTGCAAAAATGATTACCTCTATCACTGATTAGGTCTTTTGGAGTTCCAAAACGTGAGAATAGCCTTTTGAGGAATTTTACTACCACTCTCCCGTCATTGGTGGGAAGAGCTTCAGCCTTGGCACATTTTAGAAACGTAGTCAACAACCACCAAGATGTACTTGTTTCCTCTCAAAGGTGGGAATGGTCCCATAAAATCCAATCCATATACATCGAAGATTTCACAAATAAGAATGCTATTTTGTGGCATTTCATTTCTTCGTGATATATTACCCTATCGCTGGCATACATCACATGTTTTTCTCAAAACATAAGCATCCTTGTGTATTGTGGGCCAGTAAAATCCTACATCGTACACCTTTCATGCGGTGCTGGCTATTCCGTGGTATCCACCACATGGTCCTTCGTGACAATGGCAAAGAATTTGTCTTGCTTCACGACCATGGACGCATCGTCGAATGAGTTGGCCGGCATATATTTTCAAAAGATATGGATCTTCCCCAAAATATTGTTTCACATCAACAAAGAATTTGTTTCGCTGATGAAAAGTCAACCTTTTGATAATAGTGCCACTAGCTAAGTAGTTAGCATAGTCGAAGTACCAAGGTTCTTCTCGATATTCTACCATTTCAAAGGATTTTGTGGGGAATTTCTCATTGATGAGTTCTTCTCGAGTTCCTTCCAAAGCAGGGTCTTCAAGACGAGATAGGTGGTCAGCAACTGTGTTTTCTGCTCCTCTCTATTGAGAGTCGAGGATCCAATGGGTTTAGACGGAAGTTTGGACGGGAAAGAACTAATTCGGTAGAATATTATTAATAAGAATGGAGTAGAAGCAGAATAGTCGAAAGCTTCATTCATACCGAAAGAGTTTACATCATTTGTTGGATCTGAGTTTGGTTTTGATTGTATTTTACGTTTGAAATTAAGATGGAAATGAATGAGTTGTGCAGCGGAATTAAGATGGAAACAAACTTTGCATACAATCAAACGAGAGTAATGCTTTGATCAAACATTTTTCACAATGAACCGAAAGATTGAATTTATTTCAATTACGATTACAATTGCAATGATTGAATACAAACTCCCCCTCAGCCAGAGCTCAGTGTTTGTTCGTGCAGAGAAGACGATTGTTGCAAAGAGCTAATAGAACAGTACAGAGCACTGTTCTATTTATAGGCACTAGCAAACCACTGAGCACCTAAGCTGACGTCACCATGAAAGTGACATCTAACCTCCTAACAAACTCTAACCCCTGATCTATACAAACACTGCTATACTAACTACTGCTTAATACATTACATTACATAAAGACAGAATAAACAACTGTTGCATCCCTCCACTGCTGTGAACCCAGCAGTACTTGTCCAGATCAGCAGTGCTTGACCCAAGGCAGTAGATTGAACAGCAGAGCTTTAGTCTTTCATCAGGTCTTTGCTTGAACAGCAGTTGTGGGTCAGCAGTTCGTACGATCAGTAGATAGAAGGTCAGCAGATGTTGGAATCACTTTCAAGGGGAGAGACTTATATGTAACATCTGCTTATTCTGGATCCACTGCTCTGATCCAGTTTTGGCTTTAATTATCTGTTCCTCTGGTAGGGTTCAATCCCAACAATCTCCCCCTGGAACAGATAATGCCAAAACTCTTCATTATTGTGGAATTTTTATTGCCTCATCAGCAGTTCCCTTATTTGACCTTTAAATTGTAGTTCAAAGTCTAGGGCATCTGTGTCATCATCATCCCTGCTAAGTTGAAGATCAAGGAGATCCTGCAAATCTTCAAGACTCAGGCCAAGAGCTTGTTCCCTTGATATTTTTTTCACTTCTCCACCAGACCTGAGCAAAGTCAATACGTAGGTCTGTTTGTCAGTTTCCCACTTTTGTATTTTTGAGCCTGGTGGGTTTCTTGGGAGATTTTTATTTGAAGAAGAGTTTGGAGATGCTGGCCTATTCATGACTGGCTGAGCAGTACTTGCAGATTGTTCCAGTTCAAGATCTTCTTTCATCATTAATTTAATGCCCTCTTTTACAACAGCATTTCCAGCTTTTAGATCTTCAACTATTTCAACCCCTGACTGGTTTTGGCTACTTCTTTTGTAGATGGCAGCACCAGCTGGAGTAGTGGTTCTTTTGACTTGCAGCTTTGGTGGTCTTTTTAAGACCTCTGCTTTGGAGTAGTCAGGCTTTTGTGGAACTGTTGGATCTTTCTTTCTAAGTTCCTCTAACCTTTTGTAGGTAGCCCTGACCCTATCTTCTCCTCACTTTGTCACAGAATTATTTGACCCATAATCAGCTGCTATCAGCTCCTCTTTCATTCTCTTCAACTCTAATGCCTTATCAGCTTCAAACTGTTTGAACTTTTCAGGAGGAGTCGCTTGACCTTATTTTTGATCATTTCTTGAATCCTGGCTGCCTCTTTTTCAAGCTCAGGAATGGTCCAGTTTTTGTACATGTGTTTCTCCCCCTTGTATTTCTTGTAGGTCATGATGTTCTCACTGTAGTCTTTTCTCAAGGACTCATCTGCCCTTTCTGAGATTTGCTGACATACATTTTTGGCAAATTGCTCCATAGCTCTGACCTGTGTGAGTAGAAACTGATAGTTTTGCTGAAATTCTCTATCAGATTTCCCTTGTCTGTTTCTGATTGCGATATCCTCTGCTTGCTTGGCCTTGAGTTTCAAATATTCTTCGATATTGTTAGGCCTGGGATATCCTTCAACTGATGGCAAACTCCTTTTAGCTGGGTCATCCTCGTAGTAAAAGGATTTGATTTCTTCCCTAACTGCAATAAGTTCCAGAGGAAATGAGACACCAGCAGGAGGTAATGGCTTTAGAATTTAAGCTGAAGAGAGAGGTATGGGTTTTGGAATGGTGACAAGTGACAGGGATTTTGAAGATGTTTGTGGTGGTGAATAGTCATCATCTTTGAGGATTAGCCTTCTCCTTTTTGTTTGAGGAGGGACTGATGATGTGTTGGGTGGAACAGTGGTGGTAAATTGGGTGGCAGTGGTTTGTGATTGACTAACAGCTGTTGAAACAACTGGTGTTTCGACCACTGTTGTCATTACAGCAGATGTTGTAACATCTGTTGTCTTCTGCTGTTTGGGTGGAGGTTTGATGCTGATGGCTTTTGGATGGTGGTTTTGGAATATGCTTTGGAATTCTGGATGGGATGGACTTAGGTTTCCTTTTTGGCTTAGGATTTTTAGTATCCTTTGACCCAGAACAACCCTGCGCATAGAGCACCATGAAAGCTCTTTTCTCCTCATTCCACCTTGAAATATCCTTTGCCACTTGATCCCTTTTTACATTTGCTACTCCTTCATCAAGTGCTTCTTGGGTAGCATCAACCTTTTTACTACCATCTGGCATAGGAATTTTTCTGGTCATAGCATCCCTTTCTTGTTCAATGTAAAGACCATCATCTATTCCCTTCTTCTTCTTCCACTCCTGAATTTTCTCCCCCTTTTTGGCATTATCTTCTGGAAGTTGATCAATGAAAAGTACTGTTGGAGGAGCAGTGCCAGTGGTTTCCAATAAATGGGCCTTGATTGCCTTAATATCTGCTTGAGTGTTCTTATACCTAGACTCCATTATGTTTCTCAGCTTTTTGACATGTAGTTCATGTTGCTGATCAGCCATTTCATTTTGTTGTTGGAGAAAAGGTTGGAAGAGGTTCCAGAGATCATTTGTAGCAGAAGCTTGTGGTGGAGCAGGTGCTTGAGGTGGAAAAACAGTGGATTGCATCTTTTGTATTTTCAACACCTGTTGTAGCATGTCTTTAATAGCTGCAACAGATGTATCCAATTTGTCAACTCGGTACGTCAAATCCTGATATTTTAAATCATCACCCAATTTAATGGGATTATATGATTTCCCACTAACAGTGGTTTTATCAGTGGTTGAGGTAGGGAGTGTACTCCAAACACTAACCACTGATACCCCTTTTTCTTGGTACTGGGGTCTTCTTCCTTCAACACTTGACAACCTTTTGATGTTGCCAGTGGGAAAAATAAATCCACTGGTGGTTGGCAGAGGTGCTATGTAAGGAATTGCCTCCAAGGAAGTCTTATTGATGTAACCACTGTCCAAATGTAAACCAGTGGGTTCAACATTTGCAGTGGCTGCTTCACTTGGAATACCACCGAGAGTTACTGGTAACTCAAGGGGTGTAACCTCCTCAGGTTGTGTTGGTGGGTTAGCAAGGATTGATACATCAGACCCAGTCATTTGTTGAGGTATATTCTCATTAATAGGTGATTGAGAAGGACTGGTTAGTGCCTGGTTCAAATCGATTGCATCCAACAGCAGTTTAGTTGGTGGAGGAATTGTGGATGTGATGTTTGGTGTAGAAAGAGAATTTGCCCTGGGCATTGGGCTGTGTATGATGGAAACGAATGTTTCCAGAGCATCATGATGTGGAGTCCCTATGTGTACAACCTGTTCTTTTTGAGAAGATGCAGGAGGAGTTTCGGTTAAGGGTTGAGATATTTGTACCAACTGCTGTGAGGAAGAAGCAGCAGTGGTTTCTTGTGACGTTTGTTTTGTCACAGGCAGTTGCTCTGGTATCTCATCCTCCAGAGTTTCCTTTTTGATGGGTTTGGGGGGTTTTTTATTTTTCTTTTTCTGTGGCTTTTTAGTGATTTTAGGTGTGGGTTTCAAAGCAGTTGTGTTGCTACTTTGATCACCTTGAGCAGTGGGCTCAGCAGCAGATACCTGAGGAGCAGTGGTAGCTGCTAAATTCTGCTCAGGCATCTCTGCTTGTGTTTTGCAAGGTGTTAACATTCTTGTAAAAGTTTCAGCAGTTAAGCTATTCATTTGAAAATATTCACCTTGGTTTATTGCAGCAATATCATCCTTACTGAATTTCTTTTCAAAATAATAACTTAAAAACCTTGGAAACAGTAAGAATGATTTTGTTTCAACATTGCTAACCAAATCATTAAAGATTTCCTGAGAAAAGTTAAAATTTTCTTCTTGAAGAATAGCATATCCCAGATTTTGAATCTTTAATGGTATTTAATTAAAAGAAGTGGTTTTGTTTGAAACACACATTAGGAGGGTATGGAATAAAAACCTTGTTGCAGAAGGAAAGAAACCTTTTTGTAAGGTAGCTTTCTTCATCATTGTGTCTGCATACCCTCTCTCAATGAAGTCAATTTTTAACGCGTTTTTAGGGAAAGAAGTTTTACCTTGCTGATCCTCGAGTTTAAAGACTTCTGATATCAATTGTGGCGTGATTTGAATAGCTTTACCCTTTAAAGAGGAGTTAATGGCTACCACAGTTTCACCTTGTTTGTCAAGGGTTGCGTTTTTCCAAAACTCTCGTTGGGTTGCTAAGTAAATTGGTGCATCGGCTGTTAACAAAGTTTTGTACTTTGATTTAGCCATTTTGGCAATGATGGAGTCGAAAGCATCTGTGGTGCTGGGTTTTGTGAGAAGACCCAGAAGATTGTGAGATGGTTTGTGTGGGATTTCAGTGGTATTGACCTTTTGAGAGGCCGCTTTGGACGATGATTTGGAAGTGGGTTTTGCAGATTGCTTCGATTTTGTCATTTTGGAGATGATGATCGAAGAAATTTGTGAAGGAATGTGAAGAAAAACTGCTTTGAGAAAAGAATTTTTGAGAATTCAATTCGACAGTAAAACCCTGTTTTGGTGTGAAGTGGGGGTTTTATAGAGGAAAAAGTGAAGGCTGATGTGGCAGCGGTTACAAAAGTACTGACCACTATGTACTGCCCACATGCCAAACTCTGATGAAATGAAGGACAGTACTTTTATGAAAGTTACTGATGAAGGTAGTGGTTACAACGGTATAATGAAAACAGTGGATGATTTTCACTATCAGTGGATAGCATATCAGTGGATAAGACACTGCTATTGAACAACAGAGTTTATCAAGGAAATAAGAGAACAGAGGATGGCTTTCAGCAGTGGACAGACTTTGAAGTAGAGCAGACTTTTGAACAAACAGTAGTTATGGCAGACTTTTAAGGATTTTAATGAAAACTTCATTTTTAGCTATTTTTAAGGATGGATTTTTGATTTTCTGAAAACATTTTAATGCTTTTATTCATAGAAAAACAAGATTTTGCTTGTTATTCCATGTTCAGCATGCCAATCCTAGAGATCAAGCTTTCAAAAGTAGCTGTATCTAGTGCTTTTGTGAGCACGTCTGCCAGCTGGTCTTTAGTTGGAACATGATGCAGAGAAATCAAACCTTTTTCATAGCAATCCCTCACAAAGTGATGTCTGATGTCGATGTGTTTGGTGGTTGAATGGGAAACTGGATTTATGATGATATTTTCTGCTGCCTGGCTATCCAACATGAGCGGTGTCTTTAAGGCAGTGATACCAAAATCCAGCAACTGATTTTGAAGCCACAGGAGTTGGCCTAGATGCAGTTAGGTACAACAAAGACCCAATCATGCTTCTATATAGAGTTTGGTCAATCAGCTCATCCTTTTCATCAGACATGACAAGCTTATTTGTTGCCATGGGTGTGCTGCATGGTTTACAATCATTCATATCAAATTTGTTTAAAAGCTCTTTTGCATATTTGCTTTGATGAATGAAAGTACCATTTTGCATTTGCTGAACTTGGAGACCAAGAAAGCATTGCAGCTCACCCATTGCACTCATTTCAAACTCAGCTGTCATGAGTTCCCTAAACTCTTCACACTTTTTGTTGCATGTGCTTCCAAAAATAATGTCATCCACATAAATTTGGACAATCATTAAATCCTTTCCTCTCCATTTTAAAAACAGTGTTTTATCAATGGTACCTCTTTTGAAACCATTTGAGAGTAGAAAGGTGGAAAGAGTTCATACCAGGCCCTTGGTGCTTGTTTCAGGCCATACAGAGCTTTGTTCAGCCTGTAGACATGATCTGGATAAAATGGATCCTCAAAACCTGGAGGTTGACAGACATACACCTCTTCTTGAATTGTACCATAGAGGAAAGCACTTTTGATATCCATTTGAAACACCTTCATGTTGTGGTTGACAGCAAAGGCCAGGAACAGTCTAATGGCTTCCAATCTTGCAACAGGGGCGAATGTTTCATCATAATCAATCCCCTCTTCCTGTCTGTAACCTTGAACCACAAGCTTGGCTTTATTCTTGACAACAATACCCCTTTCATCAGTTTTGTTCTTGAAGACCCACTTTGTGCCAATGGGACTGACCTCTTCTGGCAGTGGTACAAGCTCCCATACTTGTTGTCTTTTAAACTGTTGGAGCTCCTCTTGCATGGCTTCTACCCAGTTGTTGTCTTTCAGTGCCTCTTGGTACTTGACTGGCTGATGGAGTGATAGAAAGCCAGCAAAAAGACAAATGTTTTGGGTTTGGCTTCTTGTGAGCACCCCTTCATTTATGTTGCCAATGATTTGATCAGGTGGATAAGATCTCAAGTAGATTAAATCTCCTTGGTATGGAATAATGGCATTTGTTGGTGAAGGCTGCAAATGTGTATCATCTGAGCTAACCACTGCTGGGGACTTTGATGATCCAGTAGTGGCTTCAAAAGGTGGTGGAATGGGAGGTAATGAAGTGGACACATGTTGACTTTTATCCACTGTTTGGGGACTTTTGTCAGCAGTGTTTGAGGATGTGGAAGCAATGGTTGATGGGCTACTTTGGTCAACAACTGTTGAGGTAGCAGTGGTTGAGCTTTGACAGCTGTTTTGAACATCTGATGCTCTTCCCATTTTGGCAGACCTTTGAGGGATGATGATTTCATACCCATAGTCTGGTGTTGAATCCTCTGATGGACCTGCACTGTTAGTCTTGACAGCAGTATTTTCAAAAGTGAATTTATCAAGATCAAACAGATCTGCAGGATTTGCTGGAATTTTCATTGATGAAAGTTCATTGAACTTTACATTCAAAGTCTCCTCCACTGCCTTGGTCCGTGTATTAAACACTTTGTAGGCCTTGGCAGTGGTTGAGTACCCCAGATGATAACCACAATCAATTTTGGCTGCAAATTTTGAAATGGAATCTTTTAAGTTCAAAATAAAGCATGGGCAGCCAAACACCTTGAAGTATGAGATCAGTGGTTTGATTTTATACAGAATTTCATAAGCAGTCTTTTTGTGCCTAGGGTTTATTAAAACTCTGTTCTGGACATAGCAAGCAGTGTTTACTGCCTCTGCCCAGAAAGTTAATGGCAAACCTGAATCAGCAAGCATGGTTCTGGCAGCCTCAATCAAAGTTCTGTTCTTTCTTTCAACTACCCCATTTTGCTCTGGTGTTCTAGGGATGCTGTACTGCCTTACAATCCCTTTCTTCACACAGAAGGCATCCAACTCCTTATTTTTAAATTCTGTGCCATTGTCACTCCTAAAGCTTTTCACTGGAAGGTCAAATTGCTTTTCAACCTGTGTCACAAAGTCTTGCAAAATGGCTGCAGTCTCATCTTTTGTGTGTAAAAAGAAAGTCCATGTAAACCTAGAAAACTCATCAACAATAACCAAACAATATCTTTTCTTCTTGAGACTCATGACTTGAACTGGGCCAAACAAATCCATGTGTAGCATTTGCAAACACTGGGTTGTTTTGGACTCTTCAATGGACTTATAAGAACTTTTATGTAGTTTTCCTTTTAAACAGGAAATGCAATGTTCAGGACATGAAAACAATTTTTGTGGTAGGCCTCTTACCAAACCATTTTTTGAAATTTCAGTGATTGTCTTAAGATTTGTGTGCCCCAGTCTTCTGTGCCAAAGTTCTGTCTCTTTGTTAGAGGCAGCTGAGAACAGACAAGCATCAGCTCTGGGACACTCTTTTGACATATCAACAACATAAACATTGCCACTTCTTTGAGCAACAAGTTTTGTTTGACCAGTTTTTATTATTGCTTCAATCTTTTTGACCATTTCTGGTCCAACAATCTTACAACACTCCTTTGTGAAGAATGACCCATACCCCTTGTCACTCATTTGTGAAACACTCAGGAGGTTAAATTTTAGACTGTCTATCAGATTGACATTTTCAAATTTTACATTTCAAGACTGTACTATACCAGACCCCAGAACTTTCCCTTTACTGTTATTCCCAAAGGATATATCACCCCCTCCATGAATTTTGAAATATTTGAGTAGGGCTTTACATCAAGTCATGTGCCTGGAGCCTCCACTATCAACATACCAAAGGCTATCTAAACAGGCAAAAGCTCCCTTGGCAGCAGCCATCATTGCACAATCACATTGATGATTTTCTTCATCATCAGCTCCTACTTCCTTCTCACCTACTCTCTTTTCTTCCTCTTCTTCTTTCTCCTCTTTGGACCATGGGTCTGTCAGTGGTTCAATCAGGGTTTCTGAATTTTCTCCCAGCAGCAATTCACCAGCAACTGTATTAACAACTGCTTCAGTCACCTCATCCACTGTTTCATCACTTAGCTGCTCACCTTCAGTTTCAATCCCCTCTGGTATTGACTCTAATGCCATCAAACAAAATTCATCATTAGAAAGTTCATTAGAAGCATAGAGTGCAAAATTTTCATCACCAAGCTCATCAGGCATGCTGCTCCAGTCAACAAAGCCTTGAGTGAAAAAGCTTTGTTGATCTGGTTGTACCACTGCTGGAGCAGCTGTTTGAGGTGCAACAGATTGCACTTGTGCCTGGGGGACAGGGGTTTGAACATATTGAATCTGTGGAACAGTGGTTTGGACATAATGCACAGGCACAGGGGCAGCTGCATAATGAGCAGTGTTAACATGAGCTGCAGGGGTATATTGGGTATAGTGCACAGTGCTTTGATTTTGAGGTCTAGGGTTTGAGCTAGGATGAGTGATTATAGGACCAGTAGTTTGACTCCTGCATTCCCTAGGGAAATGACCTAGCCTATTGCACTTGTAACACTTGATTTTCGATTTATCCAACCCAACCCTTAGATTCCCATGTAACCCTGGGAACTTTCTCCCTGTTCTTTTGTAGAATTTGCTTGTTCTCACACTAAGCAAAGCCAACTGATGCAAAATGTCCATCTCCTCTAAGTCAGTGGGATCAAAATGTTGCAAATCATTGAGTTCAAAGCACAAATTATCTGACATCTGGTTTTCAGTGTTTGCAGTAAAAGCATAATTTGCAGAGTGAGGATCAGGGTTGGTAAAGTTACCACCAGCTGTTATATCAATGAAATGATCATAACCTTGTTCCTTACTACTGCTACCAAATTCTTCCTGACCCAGAAGAGCTGTGCTACCGAATGAGTAATCATCAGTAGCTTTTCCAGACTCTTGCAACTTCTTTTTCTGGTTCAACTCCCTTTCATAGGTCAGGAGTCTACCATGAAGTTGGGTCAGGGTCAGATCTTTGAACTCAACAGAGTTTCTAGTCACAAATGCAATTGTGTCCCATTTATCAGGTAGCGATCTAAGAAACCTGCTATTTTGTGTTGATTTTGGAAATTCAACCTTAACAAGCCTTAGCTCACTGATAAGACAACTAAAACATTCAAATTGTTAGGTCAATGTTTCACCCTTAATGTGACAGAAGGTTTCATACTGCTGATTCAGATTTTCCCTATTGTTTTCAATAACTTCTTCGGTTCCCCCAAACTGTTCCTTCAATGCATCCCATAGCTCTTTGGCGTTGTTACAATGTAACAGTCCAGCATAGATCTCATTTGGTAATGCAGATGCTATGATGCTAAGTGCTTTGGCATCGAGTTCGAACTTTTGAAAATCAGTTTCAGTATAGTTTTCATAAGGTTTTGGTATGAACTTCTTTGGATCCTCAGCACTTGGCACCATAGGAACATGGGGACCAAAAATAACAGACCTCCAACATCCAGTGTTTTGTTGAGCAAGGATGTGTCCCATCCTTCTCTCCCAGATGTTGTATTCATTACGTTTAAGCATGGGTGGTTTAAAAAGCGAGCCAACATTATTCTTATCATCTTGTGATTATGACGTCATCCTGGTTGTTTTACAGACAGTGATTAATCAACTTTAATGGTGATTAAACCTTGCTCTGTTTTTCAACAACAAAAAAACGAACAAACTATCGATATCAACGATTTTGAGCTGAACTATTTATGTCAAAATGATTGTTAAATCAGATTTGACTGTTCTAGCTCTGATACCAATTGTTGGATCTTAGTTTGGTTTTGATTGTATTTTACTTTTGAAATTAAGATGGAAATGAATGAGTTGTGCAGCGGAATTAAGATGGAAACAAACTTTGCATACAATCAAACGAGAGTAATGCTTTGATCAAACATTTTTCACAATGAACCGAAAGATTGAATTTATTTCAATTACGATTACAATTGCAATGTTTGAATACAAACTCCCCCTCAGCCAGAGCTCAGTGTTTGTTCGTGCAGAGAAGACGATTGTTGCAAAGAGCTAATAGAACAGTACAGAGAACTGTTCTATTTATAGGCACTAGCAAACCACTGAGCACCTAAGCTGACGTCACCATGAAAGTGACATCTAACCTCCTAACAAACTCTAACCCCTGATCTATACAAACACTGCTATACTAACTATTGCTTAATACATTACATTACATAAAGACAGAATAAACAACTGCTGCATCCCTCCACTGCTGTGAACCCAGCAGTACTTGTCCGGATCAGCAGTGCTTGACCCAAGGCAATAGATTGAATAGCAGAGCTTTAGTCTTTCATCAGGTCTTTGCTTGAACAGCAGTTGTGGGTCAGCAGTTCGTACGATCAGTAGATAGAAGGTCAGCAGATGTTGGAATCACTTTCAAGGGGATAGACTTATATGTAACATCTGCTTATTCTGGATCCACTGCTCTGATCCAGTTTTGGCTTTAATTATCTGTTCCTCTGGTAGGGTTCAATCCCAACATCATTTACAAGCTGGAGAAAAAATTTCTCCAGCAGTTCCCCTCTAGGAACCAAACCTTCTCTCAGCTCTCACTCATAACTCCTATATATAGGCTAACCTCTCCGTGCGAGTGAGGCTTAGGAATCCTTCGTGCGAACAGACATTCTCTTATTCTTGCGAAGTGATTCATGTGTTCCTTCGCGCATAGGGCTCCTTCGTGCGAAGGGATCCTTTCAATACAAAACCGTATTTTCTAATTCTCATCTATACATTATTCAACATACGCTCTATCTAGCCCATTCATACAGTGACGGACACACAAAATATGCACTAAGAATTTCCCCCTTGTACGTCACTGTTGAATCTTGATCTTTGAAAACGAGAGTTGTGTTTGAATATTTGGCAAATTAAATCAGGCATCTTGATATCTTCAATTTATTCCCCCTTGATTGACGATTCGGGCTTGCATTATCTTCATTATGCACAAATTCCCCATGAAATGAATCTTCAGGTCTTTATTTGCACGGTTCCCGACCTCCTCTAATTTGTTGTACTAGACTCTTCACGAATAATCATCAACTTGAAACTAATCAATGTAGCTTCTTTGTTTCGACATTAACCACCTCTGTGTTTGGTTTTTGATTTACCACTTTAGCTCAATATTTTAATCTTCAAAAATCCAACCGAAAATTGATAGAAACTTTGAATCACCACAGCAGTGAACTTCAAGTCTATGAATACCCACAAAAATCTAAAATCCTGTTTTCCGTAATCACCTTTAAGTACACTCCTGAATGATTGATCAGTGTAAACGGAAATATTCAAAATCAGGAAATCTTCATCGGATAACAAATTATCTGGTAAAACATTAAGATCTCAGAAACATTCTTCCACGATCAGATTCACGTTCTTCCTCTTCAGTCATGAAAACATATGTATAGTCTTCTCCGTTAGTTCCGACAGCAACTTAATCAACAAACATCCTCATTCCCCAGCGGTTAGTCCGAAAAATAATTCCTCTGCTCGAAGATTAACCATTCTGACACATTAGACTATCACAAATCTGTGATATCTTTTTAAGTATCGACAAACTGATGCATCTCTAATCCTGCTAACGGCTTGACGAAGACCCGGGACTCAAACCCTAAGACATCAATCTGATCACAATCTGAAGAATCTGAACTTCGTATGATCACAAACTAACGAATCCAGATCCTATGCATCCCATGACAATCTGAAGTTGGAACCACCCGTCGCATGTCACGAATTTCAAAAATGTCGGGATTTCAATATATTCTATGAACTTTTTATTCCCCCCTCATTTTTGCAAATTCTGACCCCTCTAAAACATATCACTGAATTTTCCCCTCAATCTTGGCAAATTCAGTCCAATATTTTCACTGAAAAACTCCACTATGCGGAAAATTTGTCATTTTGGCCCACAAAAGTCAGTTTTTCATCAATGCGGATTTTTCGATTTGGCCCATTAATAGTCAGATAACCCAGATGATAAACTTTCTGCATAGGTATCATGAATACCCCACTATCTTCACTACTCTGTGATCGCATCATCAAATCTATTTTCTAAAGCCCCCGACGGTGTCCCCGAACAACTCGTATTTGACGTTAAAATATCGAAAAAAAATTCAATCACCATTTTTTTATGGTCACTTGTCTCGTCAATGCGATCAAAAATGCCTTTTTTAGGCATTTGGCTCATTCGTGCGAATGGAGTAGGTCCATTCGTGCGAATGAGATGATTTTTAGAACGAAAAAAGGTGTCTTCGTGCGAATGACCTTTTCTAACAGCATGTGTCCCTGGGTTGGGACAACACTTTTTACGATAGCCCTGGTTGGGACTACACACGCATTCCTAGTTTGGAACCACAAAACATACTATCCACTTGAGGTGGAGTAGTACACTTGAACTAAACGGATACTCTATTTGGAAGTCCCTACATTTTTACCGATTAGTATGCCAGGTTGGCAGGCGAGGTATTAATTGATAGCGTTATTAGGTTGGTAAACCTCACACCGTGCTAGGAGCCGGGCATGAACTATTGACCTTCACTTTTATACTAATGTTGATAGACGTTAATGAGGGCACAAAACAAAACTTCAGCATTCGGTACACAGTTTAGTTACTTGATGAGGGTTACCTACCCAAGTCATACATAAAACAAAACAGTTGTGAACATTACGCTTATACTTTTACTTAACTAAAATTTGTAAACTTCGCCAACTTTATTGTTAACACATGATTGCATGCTTTGCAGGTCATTAGGTATAGCTTAGACAAACAGTTGCAATTATTGGAGTGGTGTGGTTCATTTCTTCAACTTATGGTTTTTTAAGTCTTGTAGGGATTTTTAGCTTTTTTTTCGCTGCTACTTAAACCGTGTTGTGAACATTTAAAAATTGATCGCTAACTGTGTTGTTAGTGATGTTTTATAATTTTAAATGTTTGGTTCGACATGATTAGTGGCTCGATCCTGGTCAGTCGCACGCCTCGCGGTAAAACCCCGTATGTGGAATTTGAGGGTGTGACAACTTATCTTATCAGTGTTTAGAATTAGCCTAGATCAGTTATTAGGATTTGCACAGATGTTTATAACATCTGTGGAATCTTTTCTGTTAGGAATGTTAGATGTCACTATCAAGGTGATGTCAGCCAATCACTAAATAGAGCTTTCGTACTTAGTATAAATAGATCACACCTATTAGTGATCTATTTTTCACACACTTTACCTTTTTTTCCTGACGAGCTGATTTGTTTATGTGACAGCTGAGGGGGAGTCTATAGAGTCAATCGAGTTGTAAAACGTTGAATCTTTTGAATTTAATGAAAAACAATCAGTGATTGATGATGACTTTCAATTTGTGATTATTATTGTGTTTGATCAATATTTGTTTACAAACAAGAAACTCATTTCTAACATTTGGTATCAGAGCTCGGTCACGTTAAATCTGATTTCACAATCAGTTTAACATAAAAAGATCAGCTCAACAAAGATCCAATTTCAGTTCGTAGCTTAGAGTGTATAGTGAAGAACTTTCCAGTGTCTTTCACATACTGTATTTTTCTTCAAAAGAACTTGAGAAAATGGAAAAAAAATGATCCACACAACACCGACTTCAGTAATAAACCACATATCCTTGTCAAATCTGACTTCAATATCTGGCAGCGTAGGATGGGGTATATGCTAGCTCAACAAAATATTGGGTGTTGGAAATCTGTTGTCTTCGGACCTCATGTTCCTATGGTACCAAGTGCCGAAAACCCAATGTATTCGAGCCAAAGAAGCAGAAAACTATTCCGAGCAAGTTTATCAAAAATTCGAGTTAGATGGTAAAGGCTTTAGTATCGTGGCTATGGCTCAGCCAAATGATATCTATGCTTGCTTGTTGCATTGTAACAGTGCTAATGAGTTGTGGGATGCGCTGAAGGAACAATTTGGTGGGATGGAGGATGTTAACGAGAACACTCGAGAAATCCTTAACCAACAATATGAATCCTTAACCAGCAAGATGGATGATGTTCATCACTATTTATTTTTTATACTTGTACTCTTTAAGTCTTTATCACATGCTGCTTTGGTCTTTCATCCTTTGCATATGACAATATATTGCACTTGGTGATTTGGTACACTTGATGATTCTTGTAGTTGATGATTTGCAATTTATTTCACAAGTCTTGATCATTGTAATCTTTAATAATAATTCGATTGCTTTTGATCTTTCTATTTGATGAGTCTTTAGTATGATGAACTTAATGGTTTGTGAATCATTAAGTTTTAGGTGACATGTATATAGTATATGCACATCCTTAACTAACTACCATTATCTCAAGTGATAAATCAAGACATTATCAAAACACGACATCGTCTAGGATTTTAATCATCTCAAAATATTTTCTTATACCTTGTTTTCACAACACTTTGCAATCCAAATCATTGTTTCCTTATTAACTATTTATTTCCTAACTCCTTATTACTAATTATCTTTATTCAATCAGTATAATGCATGAGTTTCTAACCTGGTTTTACTTAATAAAATAGTTAAAAGAGTATATAGTTATGTAAGTCCCAAAAAACTGTCAATCGGATATCAAGATCACAATCAAAGTGCGGAAAACAAATGAAAGTGAAAAGAACAAGAACAATCGAACTGATTAAATTGCACACGAGTATGAAACTCGTCTAGTACAACTAACACAGAAAACAAAAATGTCAAGAAGAACAATAATGTAAACAATACTCAGTGATTATTTAATTATAATTTAGAGTTTTTGTATATGAAATTGTTTAAAAGGTTATATTTTTGAAAAACTAAAAATTATCTTTAAATAATTGACCTAGTTTGACCAAGTTTGCGGTCAAACTCGGGAATCTCGAGTTTCAATATTTGTCAAATGTGTCTAACTTAATCTGTTTGGTGCAGAAACTGGAAAATACAAGTCATTGAACCTCCAAAAGGAGCATGAATGTGACGTGTTACATGACTGAACCTCTAAAAGGCAACGAGACATACAAGTCGCTGATAGTAGGATTGAACACGTGTCGATTAGCTCATGCATTTAGAGAAAATATAATCATTCGTGAAGATTAGATACGTGATTTTTGGAACAATGCAAGTGCAAAGAAAGGAGACAATGTGATCAGATCAAAAATTCAAGACAAGGAGATTTTGATTACAGAGCAGGTTATTCGCCAGGTGTTACTGTTCGGAGATACTGCTGATGATCCGATTGAGCATACAAAAGAAAAGGTTATGGAAGTCTTGGGCAAAATGAGCTACGAAGGGTCATATCCTCCCACTACCAAGAAGTTATTGCACCCGTACCGGAGGTTTTTGGCTCATGTTTACTTAGTGTGCATTAGTGGGAACAAGAGCGGTATAGATATACTGAAGATCAGGCAAAGTTCAGGGTTGGTGTCATTGGTAGAAGGATGGAAGTTCAATTACTCTAGATGTGTTAGAACCCTAATCAAGAAGTTCAAGTATCTAAGATTTCTTCAGATGATCCTGGAAGCTAAGTATCCTCAGTTGCAGCCTACTGTTAGCATATATAACACCAAGATAATGAATCACATGGTCTTTTCTATGCTGAATCAGAAACCAAGAGTTGATGTTCAAGTGATATATCAGAACAAGAAGCCATTAGTCAAGTTTGGTGCATTCTCTGAAGTTACTGAAGTAGTACCGGCACCGATAAATGCAATAGTTGTTGATGAACACGACGTTGAAATCATTGATGCTCCTCCTCGGTCGAGTGAGCCGGTTGAGAATGTGGATTTGATAGGGATTGAGAGTGAAGAGGATGTGGTTGATGAAAGAGTGATGGATGAAGTAGAGGTGAATGAGAACGTAGGAGATGTTGAGACAGAGGTTAATGTTGAAAGCCTCACAACAGAATTGCAAAATGTTGAACAACCGATAAGTGTGAATCCTCCTCACACTGAACCGGTTGAGATGGTTTCTGCTGAGCCTGATAATGTTATTGAAGATCCCACGGCTGATCTTCCTCCTAGGAAACGTAGCAGAAGAGATCCTAGGATGAGCCGAGAGATCAATACTAAAACAAGATCAACCCAAGAATCGACCATGCCCGTTATTTCTGAGCGACTACCCACTCAAGTCATGGGAACACCTGTTAGTCAAGCAATAATTGATTTTATTCAGCATGAAAGAGCAGCAATGTTCATGCCAACTCCAAAGCCATGTGAAGGTTCAAGCAGCGATCCGTCAGATGCCGATGTGCTTAAAGTTGTTGAATTGTTACAAGCTACTGCTAGAGAAGCTGAACCAGCTGCTAAGCCCAATCAAGAAAGAACCCAAGAAGCATCAAGCAGTACTGACAGTGAAGAATTGTTTAAAGATAATGAAACTACAATTCTGATGAAAAGAATCACTACGCTTGAAGAAGACAAGATATTTAAAGATGTTCAGATTGCCAACCTAATGGAAGAGATGAACCACAAGAATCAGAAAATTCAGGAGCTCGAAACCAATATGGGATCACTCACAGCGTGGTTATGGATTTGAAGCAGAAGTTAGAAGGAAAATTTCTGAAGGAGTTTGTTGATCCTCCTAAGGAATCCACTGTTGAAGAGAGAGCTCAAGAACAAAAGGAACACGAGGAGGCTATAGATCGTTATATTCAAAATCCTCCTCGAACAGCAAATCAGAAAATGAAGCAAAAGATGGTTGTGATGAGGAATGTGGGTGCAAAGAAGAACTTGGAATTTGGTGATAAACCAGACAGCTATGTCATCACTACTGAAAAATATAGATTTGATGAGTATGGGAACAGGTCTGGTATTCTAAGTTGGGCATATAATGAGGAAAAAGGAATGTTCATAGTGAAAAGAAGTAATGGAGAGGTGGAGTACTATGATCATTATGATCGTTTTGAGTCGTGGATGGCTGTGGATCTAAGGGAATTGAGTCGCGCTTCGTATCATGAACTAACTACAAGCCTCAACTGCAAAATTGGATGGAATTTCTATAACAGGTTGCAGCAGCAGGCCAAAGTGAATTTTAAAGATATGAAGCTAGCTGAATCCACTCTTCTGGAAGATGATGAGATTCTAGATCCTGCTACGAACAAGCCCTATAAGACAGTGATGTGGCCTGCAAAAAAGCAAATAAAGACTATCCCATTGCTTAAAGAACTTCCCGACAACAGCCTAAAGGATCTGCAGTTTTGGATGTACGATCCTTTTACTGGTCAGGCTATGTGTAAGGGTATAATATAGTGTAGGTTTGCGTCTGTCTTGGGTTATTTTGTATGGGTTGGGTTCGAGACACTTAGTGGGTTTATTTGGTTATTTTGTGGTCTATGGGGTATGGGCTTGGCCCAATGTAATTGGATCTCCTATGCTTGTATAAATAGGGGATTCCTTAGTCATAGTGGTTGTTGATTCTTGGATAAACTCTTGTGTTTTGTGCGACTAGGATACCAGACGAATCAGTGAATTCATGTGTTCTAGTTTGCTTTGAATCAATATATTGCTTTTCAATCTTCGACATCTTGCTTGTAATTCCGCTACTTGTTTGGTGTTTGATATCCGATTGTATTGCTTTGGGACTTACAAATGGTATCAGAGCCTAAGTAGTCTTGCGAAGGCTCGGTTGGATCAGATATCTTGAAGATTGATGACTATTTTGCTATTGATCGGTGTTCTAGTTCGACAGAAAGGTCTGCTTTTTCGTTGACTTTAGTTTATTTATATTTTTTCCTCTTGTCGACTGTTTCTTGGGATATAGAGGGTGTGAGTTGTCTATTTTCCTCTTGAAAAACTGATTAGTTACATCTAAATATCGACCCAAGTTAAGGCTTGAACACAGATTTTGAAATTGTTTTCTGTTTTGTTCAAAGTTAAACCGATATACTGTGAAACAAAACGAAGTATTTAATCTAAAATTTTGATTTGGTTTAGTTAAAATTTTCGTGAAAACAAACTGGTTTTTAATATCAAAATTGAGATTTGAATATTGATTTTTTATGTTAAAATTTTGCTGGTCTGTGAAATTGAAAGTTTTAAAACCCAAAAGTTCTTATTTTTCAGTTAAAAGTTCTGTGAAAATTTGAATATCTGGGTGTCTATGCTTCGAAGATCATCAATATTCATCGAATTTTTGGTATAAAAGTGGGATTTGATCTGTTTGTGTGCAAGATTGATTGTGTTTGCAGGAATTTTGGAAAGTTATTGCAGGAAATTTTCAAACAGATTTGAAAATTAAATCACCATATTTCTCGGGATTGTGGTTGAAAATTTGTGTGATTACACTTCCAAAAATAAGTTGTGTGATTGTGAATTGCTTGAAATGTTAAGGAATCAGATCCAAGCTTGTGCGATCCAAAACAGGTGTGCGATTGCAAACTAATTGGGCTTTTAAGGATTCAGGCCCAATTTTATCACTTGTGCGATCCATAACTACTTGTGCGATTGGGAGTATCTTGTACGATCAACTGTTCATATTAATTGTTGATAGTGGAATTGTGCGATTGACAACTTGTGCGATTCTAAAGGTTCAGTTGAAGGTGACCTCTTGTGCGATTGGCTAAAGGTTTAGTTGAAGGTGACCTCTTGTGCGATTGGCTAAAGGTTCAGTTGAAGGTGACACCTTGTGCGATTAGCTAAAGGCTCAGTTGGAGGTGACACCTTGTGCGATTGGCTGAAGGTTTATTTGAAAGGTCAACTTGTGTGATTGAAAATTGTGCGATTGGACTGTAAAATTGGGCGACTGTGATTGGGCTTCTTCAAGTGGGCTGAACTGTGTTGAACTTTTGAACTGTTACACGGACCATATTCTAAATGGATCAAATTAATCAATTGGGATTTACTGAAAAAGCTGCTATTAACCAGGATCTAGATAATATAATTGGAACTAACAACAGGATTCCTTGGCACATTTCTGGGGGATCCTTTTCAGAATGGAAATTCAGATTCATTCAATACATGAGAATCAAAGACCCAAAGGCCTGGAGGTCCATCTGCAATGGACCAACTATGATCACCTATGTCGTGAACGAAGCTGAGGGAACAACTACACCTAAGCCTGAGTCTCAATTTACTGAAGAGGATCGTGAAAAGCTTGACATTGATGTCAAGGCTCTTGATATGCTACACTCTGCTCTAGCACCAGAAATTGACATTGGAGTTCGAGATTGCAAAAATGCAAAGGAAATGTGGGAAGCTCTCATGGCCATGTATGAAGGAAACAAAGAGATGAAGGAAAGCAGACGGGAGATGCTCACGTAGAAGTTTAACTTGTTCAATCACTTCCCAGGAGAAACTTTGGAAAACTCAAAATCAAAGATTTGTTTCTTTGGTTAGTGATATGAAGACCCATGATATCAGGATGGAAAATTCTGTTATCAACAAGAAACTGCTCAATGCTCTTCCAAGAAACTGGGATACAAATGTGACCCTTATCAAAAGAACCAGGGACTTGGCCAAAATGACTCTTTCTGAGTTGATATCATTGCTGAAGTCCTATGAGATAGACGATAAACAAAGGTTATACAATCACACTGCAAGCTACAACAATGCATGTGTGTTGACCAACACTGCTTTGGTATCTCAGCAAGGAATGAGCTTGCTTCAAACACCTTCTACTGTCCTCTTTCCCGCTAATCTTGGAACTTATGTTAATCAATCTGGTTATTTTCCTGCTCCTGTTCAACAAGTGAACCCAACTCAATCTGCTCCACAACTTGCTAATCAATCTGCTCCTACACCCACTCAACTCCTTTCGAACATTACCACTGCTTTCGCTGCTACAAACTCTTCTGTAGCTACTTCAAAGGAATTTGAGCAAGCTATGGCCTTTATGACAGGGGTTATGAACTGTTATCATGCATTTATTGCTGGAAGGGTAGCCAATAACATCGACTCTACTGAACTGCTGGAAATCCATCCTGGTGATGTTGAAGAAATGGATATCACTTGGCAGATGGCTATGGCAGTGTTTCGAGCCAAAAACTTTGTGAAGAAAACTGGCAGAAACAAATGGGAAACAACTGATCATGAGCTTGGTTGGAACAAATCTAAGCTCAGATGTTATAACTGCCATGAGCCTGGGCACTATGCTCAAGAGTGCAAGCAACCAAGAAGGGAAAGAGTGGATCCAAATGTTACTGTTACTGTTAGTTCAGCGGCTCGACCAGCACCAAATGTTGTGTCAACCTCAAACATCATTGTCTCTCGTCCCACTCAGGTTTCATCCTCAAACACTGCTGCCAGAAATCAAACAATCGCTTCAGAATCTGTTGCAAATCCTGGAAGTGCACTAGTGATTCAGGAAGGAGAGGGCTTCGATTGGACACAACAGATGAATGATTTGCAGCTCACTACAGACACTTTAAACCAGTCAAATCAAGCTCTCGTGGCAGAAGTGAAAGAAGATGCTGAATCAATAACTGAAGACATTGAGGGAACGATCTATCATGCCCTCATGGCTCAAATGAACTGCTACACTCCTTCTGAGGTTGAGGAACGACTATGGAGGGTTATTATTCGACTCTGGGTAATTGACAGTGGCTGTTCCAGGCATATGACTGGTGACTTATCCTAACTTTCTGATCTTGAAAAATTTTATGGAGGATATGTTGCTTTTGCAGGAGGAGAGAAAGGAAAGATCACGCAATGAGGCACAGTCAAGAATGGTGATCTATGTTTCAAAGACGTCAACTGCGTTCCTGAGTTGAAGCATAGCCTGCTAAGTGTTTCTCAAATATGCAACAACGGTTACTCAACTCACTTCACTGATAAACACTATCTTATTCTGAAACCAGGAATGGTCATTCCTGATGAATGGATATTGTTAAAGTCGGAACGAAAGGGAAACGCTTATGTCATTGACATGAATAAACCTCCCACTGAAAGCGTTGCCTGTTTGTTTACCAAAATCTCTGAGCACAATGCTATGTTGTGGCATCGTCATTTAGGACGTTCAAATGTGAAAAATCTAATTCGTCTTGCAAAACTGGGGTTGGTAAGGGGTCTACCGGTAAAAGATTCCATAACCTTGGAAAAATGTGTTTCTTGTGCTAAGGGTAAACTGTTGGTGCATACATCTGTCTACTTCGTCTTATATCGAGTCTTGGATTCGTTGCGGATCTGAACAAGCATGATGTCATCATTCTTGATGATGACATCATACAAGTGACATCACATCTTACATCATGAGATAATATGCACATGAAATAGGATGATTTAATGTAATTTCGTTTGAAACATTGAAATGTAATTTCGCATGGAAGTCAACAGCTAATTTCGTTTGAACATATCATGTTATGGTTCAAACGATATTAGGTGTCCTATATATAGGCTTGTTGTGTTGTCATTTGTAACAGAATCTGATTTGTGTACCGAAGTGCTGCCGGTCTGTCTACTGCATGTAATCGTTGTCAAATCAATATACAAGACATTTAAAGTGATATTCAAGTTGTTTCATAGTCTATACGTCTGTTTCCGCCTTTCGTATAGATAAGAACACTTCTGAACGACTCGTTTGGGTCGTGACTCGATCCTACATGTGGTATCAGAGCTCAGGAGGAAGAGTCCTTGCCAAATTCAGCTTGAAAATCTGTTTTCTACACCTTCTTTCACAAAATTAACAAATTTCACGGTCAAAATGGTCTGATTTTCACGTATATCATGCATAACAATCTTTTAAAGAATCCTTGAGAGTTTTGGATCTAAAATCAGCTTAAAACTTGAACAAATACTTAATTTCGTTTGAAACAGATCGAAATATGATGACGTCAGTAGCCATTCAAACGAGATTAGAGGTTAATTCCGTTTGAATATCATTATTTCGCTTGAAAATCACAGGTTGATTCCGTTTGAAACAGAGATTTCGTTTGAAATAAGCGATTCCGTTTGAAATATCATTTGATTCCGTTTGAAAAAGGTGTTTCCGTTTGAAAATCACCTGATTCCGTTTGAAAAAGATTGTCTGAATACATGTGATTGTAGATAACTCAAAATCTTGATAACATCAATATTTCTAAAAGATTGTTGGCCATTTATTGTCTGCATGTGAGTTTCGATCAAATCAAGAAATATCATGTGAATTCTGTTATCTTCGGCCCAATAGAAATTAATTTGTGATAGATTACCTCGTGAATTGAATAGGCAAATCGTGCATGTAAAGTTGAATGTAATTGCATGTGATATAACAAATTGTCGGCTTGTGATAAAACAAATTATCGGTTGAATGTGATCTTAATTGAATAACAGTTAACGGTCCAATAGCTTTTATCCACATATATTTTCGGCCCAAGTTAAAGTGTCAGTACATTTATTACGTCTTGTTTGGCCTAAGAATTGCATGTAGGATTGAATTGAAACTTTAAATTGTCGGCAATACATTGAAAGTTGTTTTAAAACAAGTGGCCCAAACCATTATAAACCCACATTACTAGACACATCCAATCAAGCCCATTCATTCAGTGATTTCACTCGAACAATATTGAAACGAGTCCGCAAATCTTCGACACGAGTCTTAGATTGATTTCATCAACACACACTTTTACATATTCAGTTCGTTTAAAACTGGTCGTTTGTTTGTCGATGTTTTACGAGGTGATCGAGCTCGTTTAAGACCAGTAATTTTTAAAACAAGAAAGTTTGTGTTTGTGAAACTTGAACTTTTGAGAGTGGTACTTTGCCTTATAGTGTGAATTTCTTTTGAGAAGTGTTTTCGATTGAGATTTGATTTCGTTTAAGTTTGGTATTTCGTTTGAAAGGAAGTGCAGATATGATCAAGAATAATAAGGATTTACTGAAAAAGTCTTTTGACATGTTTGTAGCCTTTGACAATGAAACTACAAAAATGACCATTGATAGATATTGTAATCTTGTTTTGGAAATGGGAAGATTGGACATTAAGAAAGACGATGACGAATGGATTGATAAACTTGCTGATGCATTACCACAGCAAAAATGGGGAACTTATCTGTTGATTGTGAAACACATGAGAAAATCAGAAAATATGAATCTGGCACAGTTTATTCAAAAGATTGAAGAGCATGAGTTGGATATTCAGAAAAAGGCAAAGATGAAGAAGTAAAGATTGAACCAGTAACTGAGAAGATGATAGAAAAAATCATTGAAGTGGAGAAAGTGGTAGAGAAAATTGTTGAGGTCGAAAAAATAGTTGAAGTTGAAAAACTCGTCGAAGTTGAGAAAATCATTGAGGTAGAAAAAATTGTTGAAGCCGAAAAGATTGTCGAGGTAGTTGAAGTCATTAAACCTTGTCAGAAGTGTTTAGAGTCTTGTATACAATGTGAGGAGAAAGACAAGAAGATCACTGATTTGGAGAAGATTAAAGAAGATTTACTTTCCGATGTGAAGTATGTGAAGGAATCATATGATGTGCTGAACAAAATAGATGATAGTCTGAAAAAGACGAATTCAGAGATTGAAAATGCAATGACAAAAATGAGTTCAACATTAATGACAAAGCAGAGCGTCATCAATGAGTATATCGAAGACTGTGCTAAACTGAAGTAGGAGTTAGAACTTGAAAAGATTGAGAGTGAAAGGATTAAACGCTTGTTGTTGAGTTATACAACTTGTGATTATTTGATTGATCGTGTTTATCCTACTGTTGCAGGTCTTGAAGCATTCATGGAGAAAAAGACTGAAGATACTGATACTGGTAAGAAACAAAGTGTCAAGTATAACAGATGTCCGCCCCCGATCCATGAAAGTTATTCTCCCAGAAAGCCAAATGAGGAACGAGTAAATAAGGCTCTCAACATCAAGTTAAAGTCTGAAATCATTGATGAATTACCAGAAAATATTGATGTCACATTCACAGCGTCTGACACTAATCATGAGTTTGAGTTAGTAAAGAAAGTTGTCGATCAGGTGTTAGATATGGATGAAGAGTCAAAGTCGGAGTCTAAGTCTGAAAGTTCGAGTTCGTCAGAAAAGAGTCCGAGTTCACCGGTTAAAAGGGTTTACAATAAAGAATTCTTGTTATCAAAATCTAATTTGAATAATGGATCAATCAAAGTGGCTTATACTTTGAAAGATCCAGACAAATTATATTCTAATGAGGAATTTCCAATAAGAAGTGTCAAAGCTGAAATGATCAGACAGGTTTTCAAATTAACATAAATTAATATTTCTGAAATAAAATATTTATTGCTGAAAAACCTAAAAAGTACACTTCAAGAGTCCAACAGAGATTGAACAAGAAAAAGGGCTACGGTTCTGGTTATGGTTTTCAAAAGAAACCAAACCATAACAGTAATTTCAAAAAGAAAGGTCTTGGTTTTAGTTCTTCAGAAAATTATAAAAATGAGAAAAATTATAAACCAAAAACAACATTTGTTGCAGGAGGAAGTTATGAAGATGAGCAGAAGAAACCATTCTGGAAACAGTCAAACCAAGAGTTTCTTGCTGAGGTAAAGAGGAATGTGAAGAAGTTTGCTCAAAGAGTTGACAGAAGAACTTGCTTTAAGTGCCAAAAAGTTGGACATATTGCTTGGAATTGCCAACAGTCCAACAACACAAAACAGGAAGTTACTTCTAACTCAAAACTGAAAGAAAAATTTGTCTTTAAGAAGAAACAATCAACTGAGAAATCAAAAGTGTTTGAAAATTCAACTTCCGAAGAAGGTGAAAGTTCAAAACGTTTTTACAAAAGAAGAGTTGATTTAAACAAACAAAAATGAGTTGTAAAATCTGAAAGAAGTTCTGACAATGAATCTGATTCCATAAAATCAGTGGAGTTATTTGTTGAGAAAAAGGTTGATAATTCCGTTCTAGAGTTGAACGAGGAAAACTTTCCGGTATTGTCAAAAGAAAATATAAAATCAAAAGGTAGGTTTGAGATTTCAGGTCAATTCTTTGCTGGAGAAAAAGAATTTGATGCTGAAAAAGCTTTTAATGGAAAAATTAAACATATTTTTGGTAAGATGGTAGACAGGAAAGTGAAGGATGCAAAAGAATTTTACAAATCAAAATGTTGGTGGGATAGGTGTGTACCAGAATCTCCCAAGGATGGTCAGGCTTGGGGGAAAAGTTTTTCCTAATTGAAAATCCGGACTTGCCGGAGCTCCCAGGTTGGTAAGAGTGGAGCAGGAATCGGCATCATTCTTGAAATGTTTGTTTGGTAAATCTACAGGTGATATCTTTATATTGTTATATTTTGATTTACAAGTGGTTTGGGTTGTTAATTGAACCTGCAAGTGGTTAAAGAAGGTTTTCATCTTCAAATGGTTAATCAAGGTCATTAAGTTGAACTTGATTGAACCATACTTACAAGTGGTATTTTGGAGAACAAAATGATGAGTTTATCCCCTAACCAACAAGTGGTTTGAAAATCAACTAAACTAATTTTCCGGAAAAACCATTTGGTTAAAACAAACTTAAGTGTTTTGAAATCACAATGGGAAAATAGTTTGTTGAAAGGGGGAGTTCTGATTGTTTATGCCAAGTGGATGGCGATTTGAAGCAATTCTATATTGGTTGGCAATTTTATTGTACAGTTTGTTTTCAAATTTCCTAAAATGTGTTTGCATTTTAGGGGGAGTAAAAATTTTCAGAAAATCCAAAAACATTACAAAATTTGATAAAGTCAAAAACATGATAAAATCAAAAATGAGTTTTGGTGTATGAAAAGAGGAAATGATAGTACATCAGTGGACTATCACAACATGCTAAAGAAATGGAATGTAAAAAATGTGATAAACGGTTTCACTGATGATGTGCCAGTAGGTTTTTGCACATTTAGTAGATTGTGACGAGATATAAACCTAAATTCAAACTTGCTTAATTCGTGGGTAACATCTCTTGGATATATGGGTAACCCCCGAAATCTTGTTTGAAGGACCCCTCTTTCTGAGATACTAGGTCTTTATGCTTAGTGATATCTGGGGTATTATCCTGGGACTTCTGATAATGCGGAAGCAATTGCCTAGTCCCCGGAGAATACTTTACTGCTTGCTTGAAATATAGCGCCGCCCTCAGCAAAAATGATGAAACAATAAAATTGATAATCATTGCTGTTGTAAAAAAGATCCTCTAAAGGGGACCCACCGTCGAACCGTCATCTCTCTGCTGAACGGAAGTTCTGACCTGAGCTCTCACGGTTTCACAATTAACCCCTTACAGATATCATCTAGGTATACTCACTTGTAAGACTGAATATTGGGATCTGGATAGGGGAGTATATTCAAGTGGTGGGACACGCGAATAAGTTTAAGTGCTTAAGACATTAATCTCGTATCTCGAAACAGTTGAACATTGTGTGAAAATTTAAGTGGATCAGTATACTGACAATCTAAGTGAATCGTTTAGAACTTAAAATGTTTAAAGCTTAACGGTGTTGGTGATTTGTCTCAAAAACTGATATGATCCTCTTACACAAACTCACAAAAATAGTGTATGTAAATATTTCTTTACTGTATTTCATTTCTATTACATAAAAAATCCAAAAAGATTTTCAGTGTGTTTTAGCATAAATTTTTGAAAAATCCAAAAAGATTTTCGACAACTGATATTGAAGAGCTGATTTTCAAAATTCTGAATGCTAATCATGACGAACAGGTTTGGGAAAGTTTGTTTGAAGATGTTTGAAATGAAAATGATATTCATTCAAGTGGTTCATCAGTGACTTACATGATAAATCTTTTTGTTCGATAATTGAAAATGATGTATTCAGGGTTGTGTTTTCAAGTGATTAGCAAAGTTTCTAAATTTGTTATATCTTATCTTTTATGAAACTTATGTTTTGGGTAGAGAATATGCAGGTAAGTCAGGTTACGATACCTGATCCTGTGAAAGCCAGACTACGATCCCAGTACAAGTTGAGGGGAAGTCTGTTAGTGAAAGAAAGTCTGAAGTTGCTAGAGCTAGTTGCTGATCCTGAAAATTTCAAGAGAGAGTTACATCATCCGAGGAGGAGATTAGTTGAAGAATGTTAGAGTGAGGCAAGAGTCAGATTGAGATTCTGAGAGCCCAAAGACTGATAAAGACTGAAGATTGTGAAGACTCGACACTTAAGACTCGTCAACACAAACCTAGGGGGATATTGTAAGGGTATAATCTAGTGTAGGTTTGCGTCAGTCTTGGGTTATTTTGTATGGGTTGGGTTCGAGACACTTAGTGGGTTTGTTTGGTTATTTTGTGGTCTATGGGGTATGGGCTTGGCCCAATGTAATTGGATCACCTACGCTTGTATAAATAGGGGATTCCTTAGTCATTAGTGGTTTTTGATTCTTGGATAAACTCTTGTGTTTTGTGCGACTGGGATACCAGACGAATCAGTGAATTCTTGTGTTCTAGTTTTCTTTGAATCAATATGTTGCTTTTCAATCTTCGACATATTGCTTGTAATTCTGCTACTTGTTTGGTGTTTGATTTGCGATTGTATTGTTTTGGGACTTACACTGTGATTGTATGTGAAAACACTGAGTACAGGTTTATGGATACTAGAGACTTGATGCGCTTTGGGAGAATGATATTAAGCTTCTGGCACAAACTCAGATTAGAAGTGATCCTCAATATGATGTTTGTGCTAAAAGATTCACAGGTGCAATTTCTCAGATTATGTTGTTCAAGTTATGGTCAGGTCAGCGCATAAGAGTAGAGACTCAGCTCTTTGGTCCGTATGTTGGAAGAACACTACCTGATCTATAGAAGAAGTAAAAGAATAAACGCAAGTAAAGAAGGAGCTGCCAAGACAACATAAATCTAGGGGATATTGTAAGGGCATAAACTTGTATAGGTTTACGTTTGTCTTGATTTACTTGTTTTGGGTTTATTAGAGTTGAATAGTGGGCTTGGTTAGTGGTTATGAGGTCGATTGGGTTAGGGCTTGGCCCATTGTATTAGGGCATCCTATGAGCTTATAAATAGGATGTTCCTTAGCTTGTTTCCTTGATTGTTTGTGAAACTTGGCATTGTATTGTGCAAGTACCAGACGACTCTATGTGTCGTGTGCACTTTTGTTCAATCAATTGACTTCTCTTATTCAATCTTCTGCATCTTTCTTTTGTTTCCGCAACTTGTTAAGGTGTCGTGACATCCGATTGTATCATTTTCTAGACTTACAATTTGTATCAGAGCCTAAGAAGTCTTTCAAAGGCTCGGTTTTGATGGATATCATTCGAAGAACAAGAAAACATAATAATCAGATTCGATGAAACAATTGCTGATTCGAAGAAGATTTAAAAAAAGATTGAATTTTGGTTATGTTTCTTCGTTTAATCTTCATTAATCAACTGACATCTTGTATGAGGTGTTTAGCAGATTTATTTATCAGTATTTTTTGGTCGAAGGCTATAAGAATCCAGATTTTTGAAGGACATCAAGAACAGCTTTGAAGATTCAAGAACAATTAAAAAATTCGTATTTGATCTGTTTTGGGAGGAATTGAATTTGTTTGCTGATTGGTCGGAAGTGTTTGGTGGAAAGATCTCGTAAACTTTGAATTCTGATTTGATTCCTTGATTTTCGGGATTTAAGTTGGTGATTTGTTTCCAAAATTTGTCAGTGTACGAGTTAAAATAGTTGTGTACGAGTTTAAAAAGGGTAGTGTGTGACTTGGGAGTGTGCTGGATCAGTTTAGTTATCAGTGTGCGACCTTGTATCTGGTTTGTGGACTCATCTTTTCATTGTATGGGCCCAATAAATCAGTGTGTGGCCCAAATTAATTGATTGTGCGGTCCATTAAGCAAGTGTGTGGTCAAAACAGCAATGTGCGGCCCAACAATCAAGTGTACGACCTGATCAGTGTGCGACCTGGTTACTAGTGTGCGACCAGGCCCAAAATACAAGTGTGCGGGTCTAATAACATCTAGAGTGCGGATCCAAATAACTAGTGTTCGGCCCAAGAAAGAGTGTGTGGTCCAAAGGGTAGTGTGCGGTCCTCTAAGACAAAGGTGGAATTTTAACCAACTGACGCGTACGGTTTTAAACGTATTTGAGTGCAGAATTTGATCTGCTAACAATCTTGACAAACTGACTGCACGCTTAGACTCGTAGGATTTTTTTTTTTTTTTTGCCCTAAAAATCCTAGGATTTTAACGGTGTGAACGGTTTGAGAGATTAGTTACGGATGATTTTCTAAACACGAATCAGTGAAATTTTTCTTACGCAAGCCAAGAAAAACTCCACCCCTTTCGAAATGAATAGAAATGGTCCAAAATGGTCCTAGATTCGAAATGGTAATCCGAGATGGTGAGGATTCATCCGAAATCAGCACCTTTTGGTTTGAAATGGACTATTCTGATCCGAAATGGGACTTAATAATCCGAAATGAACACCCCTTAAACTGAACTGATCCGAAATCCTTATGATTTATCCGAAATGCAAGTTCACTGGTCCGAAATGAAGCTGTTTAATCCGAAATGGATCCGAAATCATTGATATCTATCCGAAATGCAAATTATCTATCCGAAATGGGTTCAAAATTGATGCTGTTTTGTCCGAAATCCAGGCTATCCATCCGAAATGCCTGATTTTTAGTCCGAAATCCAAGCCTTTTGATCCGTAATGATCCAAAATGCTTGAATTTTATCCGAAATCAGCAGCAGAACAAGAACAGCCTCCAAAAACACGTCCAAAAACCCAGATTTCTGCAGAAACGATTCTGAACCGAGCAAATCAAGAGCCTAATGCTCTGATACCAATTGTAGGTCCCGTGAGCTGTGCGGATCTTAACAGAATCGTCGATCTAACCTAGAGTGCGGAATCCTCTAGATCAGATTTAACAGAAAATGTGTAGAAACGTAATCATGAACACGATGAACTTTCAATCTGGTCTTCTATTGATTATCCAACACGAAGTTTACAATCAATTCAAGACCCACTATAAATCTCCTAGCCACTCTCTATAGATTTCTCCAAATGTCTACAATGTCTCTAAGTGTGTAACCTAAACCCTTATGCCAAGCCTTGTTTATATAGGACAAGCTTTGCACATGGGCTTTGGTTTAGGCCAGGCCATTCTCCAAGCCCATAACACTAAATTAACTTCCTAACCACTAATACTAAGCCTAATACAAAATATCCAAAGTCTAAATAAACAAACTATTAAGCTGTTGTCACAAAACATGCACCAACAACTTTCTTTTACCAGCAAACTGTGCGATTAGACTTGTGCGATTTTGTTTATTATTATTTTAATCAAAATCATTTTTAAAGAAATTACAAAGTTGCCATCGCACAACTGATGCATGATCGCACAATTCATTTTGAATCGCACAAACCTTTGTGTTTAGGCCTGATCCAGCTTATTTGGGCCGTTTCTAAAACTCTTGATCTGTTAACTTGTTTTATTATAATTTTATGAATTATCTTTAGCATAATATGTTTATATTTTGTGTTTGAAAATTATAAAATTATTCTAAATACAGTTGACTTAGTTTGACCAAGTTCACGGTCAAACTCGGGAATTTTGGGTTTTAACTATGTGTGTCAGCACTAATTCGCTTCTGTTTGATGCAGGTACATGAAAGAAAATGACAGGTTCTCATGTTCCAGCGTGGGAAAAGATTATGAACATTGCCTGTTACTTATCAGATCCTCCAAAGGGTTTCCAAATGTACAAGTCGATGATCGTGGGTCTGCATACATACAGATTGGCTCATTCACTTCGAGAGAATCCTGTTATTAGTGAATATTGGATCAAGGATTTTTGGGATAATGCCACGGCAAAGAAAGGAGATGTGGTCATCAAGTCAAAGGTCCAGGGAACATAAGGTTAAGTTAATGAGCAAGATGTTCGTGAGGTTTTACTATTCGGTAACGAGGTTAATAATCCAGTGGAGTATCCGAAAGAAAAAGTTATGGAAGTATTGGTGAAAATGAGTTATGAGGGAGCGTGTCCTCCTCCCACATTTAAGAAGCTGATGCATCCATACTGGAGATTTCTGGCACACGTTTATCTAGTATGTATTAGTGGGAACAAGAATGGTCTTGATAAGATGACATTGAAGCAGATATCTGGAGTGGTTTCAGTAGTTGAAGAATGGAAATACAACTACTCAAAGAGTGTGTTTGATGATATGATGGCTAATGTCAAAACCATAAATGAGAAGTATTGGTACAAGTTTCTCAGATTTGTGCAGCTGATCTTAGAGAAGAAATATCCAAAGTTGCCAATTACTGTAAAAACTTATGACGTCAAGATGAGGAATCACTTGGTATTCACTTGGCTGAATCAAAAGTCAAGAGACAATGTTGAGATAAAGTATCAAAACAAGCGAAAGTTAGAGAAATTTGGAGCGTTTGCTGAGATTCAAGAAGAGACACCTGCTCAGATCAATGCCATTGTAGCAGAAGAGCACGATGTAGAAATAATTGAAGCTCCTGTTGGAACTCAAGAACCAGTTGAGAATGTGGATCTAACTGGTATTGAAAGTGAGGAAGATATTGTATATGATAGAATGGTTGATGATGAAGAAGGGAATGAAAGTGTTAATGAAAGTGAAACAGAAACAGAAACAGAGACACTTGCTGAAGGCCTCACAGCAAAAACTGAAGATGTTAATGAACTAGTTCATATGAGCCCTCCTCATGTTGAACCTGTTATACTATAACGGAAACTGTTGATGCTGATCATCCTCGAGAAGAATCTACTGCTGATCTTCCTCCTAGGAAACAAAGCAGAAGATATCCTAGGATCAGTGGTGAGATGAATGTTGAAGTTTAAACAACCACAGAAATATCTACACCCACTGGTACTTCACAACCAAAGATTAACTACACACCGTCAGAACTCAATCCAAAAATCGTTGATTTTATATTAAATGAAAGAGTTCCTATGTATATGCCTGCTCCTAAACCAGGTGAGGGTTCAAGCAGTGGTCCATCTGGAGCTAATGTTCTTAGAGGTGCCGAGCTGCTGCAAGCTGCTGCTGTTCAAGTTGAAGCACCAGCTAGTTAAAACAAGCTGCAACCCCTGAAACTGCTGAGACTGCTGAAAGTTCTGATAGTGAAGATTTGTTTGAGGAAAATGAGACAACAATTCTGATGCGAAGAATTTCTACTCTTGAAGAAGACAAGATATTTAAGGATGCTCAGATTGCTAGTCTTATGGAAGAGTTGGTGGTTAAAAATCAGAAAATAAATGAGCTAGAAACAAATCTAGGAGCCCTTAGTGCTGTGGTTATGGATATGAAGCAGAAGCTTGAAGGAAAGTTTCCTAAAGAGTTTGCTGATCCACCAAAGTAATCCACTGCTGAAGAGAGAGAACAACAGAGGAAAGAGCACGAAGATGCTATGAATAGGTATTATGAAAATCCTCATCGTACAACAAATCAAAAACCAATGAAGAAAATGGTTGTTATGAGGAATGTAGGGGCTGAGAGGAACTTGCAGTTTGGTGATAAACCTGACAGGTATGTAATCACCACAGAGAAGAGTAAAAAGGGGAACAGATCGGGTATTAGAAGATGGGCATACAATGATGAAAAGGAAATGTTCATTGTGCTGAGGAAAAATGGTGATGTGGAGTATTATGCTAACTCTGAAGCATTCAACTCCTGGACTCCAGTTGATTTGAGGGAACTGAGCAATGCAAGATTTCGTGATCAGGTTAAGAATCCAAATTGCAAGATTGGAGTTAATTTCTTCAATAAGCTGCAGCAACAAGCACGAGTCAATTTTTGAGACATGAAATTGGCTCAGTATACTATTGAAGAGGATGAAGAAGTGTTGGATCCTGCAACAGGGAAGCCGTATAAGATAGTTAAGTGGCTTGCAACAAAACAGACAAACACAGTGCCATTGTTAAAGGAGCTTCCTGATAACACTCTGAAGAACATCCAGTTTTGGATGTATGATCCTGTTTCTGCTCAAGCTGTTGTTGTGTGTGATGATGCTGAATACAGATTTATTAATACTCGAGACTTGATGTGTTTTGGTGAAAATGACATCAATCTCTTGGCAAAGTCACAGATTCAGAGTGATCCTCAGTATGAGGTGTGTGCCAAAAGCTGGACATGAGTTGTGGCCCAGAGCATGAATTTTAGATTGTGGTCAGGGCAGCGTACTAGGGTGGAGACACAGCTGTTTGGCCAGTATGTTGGAAGAAATATACCTATCTTACCAGAGTTGCAGAGGAAAAAAAAGGAACAAGCAAGAAGCAGCAGAGGAAACAGAAGTAGAAAGACGGATATTCCTTGCTCATTATCAGACAATCACTTATTCACAAACTTCGTGTGGGGCTAATTGTTTTCATTTCCCATCTCATGGAAAACCCTTTTTGCTCCACTTGGCCTTATCTCTCTCTAGGGGTATTTTAGTGATAGGTTCTATAGGAACTGGACGATCTTATTTGGTCAAATACCTAACGAAAAACTCCTATCTTCCTTTCATTACGGTATTTCTAAACAAGTTCCTGGATAACAAGTCTCAAGGTTTTGATGATATCGATATTAACGATCCTGATGCTAGTGACGATCTTGATGCTAGTGACGATATCCTTGATATGGAGTTGGAACTGCTAACTAGCATGAATGCGCTAACTATGAATATGATGCCTAAAGATGAAGACCAACTTTATATCACCCTTCAATTTAAATTAGCATAAGCAATGTCTCCTTGCATAATATGGATTCCAAACATTCATGATCTGGATGTGAATGAGTCAAATTACTTCTCCCTAGGCCAAAGATGCCAAGCCAACACAAACCTAGGGGGATATTGTAAGGGTATAATCTAGTGTAGGTTTGCGTCAGTCTTAGGTTATTTTGTATGGGTTGGGTTCGAGACACTTAGTGGGTTTGTTTGGTTATTTTGTGGTCTATGGGGTATGGGCTTGGCACAATGTAATTGGATCACCTATGCTTGTATAAATAGGGGATTCCTTAGTCATTAGTGGTTTTTGATTCTTGGATAAACTCTTGTGTTTTGTGCGACTGGGATACCTGACGAATCGGTGAATTCTTGTGTTCTAGTTTGCTTTGAATCAATATGTTGCTTTTCAATCTTCGACATATTGCTTGTAATTATGCTACTTGTTTGGTGTTTGATTTCCGATTGTATTGTTTTGGGACTTACACTGTGATTGTATGTGAAAACACTGAGTACGGGTTTATGGATACTAGAGACTTGATGCGCTTTGGGAGAATGATATTAAGCTTCTGGCACAAACTCAGATTAGAAGTGATCCTCAATATGATGTTTGTGCTAAAAGATTCACAGGTGCAATTTCTCAGATTATGTTGTTCAAGTTATGGTCAGGTCAGCGCATAAGAGTAGAGACTCAACTCTTTGGTCCGTATGTTGGAAGAACACTACCTGATCTATAGAAGAAGTAAAAGAATAAACGCAAGTAAAGAAGGAGCTGCCAAGAGAACATAAATCTAGGGGATATTGTAAGGGCATAAACTTGTATAGGTTTACGTTTGTCTTGATTTACTTGTTTTGGGTTTATTAGAGTTGAATAGTGGGCTTGGTTAGTGGTTATGAGGTCGATTGGGTTAGGGCTTGGCCCATTGTATTAGGGCATCCTATGAGCTTATAAATAGGATGTTCCTTAGCTTGTTTCCTTGATTGTTTGTGAAACTTGGCATTGTATTGTGCAAGTACCAGACGACTCTATGTGTCGTGTGCACTTTTGTTCAATCAATTGACTTCTCTTATTCAATCTTCTGCATCTTTCTTTTGTTTTCGCAACTTGTTAAGGTGTCGTGACATCCGATTGTATCATTTTCTGGACTTACAATTTGTATCAGAGCCTAAGAAGTCTTTCAAAGGATCGGTTTTTGTTGGATATCATTCGAAGAACAAGAAAACATAATAATCAGATTCAATGAAACAATTGCTGATTCGAAGAAGATTTAAAAAAGGTTGAATTTTGGTTATGTTTCATCGTTTAATCTTCATTATTCAACTGACATCTTGTATGAGGTGTTTAGCAGATTTATTTATCAGTAGTTTTTGGTCGAAGGCTATAAGAATCCAGATTTTTGAAGGACATCAAGAACAGCTTTGAAGATTCAAGAACAATTAAAAAAATTCGTATTTAATCTGTTTTGGGAGGAATTGAATTTGTTTGCTGATTGTTCGGAAGTGTTTGGGGGAAAGATCTCATAAACTTTGAATTCTGATTTGATTCCTTGATTTTCGGGATTTAAGTTGGTGATTTGTTTCCAAAATTTGTCAGTGTACGAGTTAAAATAGTTGTGTACGAGTTTAAAAAGGGTAGTGTGTGACTTGGGAGTGTGCTGGATCAGTTTAGTTATCAGTGTGTGACCTTGTATCTGGTTTGTGGACTCAGCTTTTCATTGTATGGGCCTAATAAATCAGTGTGTGCCCCAAATTAATTGATTGTGTGGTCCATTAAGCAAGTGTGTGGTCAAAACAGCAATGTGCGGCCCAACAATCAAGTGTACGACCTGATCAGTGTGCGACCTGGTTACTAGTATGCGACCTGGCCAAAAATACAAGTGTGCGGGTCTAATAACATCTAGAGTGCGGGTCCAAATAACTAGTGTTCGGCCCAAGCAAGAGTGTGTGGTCCAAAGGGTAGTGTGCGGTCCTCTAAGACAAAGGTGGAATTTTAACCAACTGACGCGTACGGTTTTAAACGTATTTGAGTGCAGAATTTGATCTGCTAACAATCTTGACAAACTGACTGCACGGTTAGACTCGTAGGGTTTTTTTTATTTTTTTTTTTTGCCCTAAAAATCCAAGGATTTTAACGGTGCGAACGGTTTGAGAGATTAGTTACGGATGATTTTCTAAACACAAATCAGTGAAATTTTTCTTATGCAAGCCAAGAAAAACTCCACCCCTTTCGAAATGAACCGAAATGGTCCAAAATGGTCCTAGATTCGAAATGGTAATCCGAGATGGTGAGGATTGATCCGAAATCAGCACCTTTTGGTTCGAAATGGACTATTCTGATCCGAAATGAGACTTAATAATCCGAAATGAACACCCCTTAAACTGAACTGATCTGAAATCCTTATGATTTATCCGAAATGCAAGTTCACTGGTCCGAAATGAAGCTGTTTAATCCGAAATGGATCCGAAATCCTTGATTTCTATCCGTAATGTAAGTTATCTATCCGAAATGGGTTCGAAATTGATGATGTTTTGTCCGAAACCCAAGCTATCCATCCGAAATGCCTGATTTTTAGTCCGAAATCCAATCCTTTTGATCCGTAATGATCCGAAATGCTTGAATTTTATCCGAAATCAGCAGCAGAACAAGAACAGCCTCCAAAAACACGTCCAAAAACCCTGATTTCTGCAGAAACGAATCTGAACCGAGCAAATCAAGAGCCTAATGCTCTGATACCAATTGTAGGTCCCGTGAGCTGTGCGGATCTTAACAGAATCGTCGATCTAACCTAGAGTGCGGAATCCTCTAGATCAGATTTAACAGAAAATGTGTAGAAACAGAATCAAGAACACGATGCACTTTCAATCCGGTCTTCTATTAATTATCCAACATGAAGTTTACAATCAATTCAAGACCCACTATAAATCTCCTAGCCACTCTCTATAGATTTCTCCAAATGTCTACAATGTCTCTAAGTGTGTAACCTAAACCCTTATGCCAAGCCTTGTTTATATAGGACAAGCTTTGCACATGGGCTTTGGTTTGGGCTAGGCCATTCTCCAAGCCCATAACACTAAATTAACTTCCTAACCACTAATACTAAGCCTAATATAAAATATCCAAAGACTAAATAAACAAACTATTAAGCTGTTGTCACAAAACATGCACCAACAACTTTCTTTTACCAGCAAACTTGTGACAACCAGTGATTTACGGCTCCTAATTACGTGATTAACAGATGATTAACGCGATAATAAATAGTGTTTACAGCGCAAATTAACTTAATCAGGCCCTTGGAGTGCCCAGGAACGTTTATACGACTTTACAGTGCGTAAACAGTGGTTTACAGAGAAACCTGTTGAATATTACGCCACGACGAACTGATACCGTACAAGATACTGACAACGCCGACAAATATTAAATTTTTACGATATATTTTAGCTTCGTAAGTAAATTCTAGTGACTACAGTTGAAACCAGATCGAAAAACGGATTAAAGATGACAACGATACAATTTTTCACGATCATTACCGTAATCGACGAACGGGCGTGCAAACAACGACTACCGACCGTATTTTATGTATTTTAATACGAAAATTTTATCTTTTGATAATAAACAGAGTTCGGGTTTTGACAACGGGTCTCGTAGGAATTGCGGGCCACTTACACACGAGATGGGCTTGTGGGCCCTAGGCCCAAGCCCCAAACCCACAAGCCTAAACATACACATAATATATTAGATCTACAAAATTCTATCAAGATCTATAAAATCTTACAAGGTTTATAAGATCTCTAGAAAATCTTTCCAAAATCCATATAATATCTCAATAAGATCTTATAAGATCTCATCTAAGATCTCTATTTAATGGCCCATACCCCTCTTCAATTGAGCAGACCAAAACAAATACACACACTGCCTTTCACCTTCCTCACAAGATTTCACACATATAACACTATGCCTCTCTCTCCTCTCGATCTACTTGCAGACACAAAGAAAAAGCAACCAAATACACTACTCATCTCTAACCTCCAACTCCTTTCCACTCAACAGCCGGTCAAGCACCATGAAGGTGGCGGCTCACGGCGGCAATCGGCGGAGACAGACAAGAGAAGCGAAGAGAGAGAGAAGAGACGAAGAGAGAGAAGTGACGAAGAGAGAGAAATGCGAGGAGAGAGAGAGGCGATGAGAGAGAGAAGCACGCAGAGGGAGAGAGAGGCGGGTCGCGGTGGCGGCAGACGGCAGCGCCGCCGTCTGCGGCGGCGGTAGTGGTTGCTGCTGTGCTTCGATTTTTGCTCAGTTGGTTTCGGTTCACACTTGGTTCAGATTGGCTTGGGTTCGGTTCACGCGGCTCAGCGGGTTCGGTGTCGGGTCAGATTTTGGTTTGGATTCTACTCAGATTCAAAACTTGGGGAGTGAAGGTATCTTATAATAACCCTCCTCTTGCCATTTGATCCTCTGATTAATTATGTGTTGATGATCTCGCCTGTCCCCGTGGCTTTATATCTCTTTTTCTGCTTTTAATTTTGTGAAAAAAAAGGGAGGCTGTGATGCTGCTGTTTGGTCTCGATCAAGTCTCGGGTCAGTTCGGGTTCTTCGGGCCAGCCGCACTCCGAGTCAGATTCAGTCAAAGTCAACAACCCGGTCAACGGGTCAAAGCAGTCAACAGAATGGTTCGGGTTCGCGACTCGGTCAAACCGAGTCTACTCGGTCAAACGTCTCGACGAGAAAGTTTTGGTAAAGAATTTAGCGTCGCGATTTACATTTACATTGTTTTATTGATTTCGTGAAAACGAGCTTGAACCGAACGATTAAAGTATAGTTTACGTTTTGATATATTTGACAAATTACATATAGTGTTATATTGTTGAATCTTGAAAAATATAGCGACACTTAGATGTCGGGATCGTCCAAAAACAAAGGAAACTCTGCCCGTTTTTCGAGAAAAACCCTTAAACACGACACGTATTATATTTCAAAAACGACGCTTAATGGAATTCGAGTTTATAATACTTCAAACCTTGATTATTCCAAACGCTTTTACAAATAAATATAATGTTATATTTATTTCGAACGTCGTTAACTCGTATACTTTTACAAGATAAATATAGCTCATATATTTATTTCGTATATCAAACAACACGACTTTGTTGTATAAAATAAATATAGTTGTATATTTATTTCAACACGCGAAATCTTTTATAAAATAGATATAACTTTTTATATTTATTTCAAGCGCCGAAACGGCATATACGTATATTTTTGGCAAATATACACAAGATGTGATATATATAATACAAGTTATTATATATTATTTTCATACGAAACGCGATATATGATACGAGTTTGTTATATGATATTTCATAGAAATATTTTTTTATACACGTATGACTACTCGAGACGGCTAACACACTTACAACGATATATTTATATATGTTTATATAAATATTTATTCATTTTAAGTCTCTCGGAAACTACGTCTTTTTCAAGACTTATTAAACTGCTACTGACATTAAACGAGACTTAACACATATAACTTAATCTTTTCCATTAAGTTAACAACTTACTGTCGAATCGTTCGGCTAACGATTCGGTAGAGCTCGGTGACACGTAGACTAGTTACCGCTTTTATTTAGAAACTTATTAGATATTCCGTGTTAGGAATATTGTAGAATGCACGCTAGTGAGTCTCATTTTGGAAACGACATCATCGAAGTCGTAATTAGCTAGCTTTGCACAAGGAATATTCAGGTGAGTTCATAACCCCACTTTTTACGGCTTTACATTTTTTATAAATGTTTTCGGGGTGGAAAGACATGCACGTTTTGCAAAAACATACAAAGTTTAGAACAAACGCAAAACTCGTATTTCTAAATCATATTACGAAGGGATTTCGAGGAACACAAATGAATTACGAAAGGTTTATACTAAACATACCGGTTTTTACAAAAACAAATGCTTATTTTCGAAATGTGAATGATATTCGGCCAGGGTGACCAGGGATTTGGTCAGGGTGACCAGGGATTCGGTCAGGGTGACCAGGGATTCGGTCAGGGTGACCAGGGATTTATTTTATACATGGTATGGTTAGCGTAAGGAGGGTTACTACTTAGATCATGTGAGTGGGTAGGCGGGAACTGGAGGCCATTAATCCTCATTGTAGGACCGAGGGGCACAATGCGGTAGATCTATCTGGGTGTAGCGAGCCCAGCCCCAGGCCCAGCAGAACGGACCTCGGGGTGACTATGTACCCGACGCACAAATCCGCTAGGTTTGAGTCTTCCTACTTGCACTTCACACATATCAATGGCCTTGCAAACCATTGGTGATCTCTTTATTTCCTTATTTGCTACATACCAGGGATTTTATACTTACCAGAAATACTTGTTCATACAAATTAAATACCATGTTTTATACAAAATTCAAAGCATAGGATTATGCGGGTATGGAGTCAAAGTCAGGGTGGGCATTGACGGTTACATGAACATTACAAATACAAGACTTTACAAATACATGGTTTTTATGAACATACTGTGTTACAAACACAACGTTTCCATATAACTTGGCAAGAAAATGATTTTAAAATTCATTTTCTCAATACTATTTCAAAAACCGGTTATTCCAAAGATTTATTTCAAACCTTTCACAACTCAAAAGATTTATTTCAAATCTTTTACAAACAAACTATGAACTCGCTCAACTTTATGTTGATTTTTCGCATGTTTCTTTCTCAGGTTACTTTTCAAACAATGGAACGGTTGGAATAGGAGAGCCATCTGGAGTCGAGTACTTAGCGGGCGTTCAATTTCTAGAAAGTCTTTGCTATATTTGCTTCCGCTGTGCAATGAAGATACCAGTCCAGTCACGCCAATGCTCTGATAATTTCGGGGTGTGACAAAACTGTGCGATTAGACTTGTGCGATTTTGTTTATTATTATTTTAATCAAAATAATTTTTAAAGAAATTACAAAGTTGAATCGCACAAACCTTTGTGTTTGGGCCTGGTCCAGCTCATTTAGGCCGTTTCTAAAACTCTTGATCTGTTAACTTGTTTTATTATAATTTTATGAATTATCTTTAGCATAATATGTTTATATTTTGTGTTTGAAAATTATAAAATTATTCTAAATACAGTTGACTTAGTTTGACCAACTTCACGGTCAAACTCGGGAATTTTGGGTTTTAACTATGTGTGTCAGCACTAATTCGCTTCTGTTTGGTGCAGGTACATGAAAGAAAATGACAGGTTCTCATGTTCCAACGTGGGAAAAGATTATGAACATTGCCTGTTACTTATCAGATCCTCCAAAGGGTTTCAAAATGTACAAGTCGATGATCATGGGTCTGCATACATGCAGATTGGCTCATTCACTTCGAGAGAATCCTGTTATTAGTGAATATTGGATCAAGGATTTTTGGGATAATGCCACGGCAAAGAAAGGAGATGTGGTCATCAAGTCAAAGGTCCAGGGAACAGAAGGTTAAGTTAATGAACAAGATGTTCGTGAGGTTTTACTATTCGGTGACGAGGCTAATAATCCAGTGGAGTATCCGAAAGAAAAAGTTATGGAAGTATTGGTGAAAATGAGTTATGAGGGAGCGTGTCCTCCTCCCACATTTAAGAAGCTGCTGCATCCAAACTGGAGATTTCTGGCACACGTTTATCTAGTATGTATTAGTGGGAACAAGAATGGTCTTGATAAGATGACATTGAAGTAGATATCTGGAGTGGTTTCAGTAGTTGAAGGATGGAAATACAACTACTCAAAGAGTATGTTTGATGATATGATGGCTAATGTCAAAACCATAAATGAGAAGTATTGGTACAAGTTTCTCAGATTTGTGCAGCTGATCTTAGAGAAGAAATATCCAAAGTTGCCAATTACTGTAAAAACTTATGACGTCAAGATGAGGAATCACTTGGTATTCACTTGGCTGAATCAAAAGTCAAGAGACAATGTTGAGATAAAGTATCAAAACAAGCGAAAGTTAGAGAAATTTGGAGCGTTTGCTGAGATTCAAGAAGAGGCACCTGCTCAGATCAATGCCATTGTAGCAGAAGAGCACGATGTAGAAATAATTGAAGCTCCTGTTGGAACTCAAGAACCAGTTGAGAATGTGGATCTGACTGGTATTGAAAGTGAGGAAGATATTGTATATGATAGAATGGTTGATGATGAAG